>BCKN01000007.1:351762-701819 GCA_001600655.1 Dioszegia aurantiaca
ACCTAACTAGGATAAATGCAACTGAGATCAAACACACACAGTCACACACTAGCTGCCGGAGCCGCTTCCTCCGGGATGCCAATCGGCGCAAGCTTGCTATACGACTCAATTTTCAAGCTGAATGCATGAAATCAAAGCCCAGCGGTAGGGCTGAATGTCCTGAAGACGTCGATACTCATGCGCGCGATTCATATGTAGAAATGCATGTTCTACGCCGTTTCCCGCTTAAAATGCAACTTCCCGCCACTAAAGGGTAAGAACCCGGATCTAGAGGGAAGTAAATAAAACACGCTGGCAGCAGGCATGCTGCTGAGCTCTGACATGGTTGCGACTCTACTCGTTCATCTGCCAACGATACTCCAGGGCGCAATGGCCCCTCAGACTCACAGTGCAGAGCGAGATGGTGCGCAGAGGGCAGAGGAATCACATGCTGAGAGCAAACCCGACGTCTCCATCATATCGACCCGTCGAGCCCCTCCCCCGCATGGACCTCCTCTACCGCCAGGTTGTAAGGCCGCGAGGAGGGTCTACGAGATGTTGGAGCTGCGTCAGCTCATATTCATGTTGACGGACGACTGGACATTGGTGGGCATGCTGAGGCTTGAGAAGGACAGCCTGGCGTGCGCTGCTGGCGTACTATATCGGAAGATCCACAAATTAGAATGGAGACACTTTAACCAACCCACTGTCAGCTTTGGCCCCGTGCACCTCCTATCGCTCAAGACCCGGCTGACCATGTAGCCCCGCCAAGATATCTACCGTGGCGCGGTACGAATCCTCGATTCATCACCACGCATGCCCACTAGGCAACGATTCAACCGGCTGTCCTGGCTCGGTGAGGTGCACGAGCCTCGTCGAATCAACCAATCTACAATTCGCACGGAAATTGCGCAATGGCAATCGAAGCTCCCCAACGTCCGCTGTATCCTCCGTCGCTATCCCCGTTTATACGATGATGACGACTACGTGATCCATATCAACGGGGACAAGATCATGGTCGAGCTCCAAACCTTTGTCCGCCTTGACACCTCTTATTCCCCACCAACCTCCATGATCCGCTCGCACAAATTCTCAAAGACCCCTGTCGATCCCGGCATAGAGTACCGACACACTATCGCAATCAAAGGGATGGGTGTGAATCAGACAGCACACGGGGGGGATCTCTGGCAACGTTGGCTGTTCAACAATCCCGAGCTTGATCCGCGCGTGACAAGCATCATATACACCAGAACCGACAAGTATATCGACCAAGGACCAATGATGGAGTTCCTTCGACAACGCCAATCCCGTCATTGTGCTCCCATGAGCAATATCGGCATACCCACGTCTTTTCGTTATGATCCCATCATTAGCGATAAAATCCTGTCCGTTCTTCATCCACATATCCGGACCCTGAGTATCCACGTAAATGATTTGCTGGCTTTGGGGACATCTATCGAGATTGCCCTCGCAGTCCTCGACAGTCAATGCCCATCATTACATTACCTGACGATCCATTGGGGATATGTCGCTCGCTGGGTCGAGACTGGCGGTACCAGCGACTTCAGAAAATTCCGAACGAATGATGTACCGAAATACAAGTTCTCAAAGCCCCTGTCAGGCTTCTCTGAACTGCGCCTGCTGGATATATCCAGTCACGAGTGGGAGGGGCTCGATTCCCAGCTTGAACGGGTACTAAGAGGTATCGGCTCCCGGGAGTGCAGGGTGGACGTCGGCGAGAGGCTTGGGCATCGTATCTCTGGAATGAGGAAAATCAGAGGTGGGCTTGCGCAACTGTGGGTGCAATCGAGGCTAACATGCGCAGAATTTCAAGCGGAAGATGCGTAAGGAGCGGGGGAAGCTGGTAAGATTTTGCTGCGCGGTGGTCATTACACATCGAGGAGTGAGTGCCCCTTGGGAATCGATGCTGATCAGGCCCAGGTTTTAGACGTTACTTGATGAATCAGTTATATCAAGGCGCCATCTTAAGTCAAGAAAGCTTACAAGGCATTCCGGGAATGAATTGGCCGGTCGATAATCTTGTTAAGTGCGACAAGTTAGCATGTATGAGCGTTTGGCAGTGAAATCCAGCGATTTGGACACGCATAGTAGAGCCTGGATCCAGTAGATACGTCAAGCATTCAATGCGGCTTCTTCGTCCGCCTCTATGTCTTCCTGCACCAGTACCTCCACCTCCACCGCCCCCGCCACCGCCCCCTCCATCTCCCCATCCCCACCGACAGCCTCTTCCTTCACCCGCTTGCTTCGCACTTCACCATCTGCCTCCCCATCCACAGCTCCTGCAATCGTGTCCAATTTCCGCTTCGCGCCTGCCCCTTCGGCCGCTGTGACTTTATTGGTATTCTGCACCGACCTGGCTCGCGACGCCGGACCCCAATTGGCCTCAGGGTTCCTCTGGTACCGCACACCCTTCCCGTCGGACCTCTCAATCGCCTTGGTACCGGGATGGGGAGTCAGGTCGACGGTATGGCTATGAGTATCAGCCTTTGATCTCATTCCCCTCTGGGCCGATGAAGGGGTGCCAGTTGAGATGATCGATCCTTCCGTCCACCTCCCCTTCCACCCGCTATCCCAAACACCCTAGTTGCAGTTGGTCCAGATGCCACGTCCTTGGCTATTCCCGGACCCCTCTCAGTGAAATGGTCAAACTCACGTGCTTTCCACCGCCAGCATCTTCCTCGCCGGATTCCCTTCTGGAATGTTGTCAACCTTGACCGGATTTGCCTTGATGTATTCCCTGACAGCATCATATATGAATGATCTCGGTGCAGTAGTTTTGATAGATCCTTGCGAGGCGTGCGATCTGGAAACCTGATATCCCGCATTAAGGAGGGCTGATCTGGTATCCGTCAGCTGTGATTCCAGTTATCCGTCCAAGATACAGCATGGCTGAATTGTAAGCTTACATCATATATGAAGAAGGTCCTGAAGAAGCATGGAATAAACCATGGATCTTGTTGGGCGTAAAGTAGAATGGCGCAGCGATTTCCTAGAGGTCGTCAGCGCTGAAGTTCTTAAACCCCCGGGTACAACTTGCGCTCGAGAGGAATTGGCTAGCTCACATCTCTTGCTAGAGACACCATTCCCTGTATCCTGCTCCACGTTTTATACTCCGCTTCCTGTCCCGCAGTACTCTGCAACACCCGCTCGGCGAATTCTGGATCTTGCAGGGGTCCTAGCCACATCGGCCCTCCAAGCTGTCCAGATCAGCTCAAGCCTACCACCGACCCATCGATCGGATGACAGGAGCTTACATGCTGTGTTCCGCCACAATGCTCGCATCCGCTTCCTCCCGCCGGTGGACCCGGTGCGGTACGGTATAATTTGGTTGGATTTCCCGCTTTGTTCTCCTTCTCAAGTATCCGGCCGAATACTTGTTGTGTGGGGGCTTGGCAGTAGCCGCAGACGTATATCACCCCCATCTGACTATAATATCGATCAGCTTGTGTATTGAAAGGGTATGGAGAATCCGGCTTACCTCATGAGCGACTTGACTTTCAATGGCTGCGTATCAACCCTGACGAACAGCCTGACGTAAAAGTCGATAGAGAGACAGAGGAGAGGTGTGATATATCGCCCATAGCGAGCGGCAGAGGTAGCGAGAGATCCAATGACGAGCCGGAGGGCGACTTCGTGTGAGTACTCAGCATTGACTGAGGTTCCGCCGTAGTTCGAGAAACTGTATAATTAGCTTGTGGTCCGCTGCCGTGAAGAGGGTAATGTATAGCTTACCTCTTTTCTGGATATTGACTGCCGGCAAGAACTGCGAGATCGGTACATGTTACCGCCAGCAATCCTCCGTCGGCTATGCATCCTATGGCGGCATCGACGAATGGGGCGGCGGTACCGTATGGATCTAGGTCGACGACGTCTACTCGGGATGATATGCCTCGGCGGGAGCACATGAGAGTCCTATGAGTCAGCTTTGATCCGGCCCCTGCCGTCGTCTAGAGGACTACTAATCTCACAACGCATCACCTTCGTTGACAATCACTCGGCCCCTGCATTCGGGCCGTCTTCCCACTTTGCGCATCTCAGCTTCATCCTCCGCCGCCGTCAAGCCACCCGCCGGTCTACCGGACATCTCCTCCTCCTCTTCTGTCACTTCTGCGCTTGGACCCGCAGCATTTGCTTCCACTGCGCTCGGATGTCTTGGGGCGTTCTCGCCGACGCCGTTGAACGCCACATTGGCTCGCATGGCTTCACACGCCGAAGGGGATATGTCGTTAGCGAGCACGTATCTGTTGTGTCAGCTGGGCTCTGTCTCTGTCGAGAGTCACCAATAGCGAACGAACTTGACATCTGGGATCTCCTTGGCGTATCTGATTGAGCGCAAACCGGTTGCTGAGAGCGCTTCGAGGATGGTTATTGACTGAGCGCGATATCCACCCTGAGGGATCAGCTGAATCCCAGGTTCAGCCTGACGGTCCACTCACCGGAGCAGAGGGTCCTGCAGCTGCCCCTGAGGCACTAGCTTCAGCTTCTGCAGCTGAGGCATCCGCCGCTCCCTCGACCCCTTGCCTTGCTTCTTTCCATTTCCGAGACTTCTCCCTCTTCCTCGCTGCAGCCGCTGGAGCAGCTTCCGCCTTCTTCTTCCACTTCCTCTCAGCCTCTTCTTTCCGCATGTCATTCCAAGCCCGTATAACAGCGATTGACAGATCCCGGTTGTACTGCTGCACTGGGTTCAAGAATGCCGTGTTGGCCTTGGGAACGAGGATGGTTGTGGTCGATTCGGTGTGGGTCGTGTGTGTCTCGGGGATCCCACCTGGGAGGGGCACGGTATGAGGGATGTCTGATCCACCTGATGGAGCGGTGGAGGAGGACATGATGGCTATGCCTCGCGGTGGTGATCTGGGTCTGAAGTGAGGAAGGTGATGTGGAGTTTTGATCGCTGCGACGGCAATCCTCGATGTTAGATTGCGAAGAAAAATGGTGCTGACTACTAGAGAGCTTTTGGCTCTACGCTGTCAGTCCACAGCCGAGATTGTGATGGGACTATTGTATATAGCTGATATAGGTGTTTGTGTATGGGTGCAAGCAGGGAAGAGAGGTGGACTTGAACTTTTGAAACTTCTGACTCGATGAGTTCCGGGGGAGTAGATGGAGTTAGGCTCGAGTGACCGTGTCCGACGCGCCTAAATCTTGTCGCGTCTGTCTTGATTGTTGACGAGGACGATCGACGCGACTGCTGCTTCCTTTGGCCACTCTTCTCCTCACTCATTCTCACCATACACCCTACAACCCTGCTACGTACTATCTAACCTTCCTTCTGCTACGTCGATTACTACGCCTGCAATCTGATCACCATGGTGAGTTCTCGTGGCCCCTGTGACGCTTCAGTGGCAATGAGCTGACCGTGCTTCCTTCCCCCCTCCTTCATTCTTATGCTCATTCCGCTTCTTCTCTCAGTCCATCGTAAGTTACTCTCCACCGTGGTATGCTCAGATTGAGTGGATAAACTGACAATTTTTCCAGGTCAATATACGAAACATTGAGCTGCTCAACAACCCAGCTAAATTCGATGACGAGTACCACTTCAAAATCAAGTTCGAGGCCATCGCCCCACTGGTCGAAGGTACGTCTGCTAGCTCACCGATGCAGGGTAAAGAACCACAGCTGACCAGGCAGATTTGGAGTGGAAATTGATTTACGTCGGATCTGCAAAAAGTGAAGAGTACGACCAAGAGCTGGATTCATGTATGGGTGAGCTCTTCGGTGTGAGAAACTTACCACGGGTCCCCAGCTGACCAGTCTAGTCGGTCCTGTCCCGGCTGGAATCAACGCTTTCGAGTTCGCCGCTCCAGCCCCAGCACACCACCTCCTCCCCTCGCAAGAGCACGACGAAATCCTCGGCGTCACAGTCATAATCATCACGGCGTCATATCGAGACAAGGAGTTTGTGCGGGTAGGATACTACGTCAACACGTACTATGAGGAAGAGGAGTATAAGGAGAACCCACCAACAGTCGTGGACTGGGCGAAATTGCATCGCAACGTTTTGATTGAGAAACCAAAAGTTACCCGGTAAGCTGGACGGAACGGTAAAACTTAAAATCATGCCACAAGCTGACTTGTCAGGTTCCAGAACCCCTGGGACTCCGCACAGCCCTCGGCATTTGGAACGCAGGACCAAAATCAGCTGCAACAATTCCAACAACAACAGCAGCAACAACAGCAAATACAATACCAGCAGACACCGTCCGAGTTGCTATTTAATGCGCCTATGCCCGCGCCGATCACAAAAGCCTCATCGTCGTTCGAGCAGTCGAGTGGAAGTGGCATGGAGGTGGACGCTGCGTAGAGCAGCGTGGTGCGATAGTCGTGCTCTCCGGCAGGGAAGGATGACCAGGTCTGGACCTCGGAGAGACGGGTGAGAAGAAGAGCATGGCCAAGGGCCGGGGCAGGCGACAAGGAAAGAAGGAGAGTGGAGAAGAGGGGAGAAGAGGGGAGAGTAGGTTATCGCAGTGGTGAACAAAAGCAGACGTGGACAATTTTCTCGCTCTCTACCGACAGCTTTTCTCAGCTGGACGTATGTACATGTCTCATCGCATCTAGTCTTCGCGAGTCTCTACCAATGTATGTAATCGTATCCAAGCTGTAGATGACTATCCGAAGACTGAAATCTTCGCTACTCCGCGACGCCTCGCCGATCAAGCCTAAGCTTTCTTCCCCGTATCCTCCTTCAGGCTAACGATCCGATTCAGCACGATCCGATCGTCCTCTCCTCGTCCCTCCCCACCGCCCACCTCAAGAGCCTTCAAGCGACTCTCCCTATCCAGCGCAAAATATCCCAGCCTCATCCCCTGGAATCTGACATTCTCCAGCCCATACAGACTCTCCGCCGCAACGACCGGCTCATCTTCGTCGCCCTCTACCCTACTCTGACCTTCCATCTCCGATTTCGCCTTGCGCGTCCGTTCCTCCGCCACCTCCCTCGCCTCCTTCAGGCTCTTACTCGCCAACTGGTAAAATGCCGGCTCGACCACTGCCCCACTGTGCACTTCGACCGAATGGGGGTTGACGTCCGTCTCAAAGTCCGCGGGTGGGGGATCGGACCGGAAGAGAGGGTGGAAGTATCGCACTTCCTCAATGTGCACCGCCTCCTTTGCGTTCACCCATTGGATATACGCCTTGGCCTTCTTGGAAGTCTTAGGATCGTCCAATGTCGCCTGGATCTCCGTCACCCGCCCCTCGGTGTCTTTTGTGAACCCCGTACAAGTGATAGTACTGGGCGCCTTGAACAATCCAACAGACTTTCCAGGTGCCAGCCTGAAATAATCTGCAGAGTCCTCCTCTCTGAAATCGTCTGCGTCGATGTACACTTCTCGGCTGAATCGACTCTCCACCGAGCCCATCGCTGGGATTTTGGGGTGCAGTGGGACCTGTACGGTTTCAGAGTGATCGAGGGGGAGGTTGGTAATGACCACTTTGATAGGATTGAGGCACATCATAAGTCTCGGTGCGGAATCTTCGAGGTATGATCGGACGGTCGATTCGAATTTGTGCAACTCGGTCGTACTATTGATTGTGGTGACGCCCAGCTCAGAAACGAAGCGGAGGAGAGCACCAGGTGGGACTCCACGTCGACGGAGAGCAATGATGGTGTATAGACGAGGATCATCCCAGTCCGCGACGAGTTTGTTGGTGACGAGCCGTGCGATTTTCCGTTTCGACAAGAAGGTGCCTTGGAGGTTTAGGCGAGCAAACTCGTACTGGCGCGGTTTGTAGACTTCGAGGGCGTCGCATAGCCATTCGTATGATTCCCGCGCGGAGATGAATTCGGTTGTGCAGAGGGAATGTCTACGGGTCAGCTTGATTGGCTCCAATCATTGTAGAGTTTTTGTGAACTGACGATATGTTCTCAAAGGAGTCACAGAGACAGTGTGTGAAGTCGTACGTAGGATAGATTTCTAGACTTCGTCAGCTGCAGTTTTGTACCGTCCGCATTCATGATGACTCACTCCACTTATCTCCAGTGCGATGATGAGGCGCCAACTTGACTCGATACGCGACCGTATCCCACATGTATGGATTCCCACTCGAGAGATCCATCTTCATACGCAGGCACGCAGCCTTCTCGGGGTACTCGCCACGATACATCTTCTCGAAATCGGCGAGGGACTCGGACGTGGGTCGATCGCGATGTGTGCATGGGATGGGGTTACCGTGGGAGCCACCTCGATCTTCTTTAATTTTTTCCGCTGTGAGGAATTAGCTCATTACTTCGGTTAGCCGCAGTCCAGAATAGATCAGCTAATATGAAGGGGAGGTACCCACCATCACAAGTACACACATACGCCTTTCCCCTCCGTGTCAGCTCCACAGCGAGCTCGTACAGCCTCTGGAAATTGTCGCTCGAATAGGTGATCGACCACGGTTCGAAGCCTAACCACCGGACCGTCTCTAAAATGCTCTGGAAATAGCGACCTTCCTCCTTCTCGGGGTTGGTGTCGTCGAACCGGAGATAACATCTTCCGCCATGATATTTGGCATACCCGAAATCAACCATGATAGCTTTGACGTGGCCTGTGTGTCAGCTATACACCATGCTCAAGCCGCTCGAATGACAACAAGTTGACATACCGATATGTAAGTAGCCATTGGGCTCAGGCGGGAAACGAGTCAACACCCCACCCTTCGTCCATTCCAAATGCTTCTCCGTGAGCTCGGGGTGAATCTGAGGGTTTCCTCCAGGTTTATGAAACTCTGCCAAGAAACCCTCTTTGAAGATATTGGTAGGTATGACCGGACCACCTCCTGGTGCTGGGACATCTGTCGGTGGTGGTGCAGCGGCTTTGGGCTTGGGCGCAGTGGGGGTTTTGGATTTGGTCAGGTTCGCCTGAGCTCGGGCGGCGGCGGCGGCTTCTTTCGTCCCGAATAGGGAGGTGAAGAGGGTTTCTAGGGATGTTTTGAGCTCAGCTGCGTTGGCCCATCTGTAAAGTTCAGCTTCGGATGTACAGCTAAGCACATGATGAAGAAGGTGAGGAGGAAAGACAGGGAAAAGTGGCCTACTTCAGATCTGAGCTGCTAGATTTCACCGAACCGAGGAGCGGACCGAAATTTGACCAGCTTTCTGGCGGTGAGGGCAGGGTGGATATGTAGGATTTGATAAGCGATGGTAGGTCAGAGGATGTGATATTGATTCCTGATACGTCAGTGGGAGCTATAATATCTTCAGCTGGCGAGGAACATACCGACTCCGCAAGCCTTATCAAACTCGGCCTCATCAACTGGTGTTCCAGCAGAATTTGCCTCAAGGAACTTGATAGCAGCTAGCAGCATCAGCTATTAGGCCTCCAGTACACGAGAAAGAGATGGTGGAGATAAGCTCACCAGTAGCCTGATCCGCGCTTTTGATATCTCCTTTGACGATCTTATCCACTGCAAACCCCTTCTCACCTTCACCCAACTTCCCAGCGCCCGTAGCTAGCTTGACCAACGCTGACGCCTGCTTCTCATCCAAGCTCTTATCTCCAAGAGCATATGTGTCGATTAGAGCCTTGACAGCTACGCCCTGCTTGGGCTGACGGACGAGCTCCGTCGCTGTGGTGGATGATAGACCGAGTCGAGTGAATTGGGCAATGAGGGCTGCGTTGGCCGGTTCCGAGGGGTCAAATTTGGGGGGTGCCATACTGATTCTTGTCCACCAGATAGTCAAAGGGGAGGTATATGGACTGCAAGGAGGCTATATGTGCCCCGTTGTGAAGGAAGATAGGGAGAGGAATGAGGAGGTGAGAGCAAGGTGGCGAGTTTCTCGAATTCTCGAGTCGCGTTCAGGTCCGTGCGTGTGACGTAACTCGGAAACCTAATTTCCCAAAGTACCAATACTACCCGCTACTAGCCAAATAGTCGCCTCAACTCCATCCTCCCTCTGATCTGTCTACATCTCACGTCCTACGCACTGCGATACTCCGACGATAAGCCAGCGCGTCCCGGAATCACATTGCTTGCCGCACCCCCGAAAGCCGAGATTATATTTCTGACGACCCGTACTCGCCAACGCCAGAGAAACCACGATGCGCGCTTCCCCATCCCCCACCCCATCCCTTCCCCCAGAAACTCAGTACCGCCCCGCAGGATCTGATGAAGATGATCCTGAATTCGGTGTTCATACTCTCTTAGCCGAGGATCCCGTGCAGCGCCGATACCTAGTCGAATGGGTGGACATTGACCCTTCGACAAATTACGCCTATGAGCCCACATGGGAGCCAAAAGACATGTGCACCGATGCGCTGATCCAGGAGTGGAAGCAGAAGATCCGGGATAAGGAGGTCAAGGCGGGAAGAAAGGCCGGGGAGGTGATTCTGGCGGCATGGATACGGACTAGGACGCGTGTCTTGGCTGAGCGGCATGCGGAGAGGAAGGCAAAGAAGAGGGAGAGTCTCGCTGCGCCCGCGCCTGCGCCTGCTGCCCGACCTAAGAAAAGTTCGAGAGCGGAGTCAAATGACGCTGCGACTGCGGCATCGAAGAAGCGCGACCAGCCTGCGCCGCGGGCTGATTCGGATGGTGAGCGAGAAGAAGAGGAGGAAGCAGAGGAGGATGAAGAGGTGATGGAGGTTTTGATGAGCTCCGGCGATGAGGGGACGAACAAGAAGCGCAAGGCGAAGGAGGTGGCCAAAGCCAAGGCGAAGGCTTTGGCGGATGCTAGTCAAATGACCACGACAAGCGAGTATCTGCCTCCTGGAGGTAAGAGGAAGCGGAGTTCAATGCCTGCAACGGCACCCGCAAAGAAAAAGAGGGGCAGGCAGTGTAAGTGCACAGAAGACTCATTGATGAGAGCAAGTGCTGATTCGCCATAGCTAGGCTTGATTCATCGGAAGCCGCTCCTGCTCCGGCACCTGCCGCGACGAAACGCACCTCGGGCCGTACATCGAAGGTCACCGCAGCAGCAGACGGCAGCCCTCCTATCGCCTCACGGGTACGCAGCCGATCGATATCTTTCGGTCCATCCACCTCTGCCGCGGGGGCCAAGGCCAATGCCGCCAAACCGAGTTCTACGAGACCTCATCGAAAATCCGGGATAGCTCCCCAGAAGAATGCTCGTTTCGCTCCTGAGCCTGCAGAAGAGGACGACGACGACTTCGAGATACTGGAGCCGGAAGAAGTGCATCCCGAAGACGATGATTACAACAACAACGATAATTTCGGGTTTGACGGTAACGACGAACCATACCGCTCGCCCTCCCCTGCTCCCGCTTCTCCTTTAGAGCCAGATGACGATGCGGACAAGAACGCCCGACTCGCCGCTGTCATTCGTGATCTATCCACCTCCGTCGACCCCACTGGAGCTCCAATCATCCCTTCGCCGACTTCATCCACCGACTCTGATACTATCGCGCAGGCCGTCAGTGCCGCACGAGACTTTGAATCAGCCTCTTTCCCCGATGTCGACATCTCCCCTGTCCAACCTGCTCAATCTGGTAAATCCAAATCCCGCAAAGAGAAAGAGGCCGGACCGTCCAAGCCGTCCAAATCCCTTGGAGCGGTCCCTCAGCCCAGTACGCAGACTTTCCGAGTCGCTGCATTGCAACAGCAAGCGGCCGACACTGGCCCTACACAGAGCACAGGGACGCAAGAGAGCATTGAGCAATTCTCAAGTCCAGTCGGACCGTCAGCGAAGGCTAAGGGGAAGGGCAAGAAGCGGGCGACCAAGGCCGATATGGCTAGGGCGGGTGCCATCCGGGCGGAACCGCTCTTCATGAATACATCAAGTGATGAAGACGAGGCTGCGGGTGTTCTGAGGACTGAGCAGATGTCGCCGGAACGGTCTATGCCAATCTTGACGGGTGAGGAGGATGAGGAATCAATCCCGCCTGGAATGGAAAGATTGGTGGTGGATGGAGTTGCGATGTTAAGGGCGATCGACGCGACGCAATGGGACGGGCTGGAAACTCAGGCTTCTCAGGCGTTTGGATTGACTCAGGCTCTCCAGGCGCTTCAGTCGGAGACTCAGCCAACCCAGCCGGCAATTTCGGAATCTCGGGCGACAATCCCACCGGTGCCCGAAACCCAAGCATCTCAATCGCTGGGATCCCAATCTCAGGCAGCCCCGTCGGTGGCTCCGCAAACTCAGGCGTCGCAACAGCCTGCCCCAGCATCCCAGTCCATTGCGCCCAAGCCCGCGATGATAGATCGGGGAAACACTGCAGAGCCTATCCCACCACCTCCAATCCCCGAACCCGCCCCCACCCAACTTTCCACTGCGGATCCATCCGTAAGTCCCTATTCTGCTTCATCACTGACTATCAGCTAAGGGAACAGTCATCTTCCTCCACCGCCTCGGTGTCCGCAACACTTCCCACGGATTCTGAGCTCCTCCGTCTGAATGCCGACCTCTCCGCACAGATTGCCAGCGTCAAAGCGGAATTGGCCGATGCGCGCGCTAAGAAGGCATCGGCCGAGAAGGATTCCCGATTCCTCCGAGCGCGCTACGACGAGGCATCGACTTCGGCAGTCCGAGAAGTTGCACTCAACCGGGAGTTGACGGCGAAGCTCGCAATTCGCGAAGCACAACTTGACAATGGCCTCAAGCAGAAGGACATGCACTTCGCCGCAGTCGCAGCGAGGGATCGACAACTCGTCGCTGAGCTTCGGGCACAGAACAAGATGTTGCTGGATCAGGCGAGATTGACTGGGGATGCAATTCGGGCCAAAGCCGTTGCGTATCCTGCGACCAAGAAGGAGAATGAGGAGCTCCTGCGGGAGAATGCAGTGCTGGAGCGACGGGTGGAGAATCTGGGGAAGAGGAATGAAGAGCTAGTTGATCAAGTCCGAGCTCTCCGGGCTAGGCAGATGGGGATTTTACACGGTGGGGATGAGGGAATCCGAGGGGAGGATACGGACACGGGAAGCGAGTACTCGGATGACGGAAGTGGGAGTGGGAGTGGAGGTGGGAGTCCGCATGGGAGCGGCCAAGACATGGCTCGGATGGGGCATGCCACGAGAGCGAAAAATCAGACTAGCTCCGGAGAGTATTCTGAGTCAGCCCCCCTGCCCCATCTAGATATAGATGGGGAAGATGTGGGGGCGGAACAGAAAAACGCGGAGTTGGAGGTGAAAGTTGAGGAAGTAGAATTGGGGGAGGAGACAGATGGGCCGGGAATGGCATTTGAGTGTCAGGTGCGGAGTCAGGAAGGGGATACGGTGTGTGGCCAATTGATGGACACTCGTACCGTGAGTCCATATCAGGCATTGTCTGAAGGGATTTGGCTCATCACTTAGTAGGTCCTCCACGCTCATTGGAAAAATGACCATCTGCCCCATGTCCAGCCTTTGTCACAATGATTCCGATGGGTAACACTCTTCAATTGCTGCCATCTTCGCCCCTCCTAGACTTTCTTGGGCTTGTCGCTGGACATATGGATTGTATATGCAGAATTGATTTGGTTTCGATCCCAGCTTTTTGCCATCTAGCTTGATACGCATCCATGGCATCCAGTCGACACGCAGGTTGCATCTGCCAAAATCCATACATGACAACAAAAGCAGAAGCTCTAAATCCCGGCCTCAGGCCGCAAGGTTAAGGATTGGAGAAGATAGGGGTTGGATAGATAGAGATATCTATCTGCTAAAAACCCCTGGCGGCAGGTCATCTACCGATCCATCATCTATCTTCTCCCATTTTCCACCACCCAAAAGGTAGATATCTAGGCAGTACTTAGGCTAATGGATAGATATCTATCTAGTAACGTCATAGAATAGATAACATCTATCTTATCCAATCCTCAACCTCGCCGGCCTGCATCGCCTCCGACACTACTGCCTCACTCCAAAATCCAGTAGCTTCCCCATTCGCTCTTACACTCCGTCTCCCTGGGCTCAATCTGCGCTCCCTCCTCGTCGGCGTACATGGCATAACCGTCTCCATAGCGATAAGTCCGCTTATCCAACACATACGGTTTCACCTCGCGCACCTCATCCGCCGCCCGTTTCATACCCTGCATACTGGGTATGCCCTTATTCTGATGCACGCACTTGTCCGTCCCCAGTCTGCAAACAAACCGAGCGACATGGACTGCATCAATCCCTCCGGGCATCTGGATGGTACTGAAGAAGTTGCGAAGGTTCGGCAAGCCGGATAAGGGCGTGGGTTCGACGTATGACCGTGGTGGTTTTTCTCCCTGGAATGCGTCGTGCAAAATCGCGAGTTGCTGGAGATTGGGGAAGGCTGCGTCAAATGCTGCGATTGCAGTTTGTGTAGAGGGTAGGTTTTGGATGATGGATTTGTGGATACGTAGCGAGCGGAGTTCGGTGGGGAGCATAGCGATGATTTCTCGGAATCGCTCGGGCGAAATGGATGTGCGGGATTGGGGAATGGTGAAGGCCGACATGGTTTTGCAGTTGTCTCGCTTTCGCTGAGCGAGGAAAGCGAGGGCTTCGTCCAGTGTGGGGTCGACGATGGAGGGAGCATCGAATGGGTATATAGGGGGATAACGATATTTGCGATCGCTATCTTCGGGTTATAGCGGTGGTCAAAAAGATCGCGACCCGGGTGGTCGGCTGGATTACTGTAGTCGAACAGCCACCGCTGTATAGATGTTACTCGGCGATCGAGGTCAGGATTGAGATACAGCCAGTCGTGCCATTTCTTCAAGTGTGACGGCAGATCCTTCTTATGCTCCGCCCAGTAATAGTGCGAGTCTTGATCCTGCGCGATCAATTTGATCGCAATGGTATATCGAATACCCATGCCCTCTGGCAATCTGGGAGGAGCTGGCAGGACAGGCGGGTCAGGATTGAATTCATCGACGTCGTGCAGATCAAATTCGACGTGGCGTTCGAGATCAACCGTGATCTTGCCTCCAGCTCGGATACATATGGACCAGGCATCGTCGACATCGTGTGAGGGGTAAAGGTAGTCGATCCTTTGCAGATTAGGGAATTTCTTGCGGCCAGCAGTGACGAGCTTGGTAGCTTCGTGATGGTCGAAGTAGATGGTCCGCCTCTCGCTGGGGAAGGGTCGCTTTTCGCTGGGGAAGAGGGAGGGGGAGGGCTTCGGTCGACGACGCGGACAGCGTCGCAGTAGATTCGGCGTCTGGGCTGTGAGAGTCAGCTCTTGTGATCGAGCACTGGAGTAAGGCTCCTTGACTCACATTGGCTCGGCTCATCTTCGCCATCACCGCCTTGTTCACACTCTTATACAGCACCCTGGCCACACTCGCCGACACCGCCCTCTCCAGCCTAAGCATCCGAGCCAATGTTGGCCGATCCGTCAACACCAGGATCCTGTGTCGGATCTCCAGCGAGTCATATACCTTCCGAGCGGCCCTTCCGCCCCGCTGGAGGACGTACTGAGGCGGAGGAGTATCGCTCCACTCTGACCCATCGTCTTCATCGTAATCCTCCTCAAATCCCTCGTGCTCCTCTTCTGCCCCCTCTCCTTCATCTTCGCCGACTCTCTCATCGCCCTCATCGCCCTCACCGCCCTCGTCGCCCTCGTCGCCCTCATCCCCCTCACCGCCCTCACCGCCCTCATCCCCCTCATCTCCCTCATCTTCTCCTTCTCCCTCATCTTCCTCACCGCCCTCCTGGATTCCCTGAGTCTCGATATCGGCGCGTTCGTCGTCGCTACCGCCGTCTCTAGGCTTGGACTCCGGGGCATCCTCGACGTTTCGTCGCGCTTGTCGCTGATAAGGGGAGGTGTCACGCTCAAGAAGGGAGGTTGGTGCAGCAGCTAGCGGATCATCCGGATGGGTATCCACCTCGAGCTTTGTCGTAGGGCTAGACATATCTCGAGTCTTGTTGCGCGAGGGAACGGCAGGCGTGGTGGATGTGATGTAGTGTCAAGGTGAATACGGGCAAGGGACGCGTTGACGCGTTCAATGCGTTACGGCAAGAGGCATTGTCGATCCCCCATGACCAGTCACTCTCTGATCTTTCAAGATGGCACAAAGTGGCGAACAGATTTTTTGTTGATATACTCATAGTTCTGTTGCAATTTCGTGTACTTTTCTGGCATAGACTTGTGCCCATCGATGAGAAGCTCTATCAGAGTACCCCCCTCCCTCCCTTTACGTCAAAGGTGAGTGGCACCAAGCTTCAAAGAGATAAATTCCCCGGAACTTTAAGCGAGGAATGCGGAGTTCCACCATACCTCAATTCATGTGCATTATACATCTACTCTATAAAATAAATAATGATCACCGGGCGAGATCTCAATACAGAAGGCTTGATCTTACATCCTCATAGAAGCCAGCATCATTTCAGCTGACAACGCCGCCTCTTCACAGTGTCCAGTAGCATAGAAGTTGGAGCCAAACTAGTTTGAGGCAAAAGGAAAGATTTCCTGTTCGTTGGGATGTATCCAGCTATGGGCCGTGAAGGGTGGCTCCAGCCACACACTGTCACATGTGTCCCGTCCTAGGAACAAGGGACCCTTCATTCTAGCTTGCATAGCCAGATACATCTTTTCCGCGTTTCGGGGGACCACGCTGGATTTCTTTCTGATAATCTAGGTCTCGTGCCCCTACGGGCCACGATGAAAAGCGCGAGTTACGGAGTTAATTATATTGCCGAATTTGTGGCATATCCTAGTACACGTAATCACAGCTCGGGCACCTGACCACGGTCAGTACCGCCTCTCGGCGCGTGACCGAACACTTTTGCCACCCTACCAAAGCTGTTCTCACGCCGCCGCATACTCCCCCACTTATCATAACAACATGTCCTCATCCACCACTCCACCTCCTAACATGCTCCCTCCTACCATGCCTCCTCCTACCCCGCTTCACGGCACGACCGTCGCTCCCTCCTCTCCCGGCGCCGTCGGCAGCGACCTGAGGCATCAGTCTGCTGCTGCTCGCGTGTACAGGATTGATGAGCTGTGGAATGCGATCCTACAGCTTGCATCACAGCGGACTCTCTGTGTTATCATGCGAACCGAGAAGGCAGCATTCAATGAGAGCGTGAAGATCCTCTACAAACGCCTTCCAGTCTCAGCCGTAGCCGGGATGCACGCAAAGGTGATCAAGTCGAAGGTCGACCCGGTAAGTCTGAAGTCTCATCTTCTCTATCATCTTTGCTGCTTGAGCTTGTAGGGAGCTGACTAGATCACAGGTTAGGCAGATCTGCTACTATTCAGCAGTTAAAATCATCGACTCCTCGCCTTTGCCTCCTTTTGAGGGTGGACAGAAGGCATACCTCCTGGAACTCAAACACGGTCGCCACCGCGAACCCGTGCGATTCGTCCTGTCGCAGGCGCAGAAGATGGTCACTGTCTGGCACAAGCGGTTCCCTCACCTCCACACCGCTCTCTACCTCTACCCCACTCATCCGGCCGACGAGCGATATGTCGCGCACATCGACGAAAAGGGCAAAATCCACAAAGTCGAAGTCGAAACTTTGGTAAACCTCAACATTTCTTCCTATCTGGGAGCAGGACAAGGACCCCCGCAGCTTCCACCTGCCCCCGTCTACCTAGGAGCGACATGTGTGCATACAATGGTGCTCAAGCTGGTTGCCGAGGCCGGCGGTAGCGCCGCTGAGGAGGCGTGGAGGAAGACCCAGCAGGGGAAGGACACTCATCGGGCGCTGTGGAGGTCATATTTATATGACAATCCCCACGTCGACGACCGAGTCAGCGGCATCGACACAAGCAGTGTTCCTTGGTTTTTGGCCCCTCTCACCACCGTCGAGCTCCACATCTACCTCGCCCATCGACTGGCAGCAGACTGCACT
This sequence comes from Dioszegia aurantiaca, assembly GCA_001600655.1. Taxonomy (NCBI): domain Eukaryota; kingdom Fungi; phylum Basidiomycota; class Tremellomycetes; order Tremellales; family Bulleribasidiaceae; genus Dioszegia; species Dioszegia aurantiaca. Next base: position 369,439 of record BCKN01000007.1, read on the forward strand.
CCCCTCACCCACTTCTCTCTGCAGCACGCAGACGACCTCACCCCCACTGTCCTCCATAACCTTCGCGGCACTCTGGGCTCATCAATCCGGGTGTTAAGCATCGACGATACCATCTTGGCCAGCTTCGGTGCAATGCAGACTACCGTCTGCGAGCTCGGGAAGGCATTTCAACGCCTCGATGAGCTTTCCATTGGCTTTGAGGCGAACTCGGCGGATCCCCTCTCGATGTCCACACCTCCTCATGGACTCTGCCGTCTGCGCAAGATCGTCCTCACTGGACGAACTCATGAGGTGGTCGGGGCCATGTCTAACTACATCAAAGGCCTGGGGGCTGATGAGTGTGTCTTCCAGGATCCTAGGAAACAATACACCAGACTCAGCAATAACTTCGATGCGCAGGTTAAGCATGCCCGCATTAATCAGTAAGTCCAAGCATTGGGCATCACTGATGTGTCCCAGACTCGCCGCAAATGTCATCAATTGATCGACTGAAGGGGCGCACTAGGCACAGGTGACGAGGGTAGCGAAGGGCTACGGACATGTGGTGTTGCTTTGATAATTGTACTTTGTATTCTTGAATATGTCCGGCAGACGTCATGCCTTGTAATTTGCACCCTGGCCAATGACTGCAAGCCAGTTGTTCAGATGGCCAGCAAATGATTTGATCTGCATGTCCTAACTTGTGAGTATCTTACAAAACGTATCGAATCTTCTTGGAAGCGTCAATCTCCACCCCTGTTGCCTCGCTGTCAGCCTCATTCGCCTCCATCTTCCTGTTCTCCCTCTGAAGACAGAACCTCAATGCAAAGCAGCCAGCGACAGCGATCGCGGCCATGACGGTGTTGGTAGCGAACGCGACGGTGTATTGAGGAGAATACTTGGAGTCGTAGAGATAAGGGGACCAGATTTGAGCGACTATACAGCAGTCAGTATAGTACTCCTATCGGCATAGTGCAGAGACTAGGCACTTACCATTCCCCAACGAGTTGATGGTAGCGTAAGCGGCAGCCCGCTTTGCCCTTGGCCTAGGGAAGGTTGACGAGATCCAAGCCAACGCCACATTGTAGGATCCAAATAGACCGCCAATCATGAGGAATAGGGAGAGGTATCTCGGAGCGACGGTTGTTGTTGTTGTTGCAATGATGAAGCCGACCATACCGACGCAGAGGGGAATGGCGAGGTGGAAGCATCGCTCGGGCCGCTTGTCGGAGGTGTGGGAGATGACAATGGCGAGTATGGCAGCGAGGAGGTAAGGTGGTGCAGTGAGCAGCAGGCTATTGAAGATCAGCTTGGTCCGGTTGGGCGCATGCATACTGCAGAGCGGACTTACGTCTGGACCTTGGACATGCCGAAGGTAGCGACGACGGTGGGGATGAATTGGGTAACGGCGCCAGCGGTGGTCTTGGTGACGATGATCAAAGCCAGCATCCACAGCTTGTAGTCGACCACTGCGGCTTTGAACGATTGGAGAAGCGACATGGTCTCCTCGTCCTTGACTCCAGTGTCCCTCTCGAGGCGGTAGACGGCAATGGCTTTCTCGCGGTCAGAGAGCCAGCGAGTACTGCGTTGTCAGCTGTGCAGTACGCCGAAAGTGATTGATGGACTCACGTCGCGGGATAGTCAGGTAGGATGAAGAGAGATACGACAGCTGCGACGATAGTGATAGCACCTATAAGCTGTCAGTCCGAATTATCAAAAGCGACGAGGAAGAACTTACCTTCAAGGATGAAGAGCCAGCGCCAAGATGCCAGACCACCCAAGCCATTCATACCACCCTCAATACCAGCACTGATCAAGCCTGAGAAAGCTCCGGAGAGGAGCGAGCCGGTGTACATGATGGATGTCCGAAGGGCGAGTTCCTTCTTGGTGTACCAGGACGAGAGCAGGAAGAGGGCACCGGGGAAGTAAGGTGATTCGGTGATACCCAGGAAGAATCGAATGACGACGAGGTGGTTGAAGTTCTGAGCGGCGGCGGTGCAGGTGGATACAGCGCCCCATAAGGCGACGAAGAGGGATAGGTAGATTGATGGCCGAACTCGGGAAAGGATGAGGTTTGAAGGGATCTGACCGAGAATGTAACCGACAAAGAGGACCGAAATGGCGATGTTGAATTGGACTCCTGACATGCCTAGGTCGCGCTCGATGCCCTGGACTCGAGCAGAGCTGATGGTATTGTCAGCATAGTGGCAAATGTATCAGAAAGCGGACTGGCACTCACGCGAGGGCATTCCGGTCCAGGTAGTTCAGGACTAGGAGTACAAAAAGAGTTGGGAGAAGGCGTGTGTCAATCTACACATCAGCAAGTGCTCAAGTATAGCGGAAGAACTGGAGAAGTTACTCACCCTTCGAACCAGCTTCTTATTCTCCAGGGCGAATTCCTCCTCAGATAACGATCTGATCCATTCCGTCTCCGCCTCAAGGTGTGCGAGCTCCTTACTGCCCCCCGGAAGATGCTCGAGGTGATCGACAGACTGCTTGAGGTCGACCAAGCTGATATTGTCGGCAGCCTGTGGCGGGACTGAAGCGATATTGCTGCGGTGAGTCATTTTATCTGTGAGAAATTGATGGGAGTCCCCATGGGGGGTCTGAGCGGTACTTATATATCTCCAACGTCTCCCCATGGTGCCTATGGAGTAAGCTGCATGTGACGGATTTACCCCGTGTCCCCTTCAGGCGCCACTTGGGTCAAGGTGAACAGGCAGCAGCAGTTGTAAATCCGTGATTCCGTATCTCCGTGGCATCCGAGGTGGTAAATCCGATTATGCGAGCCATTTCGGAAATACCGGTTCCTCTGGAGAATCCACTCTTCCGGTCAGCACGCAGCATGCTAGAGCGCGAGAGGGCTGTATCTATAGATAGTAAGTAGGCTTACGGTGTCCAATCCATATCAAGCTCGACGATAGGCCTCCGATAATCCGGGACGGGACCGCCGAGGCGAGGAGCGCTTATAACCATGGGGCGAAGAGCGACTTATAGCCATTGGGCGAGGTTAGGCGGCTTGAGACCCTTGCGAGATTCATGTCATGCTGAGGTGTAATCTATGGTCGAGATAGATGCCAAGGATCTCATGAGTGATAGTAGATGAGCAACGGAAGTGTGAAATTACGGTGTAGTGCGGTGGTCGAGGGTGGACGCTGAGAATCTTGCGAGATTCATGTCCATGCCGAGGTGTAACTCATGGTCGAGGTAGATGCCAAGGATCTCACGTGTGCTGGTAGATGAGTGAGAGACCATGAAAGTGTGAAGTTACAGTGTTGTGCGGTGAGCGGGGGTCGACGCGGTGAGCGGGGGTCGACGGCCGGAGACCCTTGCGAGATTCGTACACATGCCGGGGTGTAATCTATGGTCGCAGGTAGATGCCAAGGATCTCAAGAGGGATAGCAGATGAGTGAGAGACAATGAAAGTGTGAAGTTACGGTGTGCTGCGGTGAGTAAAACATCAGAGTACACGTCCAGAATGACGCTTTCAGCTATGAACAAGTATTGATCGCTTACTTGACAAGACAATGTCCCCCCTGCACAGTCTCTCTTTGAGCTTCGCATTACCTTGCTTCCCCACTGTTGACGCGGGCCATGGGAGTCCTTTTCCTGCGGACGTGATGTGGAGCTTGGGTGAAGTTCCGTCAGGCTGGTGAAGTGAAAGGTGATTGCCTCCAGGTGAGCTAGCGCCGAGGATTGAGATCCGGTCGAGGCACTCAGGCGCAGTCGTCATGGGACCAACGACAAATCACTTGCTACAGCAGGGCGTGAGAGCGGACTCATGGCGGAGGAAGCGTATAGTTGGCAGCGTGATAGCGGTAGGGTGGAGGATTAATGCAACGATGAAACAATTTCCCAACCCGAGCCTCGCTTTCATCCAGCTACTATCCATGATTCCATATCATCCATCTTGACCGGTCTCAGCCTCCCGCGACGCCAGAATGGAGCCCATAGCCCTCACTCTTTCAATGTATGCCTTCCTCATCCCTCCGAGTCCGAGATCCACTAAGCGGAAAGCTGACTCAACTGCAGATTGAGATTGACTCCTACAACCCTTCTTGACTCACCAAGCTCTTCGATATCCCCACAAATCGAAGATGTCCCCGCCACTCCTGCACCTAGACCCTCCCTCCCCTCCTCATTCTCTTTTTCACCAACGCATAATTACCCAGCCCCTTTTGGGTCCATGACCCTGGGCACGAGCCTTGCCGTGCGCGTCCAACTGGTCGCCAACCCACCTGCGAGTCCCCGAGTGGGTGATACGGCCGATGTGGGCCTAGGCGACGGTGATGATGATCTGGTCAGAGTACCAGGAGTGAGAGGGGTGAAGATGATGCTGGAGGTCCAGGGTCCAGGAGGACGGTGGAGATTGGGTGAGGTGGTTCATGGCGAAGAACCAGAGTCGGAGGGTGACGCGCCAGTGCCAGATCAAACGGGTGCGGTGGATAAAGCAGAATCGGCAGGCTCAGAGGAGGTAGAGGCCCAGAAGAAGAAGGTGCCCATACTGCCGCCAGGGGAGTTCGTGGAAATGGACGTGGAGGCGGAGATGAAAGAGCTGGGACTGCAGGTGTTGATTTGCTCGGTGGCTTGGGAGACACCAGCGGGACGGAGGACGTTCCAACGATTCTACAAATTCAACGTGAGTCCGAAGGGGGAAGAAGAGTCCAGAGTTCTGCGCGACACAGAGCCTACAGAAGGGGACATCGCTAATGGTATCTAGGTCGTCGCTCCGCTTTCCATCAAAACCAAGATCCACCCCTCTCAAACACCCATGACCCTCCTCGATCCCGAGCGCCGAAGCGACGTCTACCTCGAAGTCTTGATGCAGAACACATCTACTGAGTCTATCCTATTCGACAAGGTCAACCTCGAGCCTGTCTTCGGAATGACAGCGACGCCTATCACGCCTGACACTGTCGGATCTCCTGCAACAACAGAATTACCGGTCGATCCTGATGCCCCTAGTGCCGACTCGCGCGGCGCATCAGAGTCTCTCGGCTCGCTTCATCCTGGCGATACTAGGCAGTACCTCTTCCTCCTCCACCCTCAACCCCATCCTGTGACTAAACTCCGCCAATCAGTCTTCCCACCCGTTTATGCTCCAGGCACCATCCTCCCCCTTGGTCGCTTGGATCTGGCTTGGCTAGCTGGACCACACAGGGAAAGGGGCCGATTGCAAACATCGACGCTCAATCGGCGTGTGGCAGCTGCGGCTCTCATACCGAAGATTGCACCAACACCGACAAGGACGGGGCCACCGGTGCCCGTGCCGGGCCAGGTAGCCGGTACGCCTAACAGGATCACAGCTGTCGCGCGGACGGACGAGAACGAGTATGACGCAGATGAACCAGACTGGGAGTTCGATCTTGCTGTGCTGGATCTGGTGAGGAGTGGATTGGAGGTGGAGAAGGAGTTTTCGGCGAAACTGAGGGTAGGAATAAGGAGTAGGCGGATACATTCGCAGGATGAAGATACACCGCTCGGTGCGGAAGAAGGTCCGCCACAACCGGTACGAATCGGCATACAATATCTCACTCCTATGGATATACCGAATGCACCGACAACTATACCTTCTGCCGCCAATTCTTCGAACCGGCCAGACCTTTTCGCAAACACATCCGCGGGACCATCACGATCCATGACCCCTATCTCATCCCAGTTGCGCAGTGCAGCCCAAACCCAGCTCAATGCCAGCGGCTCGTCAGTTCCTATGGCCATGACCGACTCAGCACCACTCGAATCGACTTCCGCTTCCTTTCCACCTCCTCCAATACTGCAGCGACCTGCTCCCCCGCCCAAATCCCAGCCAATCAGCCAAGACGGCGAAATCTACCCCCTAGGACCGACACTACATCTACCGCCTCCCCAAGCCTTCGTCCTGGCTCAAGAGCAGTACTCGACGACATATGCCGATGCTTCAGAACCGCCAGAGCGGTGGGAGGCCGTCTACGAGGTGGACATGAAGTTCCTGGCTCTCGAGGAGGGTATGGCGACATTGGGAGGAGTCAGGGTGCTGGTCCTAACTGATGAGGAAGGTCTGCTTGGCGATATTGGTCGGGAATGGGAGACGTTAGGAGATGTGTGGGTGAGTAGCTAACAACTGAAATCGAATGGACGTGTCACACGCTATAGAGTAAATGCATACAGATGGCACAACGTCCCTCGCCCTCGCCACCCTAGTACTGTCCTAAGCCACCTTCTTCTGCCCCACTGACGGTCGCACCTGGCCTCGCGTCTGCCTGTCCTGGTAAATGAAGAATGCCAAAGCGAGGAGACCGAGGACGACGATGTTGGCTGTGTGTCAGCTCATGGCTGTCATTCGTCCTGTGCCCTTGCCGGCGAGTACTCACAGAAGACGAAATTGACGGAAGAACCAACGAAGCCCGCCAACTGTTCCACCAGGCCGTATGCTACAGAGAATACACCATGGAAAATTGAGTAGATTGTGTTAAAGATGCCTTGAACAAGGCCAAAGATGGCCTGGAAGAAGCCCTTCGAGTGTCAGTCCGCGGTCATAACGCTGGGAAGAGAGCTTGGTAGCATACCTGGATGATGTTGAAGATACCTGTGAAGATGTTGGACATGATGAGAACTGGGTGTCTGGTGGATGTAATGGAGTGGAGGGATATTGGGTGAAGGGGAAAGCGTGAAGGCTAGATGAGCGAACCCCTTTCATGCAGGCATCTCTTGAGGTCAGTGTCGTCATCGCTACAAGTTCCATCTCAACATGTGACACACTGTGACGTAACGTAAACAAACCTCAGGCACAGCGGCGAAGTCCGCCAGAGCTAAAAACTGCTTCCGTACTTTCCTTTCCTTTGTGCAGGTATTGCCTTCGAATCACCTTACCATCATCGCATCTTCCATCTACACATCTCTACCTCCCTGCGCACCTCAGCAAATGGTCGAACGCCCGAGGAGCTAATCCAGCAAATTTCAACGAGCCTTGGCGCTCAATCAACAGCCGAGAACCGTGCGATTGTCAAACCGAGTTGTCCTTCGCTCCTCGTCACACCATCTGGGTAGATGTATCCCGATGCGGGTCCGTCGCGGCCGGGACCGTCATATAGTGGAGGAAGACCTCCATTGAGGGATCAAATCTCGACGCCGAGGCAGGGAAGCGGGCGCTTTGAGCAGGATCACGAGGGCGAGAGAGGTGGATACGGCGGTCGTCCCCAAGATGTAAGTCTGCTTCGAACATTCTCGACGCGATGTCAAAGGCAGAGCTGAATAATAGACGCCAAACGGAACCTTCCCCCACAATTCATCTCCGTGGTCTCGGCCTCAACCTCGCCCAGGATTCCGCCCATACCCGAACGGACCACCCCGCGCTCGGACTCCTCCCCCACCCCGCACGACGTCTGAGTGGGACAATCGGAGGGATACCCGTCCACCACCCCGCGCTCGAAGTCGGGAGCGAGAGCGACCATTAGATGACCGCGACAGACCGAACTCCGACCCCTCACATCGTCCTCCCATCAGTAATTTCAACATTCCGGATCGTCGTGGAGGGGGTTATGTCCCGCCTCCGCAGGCTCGTGATCACTCGCGGGAGCTGCCACCACGGGATAGAGAGAGAAATAGAGGGCCCAGAGACGAGCGGTATCCAAATGAAGATGCTAGGTTACAGTAAGTCACAATTTGCTTGTGATGGCTGATGTCAGGCAAAGAAGGTCATTCTCTCCCTCGAAACAGCCTTGGTCGAGAGATCGACCTAATCCATCACCGCCGAAACATCGGCCTGGATCAACACAGCCACACATGAACGATACTCCACGAGCATACTCGGGACCTCGACCACCTTTCCAGAACGCCCGAGACCGCGACGATAGAGCCGTGCCAGAACGGACGCCATTCCGCTCGCGCAATTCCAGCGGGGAACTCAGTCGATCGGGTCAGGGAGGACCGGGCCCCGCTACATCGGCGTACCAGGCTTCTACTCGCTCTTCGCCCGGAGGCACCCCACCCTGGACATCTCGCTCGGTGCGGGGAAACAGCAGTCCGGCCGAGACTCGCCATCGTATCGAGGCTTCAGAACCCAAACCTGCGTTGGAATCCGTTCCCTTACCTCGACTCAAAGTCGAGAAAGTCGAGGTGGAAGAGGGAGAGCTTGAGGAAGGGGAAGTCACGTCATCACCAGTGAGACCGGAAATAGATCTGCCGCGACAAAATGACTTCATACCCTCAGTCCAACCGAGGGATAGATGGCGAGCATGGCCTGATGATCGTGAGCGCCCTCGCGAGCCATTCGACCGAAACAGGGAGAGACGATGGCATGCCGGTCCTGCTCGATCGCCGGATAGGACTGGAAGCAGGGACCTACCGGCGGCACAATCGCAGCCTTGGAAGATCGGCCAAAGTGTGGATGATGGATGGGGTCAGAAGAGGAAGATCGAGGATGGAGATAGAACCAGGAGTGTGGAGAGGGAAGTCAAAGTTGAGGATTTCAAGATGGAAGAGGGGGACACGGCGCAGGAGGTCATTGAGGGGGAAGTGAGGCCGGAAGACGTCCCTCCAGAGGAGGAGGATCGGCCAGCTACACCACCTCTACCTCCACCTCCAGTCAACACTGGCGCGGAGAATACTCGGCCGATGCCAGCATCGCCAAGTGGGCTCCCTCTCTCGGCGCCAACAACGCCTCCACCTGATCTACCACCTCAGCATTCCGTTAAGTCCAACAATCCCTTCAACGCTCCCGAGGATATTTCCTCACAGCGCCCGGCAGACCTGTACCGTCCCGCTAGCCTCTCGCCGATTGTCGTCACCAAATCCATCAACGGCGACCTTCTCTCGCCGTCAAATCGTACTCCATCTCGTCCCGAGACTCCAGCACTCCCTTCGGATGGCATTCCGCAGCAGGTGGAAGCTGTGCTGGAGACCTCGACCACTCCAGCCCTCCCGACTCCTACTTCAGCACCAATCTACATGCATCGGAAGATCGAAACGCTAGTTGCAGCGTACGTGCCCCGACACGTCGCGCCATATCCGGGAGCCAACATTGTTGTGCAGCACGCCTCCACACCCTCTGCCACTGCGTCCCAGCCCCTTTCGCATGTATCGGCTCTCCCGCCTTCATCGTCCAAACTACCCGATTCGTCACCTACGGCGAACGTGACTCATCTGCCATCGTCTCCGGTGGTGTCTGTTCAGCCTGTCAATACGATGCAGTCTGAGCATCTGCCTGAAGCTGCTAAGGAGGAAGATATCGTTATGGACAGCCGAGAAGCTATAGTCGCCCCGCATTCTCCTTCCCCGATACCGGAACCCTCAACTGCACCTCCCACACCCCGGCCCGCCTTCTCTCCGCTCCTCACTGCCGGCCCACGCTCACCAATCCTTCGCCAGCCGACTCTTGCAGAACGCCGAGCCGTCAAGCTTCCCTCGACCCAAGCTTCACTCTCATCGCCCTTTGGCGGACGCAATCCCATGCGAGACCCCGCACCTACCAATGCTTCGCAGCAGGGTTCCACCGACAGCGAGGTCTGGCCGCGTACGGCGGATGTTGACGATGCTCGGTCTGACGATACGGACGACGAACCTGCCGTCACTCGCGAGATGCGACTGGTACAAGCTATGCGTCAGGCGCAGAAGGTTGACGTGGGCTTGGATGTCGACGCTATCGTTGCTTGGAATCTCTCCGCCGCTCCGCCCGCGAGCGCGAGAGTGACCGATCTGAGTCCTGGTGATCGTGATCTCCAACTGAAGGGGTTGTCGTGGACGATGGGCAGACAGCAGAAGGCTGTGGTCAAGCTGGTAGCGAAGCAGGTTGCCAGACAGCAAGAGCGGACATTAGAACGGACTGCCAATCTGCGGAAGGAGTATCTCATGCTGGATGAGGAATGGAGAGAGCATTGCGGGTATCTCGACGACTTGATGGAGAAGCGCGGTCCACCGCCCGAATCACTCTACGCCATCCCTAATGCCGTTCCAGCTGTCACTCCTGGTCCTATTCCTACCACACCTGCCCCGCTATCCGAAGACCCCATCTCGTCTCGCGCAATACGTCGTCGAGGTGCTGGCGATGCCGTTACTACCGAAGCGGAGTTCCAAGAGATTCTCGCTGCCATGGCGGACACAGCTGCCAAAGACCCTAATTACCGTGCTAGCAAGACCACAGCTGCCGTCCCCGATATGCTCCCTCTCGAAGAACGCAAATTGCGCTTCGAGGACGACAATGATCTCGTCGAGGACCCTATTGCCTTCTACGACTTCAGAGGCAATGCAGAGCCGATCTGGACGGAAGAGGAACGGCACATCTTCGTCAGGCGGTATCTCAACTATCCGAAGCAGTTCGGGAAGATTGCCGAGGCCATCCCGGACAAATCGGCTTCGGATTGCGTGCTGTACTACTACCGTACGAAGCAAGAGGTGGACTACAAGAGTATGTTGGCGAGTAGGCGAGGTGTAGCGAGACGGAAGACCATCCCGCTGAAGAAGGGAGGAAAATCCGCTGCGCTCCTAGCGAGTCTGGATCAGAAGAAGGAGACTGTCAAAGCTCGGACTGTCCCTACGCCAATGCGCGCCCGAGAAGATGCGCTGCCAACCCCTACGGCAGCGAGGAGAGGGGGAAAGCCACGGATGGACAGTGGAGCGAGGCGGAGAGTGGTGGATATCCAGGATGACGATGGGGCGGGTGAAGAGGGAATGTCGAGGGATGCTTCCGAAGCACCCTCCGTGACTAAGATCAAGCGAATCTCTACCAAGGGAACAAAACGACCTCGGATATCGTCCATGACGGCTGCGCCTAACACTCCGGGGGCCGGACCCGCGATATCAACCCAGGGTGTCGACGATGGGAGTTCAGTAACCCCTCAAGCTGAACTACTACCGCCCATCAAACGCTCCAAGAAGGCTGCCAGACCAAGGATCAGCGCGGATACCGCTGAGCCCACCGTCGATCGTACGGTCGACAGTCCCATCTCTGCTGCCATTCCTATCAGCGCTGGTGGGACGAACCGGCGGGGAGTATCGAGCTACTGGTCCGTCGAGGAGAGGAAGCGGATGAAGGAGCTGGTTGCTGTGCACCAAAGAGACTTTCGGGCAATCTCAGCGGCGATGCCGGGCAAATCTGAGCGGCAGATCGCGAATTACTGCGAGGGGCACGCGGCGGATTTGGATCTGGATCAAGAGGCTTATGGAGCTGAAGTCGAGCGGACCCCTGGGTACAACTCTCCTTACACCGTGAGTCCAAAGGCCTTGGACGTAAACTTTACTGGGCAAATGCTGAAACGTGTAGAAGGAAGAATATTTCAAACCTGCCACAGCCGGTGAAAGTCGGTCGCGATCAATCTACGATGTCTACAGCCAACATAGTGGCCCATTCGCCACACACGAACCTCGTCTGGGCGTTTTTCCCTCTTTACCTCGTCCAAATCCGGCTGGGATCGCATCGCCCGCTGCTCCCACGCCTCATCGTACCTCTCCTACCCAACCCGTCACTGTTCGTTCTGGCGGTATGCGCATTTCAGCTTTATTGAATGATGAGCCACTCGCCTTGCCTATACCTTTACCGGAGACTCGTCGCGATACAGGCGATGCCCAATCTGACGGGACAGTCGAAGATCGCGATGAGGCGTTCAGGCCGCCGTCTAGAGAACAGCCGCCGCCTGTATCGAATTTCAGGCGGCAGTTCTCGGAGATGGAGCCGGGTCGAGGTGAGGGTGATCATTTTCGAAGGGAGATGCAGGGTGGGCGGATGTATCAGGCCCCATCAGATATCAGCTGGCAGCACCAACCACAGCAACAGCAACCGCGGGACCTACCACCTCAGCGCGGAACGAGAGAGGCACCCTACCCGCGAGCTCGATCTCCCCGTCCGACAGCTCATCATCCATCGATGGATCACTCAAGGTCTTCCGACTCAGTACCTACTCGATCTCTTGCTTATTATCCATCTTCGGATCCCCCTCCGCAGCAGCACCAGCAGCATCAGCTTCCTCATCGAACGATGGACTATTATCGTTCGCGTCCGGACGTTTATCGATCTCAAACTACCCATTCGGACCCTTATACCCCATCCTATCACCCCGCTCCTCCAGCACACCAACGCGTACCGCATGATCCAACTCCGGCTTATCGTCCTGCGTCGAATCAGGGTGCACCGAGGGATCAGATCCCACGCTATGACCATAGTCAACCCCAGGACTGGAGATCTTACCGCCGGACACCGCCTCCGCCATCTGCACAGTCTCAACATCAGCTTGCTCAGTCGCAATCGCATTCGGCCCCAGCGGGACGGGCGGTGCCTGGGTGGTATGAAGAGAACAGGCCGCAAGGGGTTCAGTTGCCGGGTATACGCAATGTGTATGATGGGGAAGAGGGGAGGGGGAGGTGAGATCTTGGGTCATTGTGGGTGACGAGAATGTAGTTGGGCTCGAAAGGATGGCAGCGGTGAGAGTGATGATGAAAATTGGAGGATAGTTGAATGAGTGGGTTGTAGCTACTTTGTAGTTGTACCTTGCTAGTTGTTCTGGATATGCTAGGATGCCGTGGCACATCCTCATGAGTCATCACAGTCTCTCGAGGCCACTCGGAGGCGGAGGCGTACATTTCCTCCTTCAGCTGCAAAGTAACATGTGGTGTCCTGTCAAGTGGCGCAATAAATGGACATTGACCGCTTGATACATCATGATCTGACCGCACATACAATTCTCATCTCGCTAAATTACATACTGTACACTCGTACTGCCGAGAGTCTTCGCTCCGGTCTCCCTCACCAACAAAGTGAATTTCACTCTTCTCTACCTTCAGGCTTACATATTCCGCCGCCCCCTCTCATACCCGATGTATCCCTGCTCCCGCCACATCATTCCCAAATCACCTGGTGCGCTCTCTGGCCGGACTATGTGCATCCCATCCTCCTCCATCACCATCCCTATTGACATCTCGCGCTCGACCGCATCCTCCTCATCCTCATTCTGCATGTCCATCTCCATGTCCATCATCTCGTCATCTTCGTCCGGGGGTGTCGGTGGTCTGCCGACCCTCTCCACCGCACGCTGCGGAGACTGATATCGTCCCAAGCCAAACCCAAATTGGGCCGGCTGGTGATGATGCGCAAACTGCTTTAATCCCCCACCTCCGCCAAATGCAGTCATTTTAGGCTGCTGGATCTGTGCGCCAAACGCTGACCATGCCGAAGCACTCTCCGAACTCTGCTGCTTCCACCTCGCCCACGGATCTGAGGGCCCAGCGGCGCAATCGGGCTGAACGAGCGGTGCAAAAGCATCGCCCTCGAATGCGGAGAACTCGGTATAAGGGCTCGTACTCCGGGATTGACCGCTGCTGGCACTGGCGAGCCCAAAGTCATAGGATGATGATCGGCGGAGAGTGGGTGGTCGGGAAGGATGTGATGAGAAGTGTGAGGGGTCTTCGAGGGGTGCAGGTGTCTGGATCGGTGTGGCGTATACCGTTGGCAAGTATGATTCGTGTGAGTGGGAGTGAGTGTGGGTGGCGATGTGCAGTTGAGAATTACGGGTTATGGATGTCGATCTGGATGGAGGGAGATCACGGAAGGAGGTAGCATTGGGATGTAGTGATAAGGCTGGGGGACGGATGTTCTGGTTCAAATAATCCTGGCTTGTCAGCCATGGAGTCTTCGGGCGATTTTTGGCTGACATACCTGAAGAGCTTTGAGATCCTGCGATACATGGGCACCGCCATTCATGGACTGGATCAACTCGTCCATTGTGGTTGTATTGAGCATTGACAAATGTTTTTTTCCCAGTGTTGAGTGGCTGGCGAAAGGATAGATGGCGGCAGGAAGAGGGTTGGAGTGACAAGGTGGTTCGCTGGACCAGGGTGTCTGACTAGCTGACTGTGGATATGGGTGGATATACGACGGCCGGCGGCGCGGTAATCAATCCGTTTCGTTCCGAAGGCACGTACTCTCGTATCTACCCCAGACTAAGGAGTAAATGCCGATCTTTGCCCCGCGATAAGAGTGGGAACCGCAGGGATCGCCCAAGAGATATGATCGGTGGGAACGGATCTAGGTGAGAACTCTTTACCGCACCGGTGCTGCCGCAAAGACTATCCTTGGGTTTGGGTAGAAGGTAGATGTAGTAGGAAGCGAGGGTGTAATGCTGCTGCGAAGGCTTGCCAAACAAGCTAGAGGAAGGATGTCCACCGGGACGTCAATAGTCCATCCCACCCCTCCTTCCTTCCTTGCCCACCGCTGCGACCGGCTCCGGTTAGCCGGCCAGAGCCGTTTCAGAAAAAAAAAGGAATCTCTTATCGGGCCGCTTCGGAAGGTTTCTGCGGAGATACCGGCGCGGGGCAATCTGAACGAAGCTTAAATTTAGCGGCTGGCGGCTGATAGGTATCGTCATTATGCCGCAAGATCTACTGGCCGAAGTTCCTCCGAGAGATCTGCGTGCGGCAGTGGACTGTTCGATTCCGCAAAGCTCCCCCAACGGTGCGAGGCAGGTGATGGCGCGGCTGCCGGCACGACTTCTTGGGGAAGCGATCAAGTACCAAGTACCAACACTGCCGCCGGTACCCCATAGCCCCAGGTGCCCGAGTCAGGGGGCGATCTGGGAGTCGCGAATATGCCGCAGTGGGAAACTGACGCAGTTGTATACGACACCCTGCTCCTGTGTACCGGGCCCGTCCACTGTCCCAGCCCCCCAAGTGATTGATGTTTGTACCTGAGTGTGGATGAGTTGACAAGTGAAGCGGTACATACAGTTACAGATCCTCACTGACGGCAACGATTGGCAGAATGCACTAATCTCCCTGGTATGCGTAGCTGCTCACATGTACATCCCTCCTCCTCCACCGAATCCCCCGCCCATACCGCCTCCGCCAAATCTGCCTCCGTTCCCTCCCCCTCCCAGACCGCCGAAACCTGGCGCACCACCTCCAAATCCTCCTCTACCGCCTCCTCTGCCCAATGGTCCGCCGATTCCACCACCCATCCTACCCAGATCAGGTCCAAATTCACCAGGAGGCGGCATCTCGTCGCCGAAGCCATCATCGCCTCTCCCCACCCCATTCAACGGATTTCCGCCCGCCCCAGGAAACCTTCCACCCATTCCTGGTCCCACAGGGTCCCAGCGGGCTCCAGGAGGATTGATCATGCCACCAGGCCCCATGTCCATCCGACCTGCACCGCGCCGACCATCAAAGAGTGGATCGTTGAAATCCATATACATCCCTCCGCCGGGATTGTAAGCTCCTGGTCGACCATAATCGGCCAATGGGTCGAGATCGCGCCTTCCTACTGATGCAGGATTTGTTGGACCACGGCCTAGGCCAGGATGCAGAGGGTCAGAGTAGGGGTCAGGGCGGGCTGGAGCGGGTTGTCGTGCGGGTTGAGCGGGGGGAGGGTTTCGTGGATCCGAACCGGTCTGTCGAGGTCTAAAGGGTAAGCTCAGGTTTCAGCCTTGAAGGCAGAATCTTACGGCTCGGTGTAACCCGGAACTCGTAGTCCAGGCAGCAGCTTGACGATGACTTCTCGAGTGTATCTGTCGACAAAGTCTTTGACGCTATTCATCAGCATAGGTACGTACTTTGCAGACTCGCCTGGACTGAAGCGTACCTCGCAATGGATTTGAAGCCGAGTGATTTCGCTGGAGCTTCGGATGAGTTCGATGATGATCCTGAGCCCGTAGCAGAGCTCGGAATAGGGAACGCAGGCGGAGTGAGCACGTCTCCGAGGACAAAGGACAGTGTGTTGGGCGCTCCGTCCTGTACGATCAGTGCTCGTATCGATCGTCATCTCGCCAACTGGGACTTACCGCCGCCATAGCGTCAATCTGGACTCTACCGCCCATTCTCCCTACTCTGATCCTGAACGTCATGCTACTCTGCCCATGCCGATATTCAAAGGCATATGAGTCTTCACCCCGGCTATTCCATCCTTCCGGTAGCCGACCGTCATGTACTGGCTGATCATCTTCGAGCTCGACAGCAGTAGTTGTCTCCGATGCCGCATCATCATCTACGTCTGGCCTCGTCGGCGCTGCGGCCGGCGCTGTCGAAGGCGTAGAGCCTGGGATGAGCCGAAATTCGAGGGCAGTGTGAATCGCATGGACCAGAGCAGCTATGGCGTCTGTAGCTTGAGGTAGAGGCGAGGACGTTGATTGTGGGAGTAGCTGCAGCAGGAGGCTCAAGAGAGCAGTGGACTCTAATGGATTGCTCATCCTCTTTGAGTAGCACGTCTTGTAGTAGGTGAGCTTAGGATGAACTTGAAGGTGGTATGTGCTCCGAGGTGGCGACGACACGCAGCCGTGTGACTGTGACTATGACTGTTGTATTACGCAAGCATGTGACTGTGACTCCACTCCGTTACGGCATGTGTTTCATTCTCAAACACGTGCCAAATCGCGTGCTCCTTGACCATCGTTGGTTTAGCCCTTTTCTAGCGTCTTCGCATTGACTTCATCAGTAAATATGGCGCAATATTGCGGTGGTGTGCTGTGTAGAACAGCATGGCTGAACAGGTCATGGAAATCTATAAAGATGCGGATGTGAAACCGCGGTATTCCGAAATTTCCCCACGATTACGATTAACCTCTCCACCGAACTTATCAGCTCACACAGTATGGTGTATGACCCAACTTCTGCCGCTCTTTGGGGAGGAGGCGACCGGTGTCCATTCTCCAATGGCGAATTCAGCAAGCTTACCACCATCCCTCATGATCATCCCCCAATACCTTCTAGATCCTTGATTGACAAGACGCTCCCTGCTCCGAGCATCCTCGACTCCGTCGACATTCAAGCTCACCACCACCTTCCCGAAGTCGACCTCATCTCTCCGGCACCGATCCTATATCTCCCACCACTCCTCTCTCCACTGCCCGGACACGTCGAGCACCACACTCACTCACCGTCCGAAGAGGAACTTTCCTCCTTCTCAACCCATCTACCAGATATCGACCCCGCCTCACTAGCCCTCCATCAGGCACTACACCTCTTCCGTCCCAAAGACACCCATTATGCTGCGCGAGAGTATAGTGACGCGTTCAACTGGTCAGAGCTGGATCTGGAGGAGGACATAGAGCGGGAGTGGTACTGTGTCGTTTTCAGGTCGAGGCGGAATAAGGAGAGTGAGAGTCTAAGTCTCTACCAGGCAGATAGGGAGGCACATGAGGAGGCGGTAAAAAATGGCGGTCTGGTGATGTACTGGTATGGCGTGCCGGATGATACTGGGCTGAATCTCGCAACGTGCATATGGCAAAGGTGAGTCATGCTTAGTCAGCTGAGAGCTCTATGAGAAGGTGTGGTACTGATGATGTTAGTCGACGACACGCCATCAAAGCTATCTCAGGTCCAAAGCATCTTCTCGCAATGAAACACGCGGCGAATGCGTACGAGGTGTACGATCTTGAGCGATGGGTGCTGCGGAAGGCGAAGGGGGAGACGGCGTTGAGGCTTGTGAAGTGGGAGGGTGGTGAAGTTGGGTGGTAACCGAGAGTAACAGTAGTTGTATGTGCATATGGACATTATGTAGTCATACAGCAGCTGATCAATTCTTTGCCGGCCTCGTTGACTCCGAAGATCGCAGTCGAAGATGGGCCGGGAACGGGCAGCTGGGCGACGATGCTTCCTTCGGAGGCCATAAGGTAGGTATGATATCATTCAAATCTAGTGGCTGTTACTGAAGGGTGTACTCTATCTGTACCATCCTCAGCCTGACTATGACGAGGATGATGCCTCGATGGTCGATGTATGATGAGTATGTATGACGTCGAAATCAGCCGCCACTGATGGGGCAAAATGCCGAGAACGCCGAAGCAAATTTCGAGGGTGTGGCACAAGCTCCTTATATGCCAACACTTCCTTCTCTTTCTCATACCCAACACTTCTTTCAAAGGGGTGTAAGCAGGGTTATCTTTACAGATTCCCCTTGTCTTCTCTCCCGACAGAAAGCATCGCGCTCAGCTAGGAAATTATCCCTTCACAAGGAATCTCGCCTTGCCAACACGGGGCTCGAGAAACCGGCGAGGGAAATTTACCAGGCTGCAACGCGAAGCAGACATCTCGTCTGCGTTCTCTACCTAGTGGATACGGCGCTGGGACAGGAGTGAAAGGAAAGGACTGCCGGAGTAGGAAATCCGAGGGAGAAACGGAGCGTATCGAACGTGCTGTCAACGCACATCGACGTGTCGACCATTCAACCTTGTGTTTATCGCCCAACGTCCAGCCTCTCGGGGTCAACATCGTTCGGGTAAGTCTCCGGCTTCTCTCCCTCGCGTAACACAAATCTGTCAGTGATCTGACGATTGACAGGTTCCGATTTGAGATCATACATCCGGTACTCCATCGCCGAGCGACGGATAGACAGGGCACCGATTTCCCCAAGCTACACCTTTCCACCCCTTCCCCGGCTTCGCCACCCATCTTCGAGAGCTCGACATTCGACTCGTCGCCATTCTAGCAAGTCGAGCGCAATTCTGCAGACCTTTATTGGTTGGATTGCTCCTTGCTCCCTCAGCGCGATAGAATCTTCGATCCTCGACTCAAAACACACGTACACTTGTCTCACTCCCCCATTCTACGTTCGCCACTCACGCGTTGGCGACAAATCAACACACCACACGCGTCGAATTTGCAGCTGGGCGTTCTCCCCTCAGCACATCTTCGACCATCGCGCCGCTTTCATCCCTTGAGAGCTACGCATCCCGACCCTTTCAAACGGGTCGACGGGTACTTCGGTTCCCACACCAAAACCTCATCATGCCGATTTCTACTATGCCGCCGCCTCCGGGCTTCGGCTACAGTAACGCATACGAGGAACGCCTTGCGGCGATCAAGGCTGGCTATAGGAAAACGCTTGCGCAAGGTGGATATCCTGGCGCGCCAGTCACGGAGCAGGAGCTGGACGTCTTGGCGCATGAGCATATTCGGGCTCAACCCGAGTCGCGGAATTTGGTGCGAGGACAGACGAACCAGAGGGCCTATCCTGACGTGAGTGTACTCGGAGACAATCGTGTACCAGGGCTGACCGAGTCTTCTTGTCCTTGTCCCTGTCATCCCTTGTCTTCTATCGCCTTTCCTTGTCCTTACTCCCTATCTGCCACTGCCGACGCGTTTTTCCCCTCGCCCATCATCATTTCGCCTAATCAGCAACGGGTCCGCGAATCCGAGCGTATCGCCAGCATGGCCCTCAACAGGATCTGGGAACAGCCTACCCCGTCCCACATCCCCGTTCGAGCTCCCTTCGCCTACGTCAACCCCTCACCACCTCTCATCTCGGCACATCATGTTCAGCTCGCCGAGCCCACTCCTGTCGCTCGGGCTTTCTACGCCGACGGCTCGTACCCCGCTCAGACACTCGCCGACGTCCGGCCAGACGTCATCGATGGTCACCTATTCGATCTGGAGCACCGCTACATCCCACGAACTTGGCCGGACCACGAGTACGGCGCAGCGTATGAAGCTATTCACATTCGCGCGCCTCACCTCAGTCACCGGGTGATACAACACACCTTCGAAGCACATGCAGCCTACCCCGTTCCGCGCATGTACGCCGCCCCCGCCTTAGCGACCGTCGTCTCACCTCCACGTACCTTCACACTCAACGAAGCACTTGCTACTTGGTACGCCGAGCAAGTCATGTATGTGCTCATCGACCCTGGAATGTTCCGTCCTGGAGTTGGGGGTGCATCGGATGATATCTGGGGGACGGCGGGAAGGGAGAAGGACGCGTGGGATCGCGTCGGTATGCCTATTCCCCACTACTCGCATCGGTACGCCCAAAATGCTCAATCGCCGGTCGCTCGAGACACCGCTTTCGAGACGTACGACCCTTACAACCTACTATGGAAGAACACTACCCAAGTCAACGAGCGACTAGTGTCGTTCATCATCAATTTGCTCCAGCGCATGACGATCGCCCCTACCGCCGTCATTTCGGCTGTTTGGTATCTGCACGGACTGGGATTGCATGATGGAGATGGAAGGAAGGGAGCGGTGTTCCGGCGTTTGTTGAGGAAGGAGTCAGCGGCGGAGGAGGATGGAGTGGAGAATCGGGTGGCTCTGCTGGGTCTCTTGCTCTCGGGCAAGTGGCTGGACGACAATGCTTTCTTGACTTCTTCATGGTATGTCCTTTCAATCTACTATTTGAGCAAAGCTGATATCGATAGGAGTGAAGTATCCCTTATCCCCAAAAAGGACATTGAACAACTCGAATTCGCTGCTCTTGGTGATCTACACCACTCCCTCCATATCCCCATGTCATCATGGTCCGACTTCGTCAACCTACGATGGGCAGAGCTGAACGTCTCTAACGGCGCCCACGCTGTCCTCTTCCCTCTAATCGACCAGATGGTCTCGGACGCTCGCGCCAATGAGATCTGGGAACCCGTCAAGCCTCCCTGTGCCAACATTTCTGCGGATGTTGAGTACTACGACTACGTCGACCAAAGGCTAGAGGAACTATACTACGCCAGCCAAGATGCCGAGACTGCTGAGTACACCTTGCGAGAATCGAGCCAATCAACACCAGTCACTCAGTGGTCTTTCCCGCCTCAACACGAAGCGAGCGGTATCGATGAGGAGATGGAGGATGCCGCTAGGAATGTCAGCGCATTGGTCGATGATGAGATGGACCAGTATGAGACGAACGGGGAGTACGAGGATGCTGGGGCCAGTGGAGGATGGGTCTTCAGGGAAGATGTGGGAGATGAGAGTGAGGATGAGAGCGAGGATGAGTTTTTGGATTACGATGGCGCCGCGAGGTTCCTCCCTACCATTTCGGAACTTCGTCGATCGGCTTCAAACTCCAGTGCTCAGTCAGACGTCATTGCTGAATGGCGAGCTGGGATCGTCGGATCTTCAACTGCCGAGGTTGAGTCCCCCCCTACACCCGATATTGTCCAGCCAACCAGCTCCATCAGTCCCACCTACTACACCAACGACAACACTCCCTCACCGTACAACTCCGCTCCGGCGCCCCGAACCTGCTCCATCCAAGCGGACGGGTTCGAGGACGAGTGGCGATACAGCTTCGCTCGACCGAAACACCACGTCCGCCTCTCATCCTCCGAAGCGCGATGTGAGCCATTCGACCATGATGCTTTTGCGTCCCTCGGCTGTCGAGGTCGTGTCACACATGCTTCACTCCCTATGCCTACCAACCGCGATCAGCTCAAGCCTATTAGCTCTCGCGAGCCTGCACCGGCCACGGTTCCCCTGGCGCTGCCGCAGCCGAAATTCAACCCCACCGGCGTGTACCTCGAACCTGGGATCGCGCAGGTCAGACCCTCTCGATTTACCCGACCGCCACTCAACACGCTCTTCGGGATGGAGAATCAGGACCCGCGCGAGGCTGAGATTATGGCGGTTCTGAACCCTACGGGCTTTACTGTTCCGTCCCGTTGGGATTAGGAGAATATTTCCTTGTCTTCCGCACTTCGACTAGCACTATTCAACTTCGTTCTTCGCCATCAACCTTTTTCTGCGACTTGCGACCTTCCGACCTGCCCGCCGCCGCTTACCCCTTCCTTCTCCCAACCAAAAGGATCAGCTTCAGCCACGATCCAACCCCTTGTCAACTCCGCGGTTGGCGAGGGTTTCTCGATTTCCATCACGCATACGTCAGGCCTCGACCCCACAATTCCTCTTCCACTAGACGAACTTTATAATCACACCTTGTTCTGACTGAATGAGTCAATGACGAGACCTATATACCCGCAATATACCCCCACGATACGCGATAGACACGAAACCCAAAACAAAACAAAACAACCAAACACTGTCATTTCCCCTGCAACGCATAAGTGCCGCCCATCCCCACTCTTTATCGACTGCTCTCATCCTCCATCGGTCTATCGTCTCATCAGACGATTTGATCCCATACACCAACCCATCATTCTCGACGCGTGGTAAGGCTCTCGGTCCAGTCTTAGATCTTTCTGTGTACAGTCTTTCTGGGACGGTCATGTGTAGTTTAGTCAGTAGCCAGCTCACTCTATGGTGTGCTGGACCCCGACCCCAGCTTTTTTTCTTTTTTCTTTTTTTAACAACAGTAATCTGCCCGTACACAGGACCGAGACGTCGCTGGGCGTTACTCTAGGTGCTCATTGCTGGAACTAGCTAGGCTTGATGCACTGCTCTCTGCGGCAGGAGAATTAGACATGTCTCAGGCGTTTCCGCACAGTGTCTGGGATTGCGCCAGGTGGCTTCTTCTTTCTAAAATTCACAAGAGCTAGCTGCGCTCTGCACTCACAACTGGAGGGTTGCTAAGCGTAACTCCCGCCCACCCGCAGAGGTGGGCAACCGCGAGTTTCATCCCCTCTTGGGGGATAAAGTTGAGCTTAAGGTTTGCTCATTCTGCGATCGTTTCTTGTCATTACCTCCAAAGTCAGAGTTGTGCCGGGGCCTCTTCGTATGAAGATCGGTGCATCTAGTGTACACAGTATGAAGGAGTTAGGTACCCCGGACCAGGTGGCTCTTCAAGCTTGTGCTACTGAGTTGGTGACAGCTTGCCAAGCCGCGTGGATCTGCGCTCAGGTAGCGAAGTGTGAGGAGGTCCGCTCGCCCGTGAGATGAAGGAAACCCATCCATTAGACTGCGGCTTCCGTGATCGACCATACATTTCCAACCCACCTCATCTTCCCACTGAATAGCCCTCTTCACGCTTCTTGACCCACTGCACCACTTCCTCCCAGTCACTCGCCCTCTCCACACCTTTGGGCATCCAACCTTTTGCTCTCCAAGCCTCCCACCGTTCCTCCGATTCAGCCAGCAGCCCCCTCTGCTCCTTCTCCACGTAAGTCAGTCCGCCCTCGTCCAGCGGTCGATCGTCGGGATGTACCTCTGGCCCGTCGACACCAGGGGTATTGGGAGGAGGGATGATGGCAGCGTTCCATGCGTAAGAACCGAAGAGGAGGCATTGGACTGGAGGGGATGAATGGAGTGTGGCGTGGAGCACGTTCTCGGTTGAATCGTCAATGAGCACGAAGGCACCGGTCTCGTGACAGATCTACTGTATCAGCTTCAGTCTCAGCGAAGGAGGTGGCAGAAGGGGTGAGGGCGGCGAACGTACTTCTGCCTTGGTGCGTTTCTTGTGAGACACTACAGCTCGCTTGGCTACGTGCCCTTCTTCCTCCTCATGAGTTGCTGCGAGGTGTACGAAAGCGCCAGTGAAATGTATCTCATCAAACACTACGTCAAGAGTCAGCTGGACTATTCCGCGACAGAAGGATGACACGAAACACAACTCACAGTCAGGCATGTACTCCGCGATCCAGTCCTCTGACACTTCCCGACTGCTCTCTCCTCGCGCAGTAATAATGATCAATCTGTATCCCATGTCCTTGAGCCGTTGAAGCCCTTCTCGAGCACCGGGCACGGGAGCACTCTTGCGATACAGACCCGCATCGCACAATTCAACCTGTCAATGGTAAGCTGTGATATCGCTTGGATACGTTGAAGGGAACACCGAGAACGCACCACCATCTTGGCGGTCTCTTTCGCATTGCCCCATCCTCGATTGTTCCAGTACAGATCTGGACTATCAACATAGACCTCTCTTGATGAGGTGCGGCTGGAGGGGAAAAGCACACGTACAGTGCTTGAAGTCAGCAAGAGTGAGAGGAGGTTGTAGACCATATCGAGCATTGTGCACTGGAGATCAGCGCTCAGCGCTTCATGGGTCATCCAGAGCAAGAAGTAAGACTCACTGTCTACAATCGTCCCATTGGTCTGTCTATATATGGATCAGCCAGTCTCCATGATTGATCTGCAGCCGAACGCACGCAAGCACATCGTCCATGTCCACCGCGATCGTGCCCTTGGATGGACCAGCCTCTTGCGGCGTAGAGAAGCCCTTCGCTCGGTTGATCTGGACTTCGGTCATCGTGGCACGATACTTAGTGATTGTATGTCGAAGCTGGAGGACAGCAGAAGGGCAGGGGGAGGGACGATCGGAGTAAGAGGTGTATGAACAAGGGATGATGCCGGCTTGATCGCGATTGAAATGTTGAACCGACTTCATCCTGCTCTGGAGTGAAGTTGTAAGAGCGCAATGCTCCTGAACATGCCTTGGATCTACGTGGGAGACTTCCAGCTCGCAGCATGACAAGGGCACCGCGCTCGAGGTTCACTAGCCAGTGGTATGACTCTACATCTGTCACCCCTATGGCTCCTCGACCCTCGACTCGCTTGCAACCTCCAGGTTGATACTCCTCCGACTAACATCCGGTCCGCTTAACTCTGCACATCGTGCGCCACCTATCCTGAATGCTATGCCCATCTGCATGCTATGCGATACATAAATGGTGATGAGGTAGCTGCTGCATAGGTCTGAGTGCAAAGGGAAGCGTAGTAGCTGACGTAATGCACCTCGTCACTGCTTCCTTTCTCCCGCCAGTCAACCTAGCATTCCTCCACCTTCCTTCTCATTCCTGCCTTACAAAGCACACATCCTAAGTCACCACAAGCTACGCATAGGCAGCTGAGAAGATACCTGCCGCTTGAGGAGATCGCCGGACTCAAAATTAGACTTACAGACGTCTCGTTGATCAAGCTTATCAATTTCCCTCGTCCCCTCCCAGTCCTCAACAACATGGCTTCTGAAATGGAGGTGGACTCTGTCGTCCCCGGAGATTCCAGTACGTACTATATTCGCGCCGGAGATCTTGCAAATGCTGACTGGATTAGTCGATGGTGTGTCTAGTTCATGCTTTGAGGCCATTGCCAAGAGGTCAAAGAAGCGAGCTGATCAGTTGACTAGAGGGACTCTACTCCCGTCAGCTCTACGTGCTCGGACACGAAGGTCAGCTCAATGGCTCGTACCAAATGAGTGGCAGCGGTCAGAACTGACGGGTCTAGCCATGAAGAAGATGGCTGCTTCCAACGTGCTCATTGTCGGCATGAAGGGTCTCGGTGTGGAAATTGGTAAGCTTAAGTTATACGATCCAGCTTCCGTATGCTAGCTCACTCTTTCAGCCAAGAATGTTGCACTAGCTGGTGTCAAGTCCGTGACTATTTATGATCCCAGCCCAGTAGAGATATCAGATCTTGGCACGCAGGTACGTTTCAAGCTCCGCACTCATTGTCGATGCGAAGCTTACCACTTCCAGTTCTTCCTTCGCGAAGCCGACGTTGGAAAGTCTCGAGCAGCTGTGACAGCTCCTCGGCTTTCAGAGCTTAACTCCTATGTCCCCATCAACGTGCTCGAGGGCAACGGAGACATAACCGCTGAACAGGTTGCGCCTTTCCAGGTAAGTGAAGAGTACTGCCGGTATCAGACCTTAAGCTGACATGCGTAAAGGTCGTTGTTCTCACTAACGCCACCATTGCCAAGCAAATTGAGATCGACGAGTTTGCAAGGAGTAAGGGCATTTACTTCATCGCCGCGGATGTCAGGGGGCTCTTTGGGTGAGCTCGGCGATCCACCATCATACCATCAGTGGGGCAAAGCTGATGTAAACAGATCCGTCTTCAACGACTTTGGCAAAGACTTTGCTTGTGTGGACTCGACGGGCGAGCAGCCACAGACAGGCATGATCGTGCACGTTGAAGAGGTCAGTTGTCTGGGCATCTTAAACCGTGACCGGGTCAGGAGCTAATTGTGCAGAGCGAAGATGCCCTCGTCACATGTATGGACGAGACCCGTCATGGTCTGGAGGATGGAGACTTCGTGACATTCACTGAGGTCAAGGGGATGGAGGGCTTGAACTCGGCTGATCCGCGAAAGATCACCACCAAGGGTGAGTGGACCGGCGATATTGGCAGCATGATTACGGCTAATATAGCAGGCCCATACACCTTTTCAATAGGGAACACTGTCGGTTTGGGATCTTACAAGACTGGAGGTATCTTCACTCAGGTCAAGATGCCCAAGATACTTCAATTCGTAAGTTGCCCCGTGCAAATTTTTGCCATGCTCGGCCAAAGCTTACTCCTCTCAGCGGACTCTCAAAGAGACTCTTACCCAGCCCGAATACTTCATCACAGACTTCGCCAAGTGGGACCGCCCTGCTACGCTCCATGTCGGTTTCCAGGCCCTATCCAAATTCTACGAAACCAACAACCGCCTACCCCGTCCCCGGAATGCCGAGGATGCCGCCCAGATAGTCTCATCCGCCAAAGAGATCCACGCAGCCGCGAAGGGCGAGGAGGACCTCAACGAAACTGTCCTCGAGTCGCTCGCTTTCCAGGCCACTGGCGATCTGTCTCCCATGGTTGCCGTCATTGGTGGATTTGTCGCTCAGGAAGTCCTCAAAGCTTGTTCGGCCAAGTTCCACCCGATGCAGCAGAACATGTACTTTGACTCACTCGAGTCACTGCCCTCGACACTGCTTTCCGAGGCCGACTGCCAGCCCCTCGGCTCTCGATACGATGGTCAAATAGCGGTATTCGGCAAGGCGTTCCATGAGAAGATTGCCTCGCAGAAGCAGTTCCTTGTGGGATCGGGAGCTATCGGGTGCGAGATGCTCAAGAATTGGAGTATGATGGGACTCGGCAGTCGCGGAGATGGGATCATCCATGTCACGGATTTGGACACTATCGAGAAGAGCAACTTGAACCGACAGTTCTTGTTCCGCCCGAAAGATGTAGGGCACTTCAAAGCTGAGGCAGCGGCGGCGGCAGTGGCGGAGATGAACCCGGAGTTGATGGGAAGGATCGTGGCCCACCAAGATAGAGTCGGACCTGAGACTGAGGGTGAGTGATCTGAGCTTCTACGCGTATGATCTACGCTGATTCACAGATACCTACGGCGACGAGTTCTTCGCCGCTATCGACGGAGTCACTAATGCTTTGGACAACGTGATGGCTCGTCAGTTGTTTGCATCAGAGACTTGCGGAGTGCACAAGCTGACTTGGGACAGGTCAATACATGGACCGCCGATGTGTCTTCTACCAGAAGCCCTTGCTAGAGTCCGGTACTCTGGGTACCAAGGCGAACACGCAGGTCGTCGTGCCATTCATCACCGAGTCATACTCTTCATCGCAGGACCCACCTGAGAAGTCCATCCCATCTTGTACCGTCAAGAACTTCCCAAATGCCATCGAGCACACCATCCAGGTATGTCATTCAACCCTTGTTGCCATTTATCTACCGATCAAATCCTTGTGCA
Organism: Dioszegia aurantiaca; assembly: GCA_001600655.1. Classification (NCBI taxonomy): domain Eukaryota; kingdom Fungi; phylum Basidiomycota; class Tremellomycetes; order Tremellales; family Bulleribasidiaceae; genus Dioszegia; species Dioszegia aurantiaca. Next base: position 396,450 of record BCKN01000007.1, read on the forward strand.
TAATTGACCCTTCCAGTGGGCTCGCGAAGCCTTCGACTCCCTCTTCGTCAACCCTCCTACCACCGTCAACCTCTACCTCTCCCAGCCCAACTTCGTCGAGACCACTCTCAAGTCTTCTGGCCAGCACCACGATCAGCTGAAGCAGATTGAGAAGTACCTTGTCAAGGACCGTCCGACTTCCTTTGCCGAGTGCATTCAATGGGCTAGGATGCAATACGAGACGGATTACGGAAATGAGATCAAGCAGCTCTTGTTCAATCTGCCGAAAGACCAGGTGAACTCGAATGGGACACCGTTCTGGTCTGGACCTAAGCGAGCGCCTGACGCCTTGGAGTTCAGCCTAGATGATGTGAGTCGTGGCTGGGGGTCTGCACAATGAATTGCGTGCTGATAGTATAGCCTCTCGACTTTGCCTACCTCGTCTCAGCCGCCAACCTTCACGCGTTCAACTATGGCCTAAAGGGCGAGCGAGACCCGGCGTTGTTCAAGAAGGTTGTACAGGGGATGGACATTCCGGAGTTCAAACCTAAATCAGGGGTGAAGATCCAGATCAGCGAGACCGACCCAGTCCAGCAGGGGAATGACGAGGGTGAGTTCATCATTGCAATAATCAAGGCTAGAAACTGACGTGTATCAGATGAGGACGTCGACTCCATCGTCAAATCTCTACCCTCCCCCTCTTCACTCGCTGGCTTCCGACTCGCGCCCGTTGACTTTGAAAAGGACGACGATACCAACCACCACATTGATTTCATCACTGCTGCGTCAAACTTGAGGGCGAGAAACTACAAGATTACCGAGGCGGATAGGCACAAGACCAAGTTGATTGCTGGAAAGATCATCCCGGCTATTGCTACCACCACTGCCTTGGCTGTCGGTCTGGTTTGCCTCGAGTTGTACAAGGTCAGCTCTTTGATCCATGCCAATTACCATTGCGCACGAGCTGACGATGACTCAGTTGATTGACAAAAAGGAGAAGCTGGAGGATTACAAAAATGGCTTCGTCAACCTCGCTTTGCCCTTCTTTGGATTCTCAGAGCCTATCGCTGCGGCCAAGCAGAAAGTCAGCTCAATGATTGAACCCATCCGTGAAACACAGCTGATCGTATAGTATGGCGAAACAGACTGGACTCTCTGGGACAGATTTGAGCTTCCCAACAACCCTACGCTCAAGGAACTGCTCGACTTCTTCAAGAATGAGCACAAGTTGGAAATCACCATGGTCAGCCAGGGCGTATCGATGCTGTGGTCATCATTTGTTCCAGCCAAGAAGGTGCGTGCTCCCAGCTAAGACGCCTGCTACATTGGGCGGAGTTAGCTGACCTTGTTCAGGCTGCTGAGCGGATGAACATGCGCATGTCAGATTTGGTCGAAAACGTCAGCAAGAAACCTATCCCGCCCCACGTCAAGAATTTGCTGGTGGAGGTTATGTGCAATGATGAGGACGATGAGGATGTCGAGGTGCCGTATTGCTTGATCCACATCTAGAGTGATCGCCTCATGTCGGGATATGAGAGCGCGGAGAAGGAAATGAGAGATAGAAGCGGCCGGGGATTCGCATGTACAAATGAAGATCAACAGCAGGCTATGGTCGGAATGAAGAGTGACTTAGCCAGACCTGACGCTCAGGCAAGCACGAGCTGAATTTCGCTGCAACTGCAGCACAAACCTCCTCATTTGAATACATGATCCAGATGAGTACAAAATGCTAATTTGCGTACTATGAACGATGACAATGACATACAAACTACAACTCCCCTCGTCCCTCTACCTCACCCATCCCCACAGTCAACCTCCTCATTCCTTATTTTACGGCATGCTGTTTCAGCGTCTTTAGAAAAAAGGTAGGAATCTCTCTCGTTGACCGGTCCGTTTAGGCTAATTGTCTGTCCCTCCGGTGCATCCACTCGTCCCGGGACCCCTGTATATTGTTGGCCCAGCATAACATTCCCTGAGCCCGTACCGGCTTGTCCCGTTTTCAATCAGAGGCGAGTTCGGATCTTCCCGAAATTTAGGGTTCTTGTGTAGAACAGTGCTTGTGTACGTACTGCTCCCATCCGAATGTGCGAGTTTCGGCGTTTCGGAGATTCGTAAATGTGGCACATTTCTGCTGCGCATTAGGTCCAGCAGTTCGGTTACCAGCATAGAATCTACCATCCTGGCAGAATCAGCAAGGATATCGGCCAATTGTGATCGATCACGCATGATGGGGAGATGAAAGGGAAGCTTAAAAGTGGCCGGAATATCGGGTGCCGTAAAATTTGAAACGCATTCCTCGTGCCTCTCGGAAATCACGGTATAGAGTTTCAGATCTCGCATCATTACAGTTCGACCCTGCTGGAGTGCAAAAAAATCAACTTGTTGGCTGGTGGGCGTGAACGAATCAGAGCCGACTGCAGTATGCCACCAGAGATCTCAGCCTGGGGCTCTGATATCTCTGGCGTCTGCGCATCATCACTCCGATAAGCGTCACAAAGCTTAGATTTACCGCATGTCGCGGGCCTGTTGACTTTTGTTTTTGATTTTATCGGCGATCGGTTTCTATGCGCTCCATCGAAAAGTGCGAGTTTCGGCGCTTCGGGATTACCCCAAAGTGGCAGTCTATTTTGGTCCGTTTTAAGTTCAGACACAGATCTGGTTGAGTCACAAGTTCACAACATCCAGGCACGCACCAACTTGACCAAGTGGCATGTGCCGGGTGGCGAGGACCCTTCGCCACCGAGCCATGTTATAAGTTCCCATCATAGCCTCAACCTCCCATCATCCCCACTTCACTCCAGACATTGAAACAAAGCTATAGCCCTCATTTATACTTAGCTCGTAGTCATGTCTATCCCCCCCAGCAGTGATCCGGCTGAGTCTTCAGCTGCACCTGCCTCCCCTAAGCCTGTCGTGTTGCCTGCAGCAGTGAAACCTACCCTTCTCCCCTCCCAGACTGTCTTCTACAACTATGAGCTGCGTGCTATGATACTCAAGCTCCTTGATAGGCCAAGTTACGTGAAGATGATGCGGGTGGAGTTGGGTGTGATGAAGATCGTCGTGGATGACATTTACGAGTGCATCGCGATCCAGCATACGAAGGGTTGGAAGCGTAAGACAGTAAGTGTCTGTGTATCATACCTCATTCCCTTATCCGTAGCTAGCTCGGCTACACAAGAGAGTGCTGATCCAAATAGAACATCGGTCAGATTCGATGTGACGCCGTCACGTGCCTCGACTGCTCCCCCATCCCTCGAACCGACAGCGCAATCCCTGAAGCCTCTCTCACTTCCACCCGAATCACCAGGGCCCCATGCATGTTCGACTTCGAGGCCACCTCCCTCTACGTCGGCAAGTTGCGCGAGACATACCCCAATCTCGGCAAGACCAGTAACAACTTTCCCGAAATCGACGGCGATGACGCCTACACCGTCCACATCAACGATCAAGGCAAGATTAGCTCTGTCTGGATCGAGCGAACAATCTTCATCGACGTCGACAAGCCCAACTTTCGCGTCCCGGTATTCCCGACGACCCCAGTCTATCCAGGTGTGTCGGTCCAGATGCACTTCGCTCTTCGGCTTTTCAAGGGGGACATATGCTGTCCTACCCTGGCGGAGAGGGATGATTTACGGGAGGAATGGCGGATGTGGTTCTATCATGGAATGGAAAGGGATAGGTCACTAGCGGCGGGAACCCCAGTTGCTTGGTTACCTAGCGTAACTCCACTTGACCGGCGGGTGATAGGGATTGATCAGTTCTCCGCTCGCGTTGCAAAGTGTACTCCTTCGACCATCGGTTCGCTCATCAACTTCATACAGCAGCGACGAAATGTCTGCGAGCCCCTCACGCAGCTATTCATCGATCGTGGCTTCCACTCCATTCCCCTTACGTCGCTCAACACCCTCACGACTTCCCTTGGACCTGGATTGAGCGTCCTTCACTTCACTTCCCTCACTTTCGGCGCTATCGTCGATCTCAACTCGAACCTGCAGAAACTTGATCTAGCCTTTCCAAACCTGGCGGTGCTCAAAATCGGGCTCATGATCGGGGCAGGAGGTAGTCTTGGGGGGTTACAGCCGCTTTCGGGGTTCTCCAACCTCCGGAGGCTCATCTTGGACGGGTTGGGTCCCCCTTCGGTGCTCGACAGCAGGCCTCAATTTGTGTGTCGTGCCGGGAACCTGGACACGGTTTTCCAGGACACGTCCCTGTGGGCTCTAAAGGTGACGGCAAAGTATCAAAAGGATGTCATCGCAGCCAAACGGTAAGTCTCGGACTCTAGCCTGATCTCAAGAGAAACGTCAGAATACAACAAGCTCAAGCTGATCCCGTAGTCTTTGGATGCGCACCAGCTTGGGCGGAGTGAATGCTGTCATTATGGTGAAGCGTGGACCGGTTAGGAGGTGATGACGCTAGGGATCAGAGAAGGGTCCAGAGAGCAGCAGGGATGACGACCATTGACTGCAATACTCTTGTTACTTGTAATGGCTGTGTTTATGTACTGTGTTTATGCACTATGTCAAGCTTCAAGGCTTTCTCTAAGCTGATCATGTAACGATCATACGTTTCGCGTGGTCATACATGAGGTTTGTTACCTGATAATTCTTCTCAACCGATCAACCATCATCTACAAAATAGCAGGAGGCGCTGCCAAATTCAGTGCAGTCTCCAAATCCTTGATCCGCTGATTCTTTGTCTCGATAGTCTCCTTGAACCCCGCCCGTTCGGTCTGAATCTGGAGTTGCAGCTGCAGGTTCAGCTGCAGGATAGCTCGATGATCTGTGTGTGTCTGACGAGCATCAGCGCATCCCCAGCTGACTTTGTCATTGAAAGGACTCACGCATGCTCCATCCACAACCTGTACCTGTCCACTCGTCTCCTGGCTCCCCACTAACGTCGCCTCACTGTCTTGCGATACCATCAACCTCGTCATTGGCTCTCCATCGCCTCCTGAACGAGAGCTCGACCTGGACGACGTGACCGAGTCCGAGCCTCGCCTGGGTAGATGATGGGTCCGAAGTGAAGCTCGACGTTGAGTCGAGTGAGCCTCGAACGACAAAGCCCGAGGTTCGGCAGGCGGACCAGGATCAGCGAGCGATGATCGCCTCCCGGCTGGCGGCGTGAGGTTCATTCCGCTCGAATCGGATGGTGCTCGTTCGGATCTCGTCGAACTATTGGGCGGAGGAGGGATAGAGCCGCCTGGAGGAGGATGGATTCGCCTGCCGGTGTGATCATGAGGCACCGCTTGGGTAGCAGCGACTGCCCACGCGGACGAGTGAGGGGTGGCGCGAGGTCTTCGGTCGCCGCCTCGTCTGGGCCGACCGGACTTGGCTGAGGTAGTGGATGAGCCGGAAGTGGGTAAGGCAGAGATAGGCGAAGGAGGGGAGGGTGCTTTGGTTGTAATTGTAGGGGACATCGAATGCCGCGACGGAGGTGGGAGGGCTGATGCTGGTGGAGTGGGGTTTGCGAGGTGCGGGATAGGCGAGGATTTGTGCGATGAGCCGGTGGCTAAGCTCTGGCGGGTGGGAACGGCAGCAGTAGCGGGAGGAGTAGCGTTGTGCGAGGCAAGCATCATGCTCTGCTGCTGAGCGGCGGTGTACCACGAAGTAGGGATAGGCGGTAGAGTTAGGACTTTTAATGCCCGCTGTTCCCACTCGTCGACCGTGGGTGGGTTGTACTCCCTGTCGAGGTCGATATCCGCCAGAGGGTGCGGGGTGGTAGACGACGGTCTGGTGGCGGGTTTGCGGACCGCGGGAAGTTTGGCAGGAAGTGGGACGGTCAGTGTGGGAGAGGTAGTGGCTGACGAGGTTGTGGCGTTGTGTGGCGTGGGTACGATCAGGCGAGGCAGGGTCGTCGAGGTTGTCAAGGCGGAGGGTGTTGATGTCTTCCGGCCTGAAGATGGGTTGTTGGTGGATGATGAGAAGACCTGAGGGGCAGCGGTAGTCGGCTGATCCATCAGCCACGCTGATTTAATGGGATAACAGGGACTGAGGTAAGATCAAGCACTCACACTATCTCTGCTCCTCGTGTATGATAACTGATCGTCCCAGAATTTTCCTTGACTAGCATACGCCGGTCTGAACCCCACAGGTCTCGGCAGTAACCTTTCCTCCGGTATATCCCTAGACCCCCTCGTCTGTGCCTGCTCCATCATCGCCGCATCTGCAAGCCCTTGCAGCCCTGCAGAGCTAGGCGGTCTAGGTGGCGTACCGCGAATCGGAGGGCTGTGGCCTGACGACGGGAGAGGCGCAGAGCGAGGATGATGGTGTCCGCTTCCGGGCTGAGAGTAGTGATATCGAAAAGACGGAGGAGCCGAGATGGGCGTGAGGGTCGCGGGATGCAAAGCGCCAGTTGGCTGGGGATGAAGTGTATTGGTGATGAATGGACACGAAGGCTGGGAGGCAGGGCGGGTATCGGTAACGGAGCTATCGTCAATGTTTCGTTCGGTGCCGTGATCGGTGGGCTGGTTCAAAGTCACGAGCTGGACACGGCCTGACATGTAATCGAAGTATGCCAGCTCTGAATGTCGAGTCTAGGAGGGGATGTAAGGACAGTGGCTGATGATATGTCAGCAAAGAAGGTACAACTTTGAGTGAATGCGGATAAGAAAGAAGCTTCGAAGGACGGAATGAGGAAGGGGGTTCGCAGAGTCATGTGAGAGGGAGACTCACCTGCCGTCCTACTTTCGCCTTTTTCGCCGAGATGGGATTGTCGTGGGGTGATAATGTCGAGGAAGCGAGAGGAAGCGATGCCCCCTTTTTCAGAGGGTTGATAAGAGATCTATACGATTCAGTATTCTGCTAAGCATGGGCTGCTTACCCTCTGCCATGACCCCCTTCCAACCCATCACACACCCCTACCGCTCGCAGCCCCTTACGCTAAATCGCCCACTCCTTTGAACATCGATTGAGCAAGTGACATCCCCCTTTCGATCTCGCCCCTGGTCCTTTCGTGTGGGTCACAACAGCTGTGTCTTCCACTTCTGTCGACGGGGTACCAGAAGTCGAGCAACGAGCGGGCAATCCGGTATCTCTCTGTCTGTCAGGACACTCTGCACATCGAGTCTCTCAGATCTATCTTACGACTCACTCAGAAGACTCGAGCAACTCTAACTTCCGGACCGATCAGCTGGTTCCCGACAAGAGCCGATAGGGTCAATAATCCGCTCGGCAGGGCGCCCGAAAGGAGGGGTGAGTATGTGAGGCTGAAACTGTCGGTGTGGGCGTGAGTGTGGGGAAATAAAGCACAAGCCTCACCCGCCTTTGCGCTTAAGCCCGTTCCCGGGATCGGTACATGTCGGGCAAGGCAATATATGGTGCCTTCGGCCGATGGAAAGGTAGGGTTAATACGGGGTAGCCACACAACTACACACACAAGCTGACGCCATCCCTATTTTGCATTCATCAGTTTGCTCCGGGGTCAAACTATCGTCAGTCGTCTTTGGTCCGGTCCGGAAGTTATAAGATCCTCTAGTAGTACTCGCTCTCAGTGAGAAGCTACTGGGTGTCAGCTACGTCCAGACAGCTCTCCGGTTCAGTGTAGACCTATATGAAGACGAGGTGATGCGGTGGAGTGAGCAATTAACACCCTGGAATTGGCTCTGCAGAGCCTTTGCTGGCACAGTTCAGCGTACACGAGATCTTTTACGTAACTCTCTTTGCCCAAGCCAAAGAAGATGGGCCAGGCTTCAGCTGCTTCCAGCTACTCGCACTGTCCATCACATCCCCCATTCCCACACAACTCGACAGCAACTGCCGAAACAATGGACTCACAGCCCTCAGGAGCCGGCTCGTCGAAGAAGGCGACAGTGTACGTTGCGGGTCTTGCCCCAGAGGTGAATGAGCAACAGCTCCTGGACGCATTCGTCACATTTGGTGAGTTCCCTTGTTGACCCTAGCCTCCATCATGTCAGTAACTGATATCGCCCAGGTGATATACTGGAAATATCACTACCAAGCGAAGCGAATGAACGTGGGTCCATTCTCTACTCAACTTTACGCCATAGCATTAGGCTGATTGTGCAGCATCAAAACACAGAGGATTCGCCTTTCTGACATTTTCCAACCCCGCCGATGCTCAAGAAGCAATCGATAACTTTGATTTGAATGAGTTACCGGGATATCAGGGTCGGGGTCGGTTTTTGAAGTGTAGTTTGGCGCAGCCGGATAGGTTCCAGAAGGCCGGAGGGGAGGGAGGTGCGGGCAAGGGATATGATCGGGCTGGTCAGTTCATACGCTCGCGAGTCCCTGAGAGTAAAGCTGACGGATCAGTCTGGGAGTCTGAAGAGTGGTTGCAGAAGAACGCAAAACCTGCTGAGGGGCAAGTGGCGGCAGCGGCGGAGGGCGAGGAGACGATATAGAACTTAGACGACGGGGTTCAGCCAGGTTTCATTAGGCATCATTTGTTGTATAAAATCCGTCTGATTGGGCAAGCAGATGCGAGGTATGCCGAGCTCACATCTACTCGGCGGAGACATTCCCTACTTGTACCTGCTCAATGCCGCATCAACACTTTTTGCATTCCTCCAGATAAGCCATCTCCTCTACAGAAAGATGACCTCCTCAGTCTGCTTCCTCACATACACAGCACAGTCATCGTCTGTCGGACATCATTCCAATCCTGCCTATCCCGCTTCCCCTCCGTCTATCTCATCAGCTCCTGATTGATGACCCTTACCCTCGAAAAGGACTTACGCAAACGACAATGACCCTCTGATCATCAATCATGACCCCATTCGCTCTCATTTCCTTCCTTCTCCAAATCTCCTTGAATTGCAACCCCGAAATCACATCATCCCGCCATACTTTCCGGCGTTCCAATACGGTAGGCGCCGTCACCACCCTCACTTCATAATCCTCATCTTCCTCTTCTTCACCCTCCGCAATATCCTCTTCGCCACCGTCGAGCATCTCCATGTCAATTCCCGGTCCAGCCATATTGATAGGCTGGGATGCCCGCCTAAAGATAGCAGCGGGCGATACAGACCTTGGCGTCCGAGATCGACTTCTTCGCTCGCGCATCCCTTCCGGACCAAAGAGGGACGGACCAGGACCTGGTGAAGGGGAGTAATGATGTCGAGGTCGACTATGACTTCCGCTCGGGGGATGATGCCGTCCATGTAGGTGATGCTGACTTCGACTCCGACTCCGACTTTGACTTGCACTATCCGATCGCGTTCCTCCCGCCCTTCCCCTCCCTCGCTCCCTATCTGCCCGATCGGACCGAGAACGATCAGCCCGAGCGGATTCAGCATGGAACATCTTGTGATACTGCTTCCTTGCGCGCGCAAAGACCTGCTCCCGTTCTCGCTCACTATGACGGAGAGGCGAGTCATTATCTAGCTCGTCGTCCCATTGTCCCATTTCCTTCAGCAGGGCGCGGATATCGGACTCGGTGAGAGAGACAGGAGCGGAGGAGGTGGGGACATCTTGCAATTTATCCCATGGCGAGCTGGTAATCTTGGACAAGCCCTGTTGTTTTCGGACAGAATAAGGAGAGAAGTCGAATAGGCGTAGATCGGATCGACGAGGGGGATCATTCATGTTATCGTGATGCTCCGGTGTGATGGGTGGGACGTCGTCAGATGGAATGAGGGAGATGAAGCGGTAGCCAGAGCACGAGCATACCTAGAGGTCAGCTTTGTACGGAGAGCGAGACTTACCCAGCTCCGCCGGGACATGGAGGCATTCATCAATCGCGCCTTGTGTCGTCCCCAATCATCCCATCGTATACTTTCCTCCACTTTTGATCTCTCGAATCTATCACTCCCTCCAGCCTCTCTTGCAGTCCTCAATCTCTCCTCTCCCTCTTGTGCCAATTCCACCAAAGTGTCCCTCAGCACAAACAGCTCATACTGCGCCGTCTCTGCATTTTCACCCCCATCGAATCCTTCCGCAGGCTCGCTGATCTGCAAATCAAACACCAGCACACCTTTACTCGGATCTTGAGTAAAGTGCTTGCTTCCTCCAATTCTGGGTCCGGACGATTCCCCTTGGGGTCCAGGTACCCTGGGAGGGAAAGCGGGATCGGGCCGGACGTCGAATGTTGAGACGCTCGCACCGGGTGCGAAGCGCGGCAATTCCAGTTGAGTGAGGAGGACAGGTCTTGGGGTTGTATCGTCGTGTAATTCCGAAATGAGGGGTTGGGAGGGATTGACATTGACGCTGGGGTCAGGCGCGAAGCTGTATATCTGAATGACGGGAGGGAACATTGACGCGGTATTTGGCCGGTCCTCCGAGTCCATCAATTGCGACACGTTCGACGTCGAGGTGATCATGAATGTCGTCGGAGTGAGGACTGTCAAGGAAGCAAACCATCCATTTTCAGGAAGGGCTATTCGCTGAAGAAGATCAGCAATCGATTAACCTGTAATCACTCACAGACAACACACGTCCAGTCTTCCAGTTCCAGCATACTACCTCCTCTTCATTCCCATTACTGACTAACGGCATGCCCATGAGCACGCCAGCAATTGGCAAAGCAGCAATGAAGCGGCTGACGAGAATGACCAGGACGTCGCCCATGACTTGAAGTAGCTGTCGGCTGGTAATGATGGGATGGATGTACGGTGGGAATTCAAGTATGGGCAGTGAGGCCAGTGGATGTGGGGCAAAGTCCGATAGAGTGAGGAGATGATATCGGTGCCTTGGGGCAGGAGCGGTCGGGTCTCCGGACATAGGTCTGGAAATTAGCTGATATACGAACTCATGAGACATACCGATACTCGCTGACGACAATGAGGTCTTGAGTCGGATCCATAGTCACATCAGCAATTGCGAAGGGCAGCTTTGCTGATTTGAGCGGTATAGACGGATTGTCCAAATCGGGATCCTCGGCAGAGGGCAGGGGTACGAGGCGAACTATACTTGGCTATCATCGTCAGACTCGGCTCATCCACATTGGCCAATGACTCACTCTACCATCCCCTGATACCGTATTATGCTCACACATCAGGAAAATGCCCTCTTGGAGCTCATACACTCCCGCCGGCCCCTGAATCTCAAACCGTCGCTCGGCCGCCTCACTCAGCTTTCCCCACCTCCTTTCCCGCTCAATGAGCATAGTAGCCTTCTCAGCTGCTCCCAAGGGCCGCTTGGCAGGCCGGTGTACCCGTGCCGAAAGCGGAGGGTCGAAACGGAAGGGAAATGATACAGACGGGTGAGGTAGAGTGGTAGAATCGCCGAGTCGGGCAGATGCACGACCCCGACCTCGTTCTTGCTCGTCATCGGGTTTGACACTAGGTGCTACAGCTATAGAGGGGGCTGCGTCGAGATACTCCTCTGTGTCTGGGTGTTCAAAGGGGACGTCGAGGTAGGCTGATGTCCGCAGTGCGAGGTCGTACTGCAATGTCGAGGACTCGTTGTAGACTCCTTGTAGGGTTTTAGATGTCTGTCTTCGTCAGCTTGGGGAGCCGCCTGGCCGGAGAGAGAATATAGCGAGTCAGACATACCCGCAGTAGCGACAATCGGTCGGTCATACCCAACATATGAAATACCTGGACCATAACCTCCGGAGGTAGATCATCCATCCGGGGCCGTTGAGCTGTGTCCGGCTGTTCCATGGGGCCAGTTTCCACCTCGATCGGGAGAGGTGAGGGGGCTGCCGATAGCATGGGGACGTCCTGGAAGCTGGACATGATGCCGGACCCTACTGAGAGTGAGATGGAATGTGAGCTTGCAGGTGGTGGCACTCGCTCGGGCTTGGTGGCAGCTCCGGCCGAGGATCAGCGCTCCCCCGGAACTTTACAGCGCGTCGAAGTCTCCTCCCTCGCTTGGACGGGCCTAGCGCCAAACAGCTCTCATGTCAACATCGACCATACAAAGCCCTCATCCCCTCCTCCTCCTCCTCCCTCCCCTAAGGTCTCAATCTCAGCCGGTCCTGGTCTGCGGGTTCTCGGAATCACGGGGTCGATATCGCGGCTCTTCGATGACATGGTGTCAGCTTTTGACCTGCTTGATCGGTCAGTGCCCATGCTGCAGGAGCTACGTCTATGGCGTCACCTACAAAATACTATACCAAACTGACATTCGTGCAAGGAAGCCGTTCCTCGGCCCTACAACGACTCCGACTCATGTCATTCGGGCACGCAGTCAGCATTCATTTTGAGCCCAGCGTCTGTCCCATCGTTGCTCAGATGGGCACCAGGCACTGCGTCTTCAAGGATGAAGGTCTCAGTGATCTGAATGCTAGTATGGTGACGATCTTTGACAAAAATGTCAGGCACACCAAAGAGTGAGTTTTGGCGCTTCACCTTAGCTCATGGATAGTTTAAGCTCAGCACAAGCCCGTCCCGCGGTGCTGTCGAGCCCGTCCCGTGTTCCGATTCGAGGCGTGTGCTGCGCTTAGGATAGTTGTGCGGCTTGGGGTTTCGTTAGCAATCCTGCATCGTGGTAGTTCGCGCATGGGGTTTTGGCTATGTTCCTTCGCCTGGCGAGTAGGTGAGTCATGGCGGTAGACTTAAGCTCATGGATAGTTGCGAGGCGTAGGGCTTTGGTAATTATTACGCATCGTGGTGAAGTATTAGGATCAATCATTAACTCTAGCGCAGGCTGACAGATCTAGACTGCTGTGCGAAAATACAACATACTGCATTGTCCATGACTATTGCTACCGACCGAATGCAATGACTTTGCGCCGCCCTAAAGTCAGCATGCCTCACTCGGGCGAGGACTACGAAGTTACCCGTGTGCTTAGATTCGGCCTGTCCTTGTCTTGAGTGCTCGCTCGGGTGTGCGGACATCATGCGTGAAGGTCGGGGTTGATAATAGCAACTCGTGCGGTGCAGCTCGAGGAGTTTTAAAACGAGTAACCGAAGAATGACACATGAGGAAGGAGGTGCATGGAGGAGTGGTGGTTGCAGGCTTGTGAGACGTCGACTGTAGTCTCTGTGGGAGTGCTGGCGGTCATTGGTGGCGGACCGCGGGGGCAAGGGAGCCGTATGTGTGTATAGTGTCGGCATGATGCGTGAGGAAGGATTCGTGATAGGAAGGGGGCGGGTATCATGGGGACATTGTACCGAGTGGATCCGCCGGTCCGTCCATCGGCATGGGATGACTCCCATCCCGGAGCATCTGTAGCCCTAGCTGACCATGCTGCCCGCTATGCTGGTAATGGTACTGACGTCAGCTTTACCCCTCGGCCACACATACCTTCAGACCATTCCTCTGCCGATATCGCTTCGTACACCCATCTCCTCCTATGCAGACATGCGGCCTTCGCGCATCCTCCACCTCTTGCGCGCTCAATCCCAGCATCTGAGCATCTCTGACGGTATAATCGCATTGCCTAGAAATCAGCTGGCGATAATATGGAGACGTACCCTTTCGCTTGATGGTACTTCAGTCCGTTGTACTGCTTGTACACCTTATTACAACCAGCATTCGTACACCGATGCAAGGACTCTGACCTTGGTTTCGTCCTCGGTTTCGTCGATGACTCGCCTTCTTCCGCTCTCGATATGGATCCCTGGCCCTGCCCTGTACTAGTACTGGCACCATTGTACTGCCCGTACTCCTGCCTGTAGTCTTGTCTGTACTCCTGCGCATAGTCCTGCCTATACTCTTGCGTATACCCTCGGCCCTGCTCGGTGCTGCTAGGCGTATTGCTATCCTGTGGAGGCTCACTTTGCGCCTTTTGACTGCTCGGCGGTGTCAAGTTGAGCGCGGCAGATGCCAGTAGTATAAGCGTTTGAGGGTGTGGGAGTGACATCGTGCTTCAGGTGGGGTGGGTGGAGGGGAGGGAGGGGTAAGGATAGGTGAAAGGACGCTGATTTAAGGGATTTTGGCGGCCGGTCGAGGAATAAGTCTCTTCGGTCTCGTTGGGGCGGCTCTCTGGAACGATTCTATGCGCTTAGAAAGCCTGGCGGGCGTGGTATGTGAGCGTATGAGAGGGTATACTGGTGAGCCTGGGTATGGTTGTACGTGAAGAGTGAAAATCTGAAACTGAAAATTTGACAGCAGCTCTTTCCGCCGGGACTGTAAGCCACGTGAACCATGCCGTAACCAGTCACCACCAGCCCACCAGCCTCCAAGATCATAGCCTGCATCACCAAGTACCATCGCTCATTCGTGAAGAGTTTCAAGTGACTTAAATACTATAACTCGGACAGCTCCTCATCGATACTCACACCGCCGCGCTACAGGCCTACAAACATGCCTCCAAGAAAGAAGTCAGGCAGCCGAGTCAAAGCGCAAGCCCGGAAACTCCTCTCGCAAAATCGGCAGACTCCCCGTCACAATTCGAAAGCTGCCTTCCCTACATCCCTCGCTGCACCTCCAGATGCCATGACCGAAGTAGCCCGGAGGCAAAGCGCTGCACGGAGAGTGTACGAGATGCTAGATCTCAGGAATTTGATCTACGCGTACCTGGATAGGCGGACATTGCTGGGAATGATGGCGCTGGAGAGGAACGGGATTGCGAGCATTTCCGACATCCTGTACAAAAGGAGCAACATCGCTGAATTGAAGAACTTTAGCCGTCCCAGCGTGAATCTTTTTTTTTTCCTTATGCAGTTCAGGAATGAGCACTGACGATACAGGAGAGACGAGCAATCTATCGGCAATCTGTGCGGATCCTCGACATATCCCCTCCTTTAGACCACAAACAAAAGCGTTCAATCTTCGATGAGCCATATTATTTCCCCACATTCTTCAAACCGCGCCCTTTGTTAGCCAAGATCGCTTCCTGGCGAGAAAGGTTCCCTCGGCTTCACACTATCGCAAACGAGTTCCCATCCGATGACAGGGATGACGCATACATTGTTCGTCTGCGGGACGACCAGATCTTTGTAGATCTTCGGACCATCATCGAGTTTCCCAACGCCGAACACCCCACCGTTCCCGTGCCGTCCCGGTCGGTCCTGCCCCCAACACCAGTATACGATGGTATCAATCTGACATATACCATTGGCGTCCGCGTTCACAACGCCTACGCCAGATACCCCTCGAGAATCGTCGACTCGCTGGACGGGCGCTTCGCGATCGCGAAGAAATGGTGCGAGTTCTTCAAGCTCACACCGGACCTCGACAGGCGGATCACCAGCCTAGGTCCAAGTGTGAAACTCGGGGATAATCTCGGGGAGGCGATCGCTACTATGATCCAGCGGAAGGCTGATGGGTGTGAGCTCTGGGCGAGCTACGCCCTCAGTTCCCGCTCGCTGTCGCTTGATGATCTGCGGGACGCGTTCCCAATCCTAGGACCGGGTCTACGAAAGCTCGTACTAGAAACTCCGATCTTCGAAAGGGCCACTGAACTGCGAGACCTCACGTCTTTGCTGGATGATGCGCTACCTCAACTCCAGAATCTCGACATTACCTTTCGCCTCGGCAAGGAAATGATGCCGTCACACCACGCGGAGGATGGGCCCTTCTTGGCCGATTTCGAGCAGCCAAAGCCGGGGTTTCTAAACCTACGCAAGCTGCGCCTGTCGTTCGAGCCTGCAATGCAGCAAGATCCTCGTGTCATTGCTCGATACTTCTCCCCCTTGGGCTCTGAGGATTGCCTTTATTCGGTGACCATGCTCCGGGACGAGTACGCCAAGGCATTCAATAGCATGGTCAGACAAGCTTCATTGTGAGTATCGCTCAAAGTACGAAGCTGAGTATCCCAAACCACCCTATCCCGCGTCAATCCAGCGACATGAAGAGCCAAACGCACTTGAGGCTCTGGGAGATACGTGGCTCAAAGGTTTCCGAAGATGACGAGTGGGCAGTCGCCGCTTATTAGCCGAAGATGTCGAGTAGACGTTCGCCGGACTTAGAGAGATAGTGCAGTTGGAAAGAGGCTGGCCTTCTGTGTGAATGATGATAGATTCTCTATCGTTGCATATGTGAAAAGGTCATCCCAACACTGTTGTACTTGCGCGAGACGGAAAGAGGGGTGTACAACAGTAGCAAGATCCCACTCCCGATCGCGGCTTCTAAGCGTCAAAAGAAATCTACGTGTGGATATGAAGGGGAAGGAAGAGAAAGGACCATGGATACAACTTGTGTGAGATGGGGTAGTGATACCGACGTGGCGGTATAGATTTTGTAGATTAGGGGAGGGGAGAGAAGTATCCGAAGGAGACGATAGAAAAAGAAGAACGATATGTATGATACAATGATAACCCTGCAAAGCGACAACATTCCGCGCCCCCTCTCTCCATCTCCAAGCGGACAATGCGTAAGCGGTCGGCGGCGGGGCCGCCTCGTCAACGGCCGAACAACAACGCCCAACAACAACCCGCAGAGCAGAAACAGTCCGCCCCTTTCTCCACCTCTGAGCGCGCACAGTCCTTAAGCAGTCGTCGGCGGGGCCGCACTGTCAACGGTTCGCCCACCCACCTCCTCCCTTTCTGCACGCGCACAGAGCCTGAGCAGCTGGCGGCAGGGCTGCCTCCGCTTCGTCAACAGGCTCTCCGCCGCTTCTCGTCCCCATATACGCGCACTAAGCTCGGATATTCCTGGGCCGCCTGGTCGACCTTTCTTCCGCCGCTTCCCCTCAGCTTCGACTCGCGCGCTGAGCCAAAGCCACCTGAGACCTCTTATAGGTCCATCGTCTCCACTGCAGCAAAAAGCACCGCATCCCTCCCTCTTTGAATCGGCGGCAATTGCGCTGGCGCCGGTTTTTGCCCCGCCATCAACGCCTGCCCATTCCCATTCGCAACGCCGGTCGCAGAGTGCACTGACGGCCGAACAGGGACACCTGCGCGTCCAATACCTGCAAGCCCATTCATGCCACTCCCAGGCACAGGGCCCCGTCCATGGGTTTGGTTGTTGGTAGTAGGGAAGACGCCCATACGAGGTCGGGTAGCCCCGATTTGGGATGGGATGTGATATGGCCGCGAGGCGGTGCTCGCGGCTGCAGCTGATGAAGTGGCTGTGGCGGTAGATGAGGTCGATGTGGGGATTGGGCGTCGGATGACACTGGCATTTGGATTGGGATTCGTGCTTGTTGTGGCGGAGGCTATGGCGGAAGGAGTGGAGGGAGTGGGTTTGGTAGGAGGAGTAGTGGTGGATGGCGTGGGTGCGGTCTTTATTGTTGAAGTACCTGCGCCAGCAGCCGATGCGCCCGCGGGTCCGGACGGGACGGGGTGTGTCCCATTTTGTAGCATGCGCAGACCGTACTGCCCATGCTCTGCAGAGTTCAAGTAGTGGTACTGCGAAAGTATGAGCATGCAACTCGTACCAATTCATCGCAGAAGACTCACCTTCAACCCGTTCATTTGTCTATAGCGCTTGTGACATCCAGCGCCGACAGCGCAGACGAAAGGCCTACTCTTCTCCTCTGCTTCTTCCATTGTCAAGCCGCTATCGAGTGCATCGTTGATGGCGAAATCGCATTGCCTAGATTCGTCAGCGGAGAAGCAAGAGAAAATGGATTCCAAACTTACCCTCTAGCCGTGTGATACTTCAGTCCATTACTTTGCTTGTACGCCTTGTTACATCCAGGATTCGGGCAACGCCATGGTTTGTGCGTAGTGAACAAGCTCGGTTGTGGGTCGGCGGCAGCAGCGGCGTTGGGTGCGGTGGCTGCGGTCGTAGGTGGAGTTGCAAGTACTTCGGCTTTTTGACCAGGTACAGGTGGGCTAGTAGGTAATCCTAGATCCGCCACCGCAGAAGCGAAGAGCACTCCAGGGGCAACGGCAGTAGGTGCTGTCGATTTGGCAGTTTTTGATGAACCAGGCAACTGTGAGTCCTGGCTCTTTGGCGATCCGGCCACCACCTCGTTGAACGCTCTGTCGAAGCGCTGCTGTGGTAGCCTAGCGACTGACCCGAGGAAGCCCCGCGTTGGACCAACTTTCGGGACAGTAAAGACTGGAGATGGTTGTTGCGATGTCATGGGCGTAGTGAGATTGACTTCGGGAGGAGATGAAGAGGTCGATGCATTGGATGTGGATGATGGGGGTTGAGTTTGTGGTTTGGGCGAAGAAACGAGATAACTCGCAAATGGTGAAGTGAGGATGTCGGATATTTGCAATGCGGCGGGAGATGGTGCACCCTCGTTTGGCGTACTGGGTTTACTCGATGATGCAGAAGTGGGCACGGGATACGTCGGGGCTGGCGGAGCAGTCTTTGGTGACATGCTTGACCGAGGGGAACCTGCGCCTGATCCCCTTTCCTCTATGGTCCCCAGATTTGGAGGTTCCGCCACGTCCATGTCCATTTCCATCGCCAGCACCTGAGGCGAGAAGCCTATATGTGGTGCAGCTGGCCTGTTCTCCCCAGCTGCAGCAACACCCACCTCGGCATCCATGAATGGATGCGCATCCTCGACATGCTCCAGTAGATCGTGTAACCCATGATGCGTATTTCCGCAGCATTCGTACGTCCGCGTCAACTCCGCGTCGGTTCGTGCCCGATTGGCAGTTGAGTCTCGCATGAGATTATGTACTTGAGATTTGGAGTATGACCCGGCGCCAAAGGAGAATGACATGGGCTGGAATGACATGCTGGCGAATGATGAGGACAGATTGCCCGGATTGTTGGAATGTGGGTAATGGCCCCTGGCGAGTGGATGGTCTCGCTCGCCTTTAGCTGCGGCGGCATAAGATCGGCCGCCTCGGAACGAAGCGGACGTGGAGAGGGGTGGTGGGAGGTTGAAAGCGGCTGAAGAGGTATTAAATGATGAGCCATCCATCGTGATACTGGTTGAGAAGGGATGTGAGGGGGAGTCGAAGCTGCGCAATCAGACCAATCCCTACTCCCGAGTATGCAATACTTACCCTCCACCGTAGAATCGAGCGCCATAGCTCCCGGCACCGCCACCCTGCCCACTCATCTTAACACTCCGCCCCATTCCTCCGTGCTTATCGAATGAGAATCCACCGCCGTTTGTAAAGCTGATTCCAGCCATGGGTGATGCGCCCATGCGCAGTGATGAGGGACCAGCGACGGAGTCCTGCATCCCGAGTGATGATCGCCCATTCCGATTCACGGGCTGGGGTTGGGTAGGTGGCGGCATTGTAGACGCCATGCACTCTGGCGAGTTGGAGTGGATGTGCTGGGTTGAGAATCGAGGTAGTGCTCGTGGATGGCAACCGTCACTAGATGCAGTTCACTGCGAGTAGTGATGTATCGTTGTTGTTGTTGATAGGGTGCCGCGTAGATCTCTCGGATCCGAGCGAAGTTGAGTCAAAGCTTATAGCGAGTGACTAATGGAACCCTTTGTGTCTTAGATGATACAGTGGCGAGTCGTGTGCTGACAGAGCGAGCGGTATGCGTCGTAGCTCTTGTGGTGGGAATGAATGGTCGATGGGCGATAGATGATGCCCTTTTGATGGGGAATGCAGTGGATATCTATCTGGGCGTAAGAGCGTACAATGCAGGCGGTGGAGTGAGATGGAGGCGATGATCCAATCCAAAGGGATACACACAGATGGTAGGTATACACGCAGGAGACACACAACTCTACCCTGCCCTCCCCCTCCTTTCCATGCGGACTAGACTTTTCCCAATGCCGAGATCCATGACACTGACCCTGACCACCCTTAATAGACTCCCCCTTAACCCCCAATGTCCGAATGTGGAAATTCCGCCACCCGATCTCACCGGATTTAAATCCAATCTCGGACATCGGAGCCTTTTCCACTGCGCCGCCCCGCATCCGTCCCATTCTCCGAGATCCGAAGTCCGTCATAGCAACAGCGTCCATGTCTAGCACCCCTCCACCAAGCTCACCCACACCTACAGCAACCACCTCAGATGTCGCCAACAGCTTCCAGACTAGCAGTATCATCCGCTTCACAATCGCGGCCGGGATCATTGTGCTGGGGATAACAGCCATCATCCTATTTGCCAAAGTGAGTCCCGGCAACCCATCCCGCGCTAGCGATTGTGCTAGACCACATTCCACATGCTTGCTTATACATCCATGCTGATGCTACAGATTGGCTCATTCATTCGGCGCGTGCGTCGTACTCGTACGCAGAAACGCATCGCTCAGACAACCTTGCTGGAGGATGAGGCAGTCCAGTTCGAAGTAGCGGCTTGGGCGGCAGTCCCCGGTTCTGCGCCAGTAGGATCACTGGCTGAGATAGGGAGAGAAGCAAAGAGGAGGACCAAGCAGAGGGAAAGGGATGTCAAAGTCATGAGGAGGAAGGGAGGGAACGCGTACATGGTGGAGGAATGGGAGGGCGTGGCGCAATAGCGGCAGGCGATGGGTTTGGGACTCGATATGGATCATTGTCAGGGTACGAAGCAATAGCAATCATGATACAGAAGACTGCTCACGGACCTACTATAAGGCTCATGAGGCGCGCATGAAGCACCTGCGATTGATCGAGAACGGGGTGGTCTCCGCGCGGAGCAAGAAGTATTCGCCCGTAGCCCTCTTGCTGCTGGGATTTATCGCACAGAGCGCAGTGTACTGTCGTAACCTATACTATACAGCGATCAGGCAGTACTTCAATGCCACTCATACAAGCACCAGATACCAGTTGCTGGCAGAGCCTGCAGGTACTAATCGATCCATCGATCACGTGTTTGCTATGACGCACAATGGTGGTGCCTGGAATGAGTCCCGCCCGGCTTCTCCACATTCCTTACTCCCTTCATCCTCACTTTTCGCGCCATCACCTTGACCCAATAAGCCCCCTAATATCCCAAACATCCTCTCAGACCGCTCTTCTCACAGTATTGATTACAATGGCCGACTCGAAAATGAGTAAGTCCACCTACTGGGCTTCCCCTTGCCCCATCGACGAGACCGAACACTGACCATTCCCTTTTAGAGATCTACGAATTTGCCGGATCGTGCTGGGCCAACGTCCCCAAGATTGCTGTCGCCGAGGCGGACATACCTTCTGATCAGGTCGAATGGGTCCCTATCGTTCTCGCTGAGGTTAGTGGCTGATTCTTCCGTCATAAGCATGTTTGAGACCATTCAGCTGACCTTGGTCAGGGCAAGAACTTTGACCCAGAGTATCTCAAGATCAACCCCAACGGAACTGTCCCAACTCTCGTCGTTGATGGCAAGACCTACACTGACTCCGTCGTATGTCACTCAACTTACATCCTTCCGCGTCGCCCCACTTCGGTCATGACTTGTTGTGGAGTGAAAGGCTTACGGTAGTACAGGAGGTTGTCTCTGAAGTTCTGAAGCGGGCTCCTCACCCTCCAAGGGTGTCAGCACACACCAGTACCAGCATCATTGAAGAGGTCAGCTCGGTTCACTAGAGTCTGCTGTTTCTTAGCTGATACGTGCAGGTCCACGGTGCAAACCACGACCCCAACGCCACCCTCATCCTTTCAATCTCGGACGAAGACAGACAGTCCAAGATTGATGGTATTCCCAAGGCGTTCCTCGAAGGCAGACAGAAGGCACTAGACCAGTGAGTGTGCTTGCTATGAATTTTGCATAACCCTTCATGTGGGCGGTCTTCACAGTTCTCAGAGCTAATCTCTACCAGCTTCGCTCCCTCCGCCCCGGCCGAGTTCAAGAAATTCCTCGAGGATAAACAGAAGGGAAACAAGCAGCTCTTGGAGTTCTACACTGGTAACCCTGATGTAAGTCCATGCTTCGCTCCTTTAATCCTGCCCCGCTGACTTGCGATCAGGAAGCGACCAGGCAAGCCCACTACAAAGCCACTAAAGACATGTGGCACTCGGCCGGTATCGTCATTCGGGGCGTGATCACCCAGGCCCTCCAAAAGACCCCGGGTCCATACGCTGGTGGGCCCACTCCTGGCGAACCAGACTGTGAGTCCAAGGTCCGCTCTTCAAGCTTGGAGATCCTAGAACTAACATACCCGCAGTCCACGTCATTACTTGGCTAGCTAGGATGGTGTCTAATGCTGGCGCGGAGCCCAACTCCAAGTCTGACGTTGCGCTCGGCAAAGTCCAGGAGAGGACGGGCGGACACGCTTTCGACCCTGTTTTGTACAAGTACTGGGAGTAAGTTTTCTGTAGCATCGCTTTGTCTTTCCGACATGGTGCAAAGGTAAACTGACACTGTTTAGTGCTTGGACTCAGAGGGACTCATTCAAGAACAACAACATTCACTAGGGTGCATTACTTGGAGGCGATTGATGTGTGCAAGGTTCGAGAACTGAAACGATTACGCATGTAACGTCTACTTGACCCACTGGATCCTTCTCACAAGCCTATGTGGACAAAGAATAAGCTAAGGATGTACCTCTGCCCCTTGACGAAGTGCTGCAATATGCCAAAACTCCATCTATGTGCTACACAGTTTACCTAGAATATGGTATCAGAAATTACACCGCCTCCAGCTTCATAAAATCACTTGCATCCCCGCCGTGCTCCTCACTGCCTCAGCGTGCACGTCCTATTGGCATGAAGTCACTCGCCGCATATCCTCCGTCATCCTCGTCCCTCCTCGGGGCCGTAGTCGCTGTCGTTGGCTTCGGCCTATTGACGACAAAAGACGATTTTATCTCCGCGCCACCTGTGCCGGCGGATTCATTCTGCCCAGACGACGCAGGAGTTCTTTGGCCAGAGGACGAACCGGACGGGGTCTGACGAACCACCTTGAAGCTCCTCTTAGGCCACTCGGCCCCCGCCTGGCCCTCATTATCAGGCGACGAAGGGCTGAAGCTGAGCCTCCTCCCGCCCGGAGATGTCGGCGTCGGCGGCTGTTGCACCTGCGCCCTGGAGGCTGGAGTCGGGGGATATGACACCTTATCCATCCTCTCCAATGTCATTGCCTGTGGACTGGCTTTATTGCTACCTGGGAGCAATACTCCCGGTCGGCCAAGAGAAGGGGGAGGAGTTGGTGTTGGCCGAGTCATACGTTTAACTCTGAAGCTCCGGGGCTGTTCGTCCTCGCTTTCGTCTTGGCCAGGTCGGAGGGGAGTGGCAATTGGACCGAGGGGGATCAGAGGGGTACGATATGGATTATTGAGTGGTGGAGGAGGGGATAGAGTTCTCGATGGTCCGGCCGAATTGTTTGTCGGGAGTGATTGATTCTTCCGATGAACCGTGAACCCCTTCTTCGATTCTGGACCTGGTCCAGCAGCTAGTGGCGCGATGCTGGGTCCACCACCAAGACTTGTCCTAGACCACCTAGCTGACGTCTTATCGACCTGCCGTTTCTTCATTGGCGATTCGACACCCACAAAGAGCGCTCCAGACTCATTGGCCAATGCGTCCTTCCTCGCCCTATTCTCATCTCTTGCCCCTTCATCTTCTTCGGAGGGCACCGTCCGCCCCAAGCCCAATTTCGCCTTCCACCCTCTCTTCACTTCCCTCTCTGGTCCGTGACCCATTTCCACTGTGCCCATGCCTAATCCAGCCTTGTTGCCGCCGCTCTGAGTACGGCGCCGCCGACTAGGTCCGGGTTCATCATCCGATTCCTCCGTTTCTTCCTCATCTCCCGGTGTACGCGAGAACCACATTCTCTTCCCCCTCTTGCCTTTATCCTTCTCTTTACCCTTCCCTTTACTTCGTCTCGCTCGACCCACGGCGGAGTCCGAATCATCCTCCGACGCGCCTGATTCAGCTTCGTTTTTGAGATCATTCAATGATCGGCGTTTGGGTAGTGTCATTTCGGGCGCTTTGAGGGGAACGAGCTCGACAGGTTCCATCCCTGCTGAAAGTCGTTTGTTGGAAGGGTACGTGCTATAGTTTCCGCCTGAACCACCAGGCGAGACGGGTCCGCCGCTACCATCGAGAGTCTCGACGATGACTGGACTCGAGTATTGCCGCTGGTGTGTCGGTCGATTGGGCATTGTGGCGTGGCTAACTCGAACGGCCGGAGGGGAAAGCGAACGTCCAAACTCATTCACCCCTCTCCCGCCATTCCCATTGGCTTGAACATCGTATGGCCTCTCCATATCCGCCCTTCCACCCCTGACCACTGAGAAACTCCTATTTGGGCCTCCAGCCCCTTGTCCACCGGCGGCGGGTGGTGAAGTTCTCGGAGCACTACCGTAGATGTACCCCGATCCGACCGAGGGCGAGGGCGCATATCCCGTGATCGGAGTAATGGCGAAACCCTCATTTGACCTAGTTCTCCAGGCATCCATGATATTACCGCCTCCCAGCCCGGCAGCCTCATCTCTTGAGTCCGAGCTATGCCGCTCGAGGGCCGGTGGTGGGCCCAAGGGCGGCTGGACGCCCACAGGGATGATAGTGGGGAAGTACCCATCGCTCATACGAGGATAAGGACTTGGATACTTCCCAGCAGAAGCAGTCTCGTACTCTGGACTTCCCGGTTCCCTCTGTATGCCCTGAGAATACTTGTCGAGCATCCGTTGTGTAGTCAAACTACCTGCTGCAGAGACATTCCGCTGTAATTGTCTAGATCCGCGCTTACGGCGCTTCCGAGCGGCAGCTTTCCCGCCTGTAACCCCGTTCAAACAGTCGAGGTCTGCAATGGCGGAAAATATACCGCCGTCGAGTGGATGTGTAGATTCGTCGAAGTGGACACCGCCGGAAAGTCGGACGAGACCCTCGACGATTTTCGTCAGGAGCATGAAGAGGAAAAAGAGGAAGACAATGGCGTTAAGGATGAGGACGGTGTAGGCTATCCAAATATGGGCCGCTTCGGTCATTGTGAACTGAGCAGTCAGTTAATGGATATTTACATGCAGGGGAATATGACTTACGACTGGACTTAGGAGCATGACGAGTAAAGCACTCATCACTCTGATGACACCCTTGAAAACACTCGGGGCACCCATACTAGCTCCCTCCCCCCAAGGATACCACAATGCCGGCGCGACGAGCATGACCAACTCGACAATTACCAAAATGACTGCCTGAGCGATCCCGCTATTATGTCCAGCACCAATCACGATCCCCACGATTAAGCTAGCCAATAGTGGGCACAGTCGGAACAGCTGTTTGTCCACCACGTAGTGATTGTACATTGTCCCCATTGCCAATAAAGTCCGGGTGGCATCGTACAATTTCCCGCTGGGCGTTTTGTACACTTTCCACATGACTCCAGCCGGGATCAGGATGGAAATGAAGACGAGGGCCAGTGCGGCAAAGACGCGCGAAACGATTGATGCGCGAGAACCGAGTACGAGCTGATATGTGCTGAAGACAGTGATGGGGAGGTGAAAGATGAGGATGAGGCGAAGGAGGTTACCGTAGAGTGCCGCAGCGTGGAACGCGCCCGCTTCGCCTTTAGGTCGGAAGCGGAACCATGCCCGACGGAATTTGGTTGGACCCCTCGATGATCGCCCGAGAGCCTCTTGCGAGGCCGTTATGGGAAGTTGATCCAATTGGTTCCAGCCAGAAGAGATGCCAGCGGATTTAGGATCGAGGAGCTTTTCACCGGTTACACTGGCGGACGGACTTGTACTTCCTGTTCCGTAGCTTTGGCGTTTGACAGCAACGGGTGTGGGTGTCACGCGACGACGGTCCGAAGTGAGAGTTTCGGTAGTGGCGTGTGCTAGCCAGATGAGGGTGGAGATGATGATGACTGCAGCGGCGATGATGCAGAATATGGCGAGGCAGGTGCCGAAGAGGTCTTGTGGTCGGAGTCCCACGGCAGTGGCGAATGACTCGATGCCAGATGCGGACGACCCCAATTGGAGCAGACGGTTGAACGTATTGGTGTCGAGATAGAGAGGGTAGAGGGTGTTAGTCATCTGAGTGGCGAAGTCCGAGGGGAGAGTGGTGTTGGTGGGATATGCGTTGACTCGGGGAGCCGAGGAGCCTGAGGTGATGGTGGAGTCTGGCTGTCAGGTCATGTCTCGACTATGAAGATTAAACTTGCTCCATATGAGATCTGCCCACGCAAGCTTTGCCACAATTGGATCTGGAAAAATCAGCTTCTGAGTTGATACAGGGAAAGTTCAAAATCCTGTACTTACACGCAAATCCAGGCCAGGTAACAGATATCATGACCAGTATTGTACAGAACTGGATATGATACATTATGTCCCTCAAGCCGGGAGTAGCTACGATGTCAGCTTTCGCAACTGGATGCGGATTGCCAAGCAGCTGTACTCACCAAATCTCAATAATCCTGAACTGACACTTAAACGCTCTCCGCTCAGACCACTAACCAACATCGTACCCCATTTCCGCATCCTCGCATCCCTCCTACCGGCCTTATCCAGCTCTTTACCCTTCATGACCCCGTACTGGTCCTTCGTCCCATATTCTGCAACTCCGCTACCCACCACCCATCCAGCAGCAAATCTCGCTCCCCAACTTGTTATCCAGAACCCCGCGACAAGCGCTGCGGGCAACCACAAGAAAAGGTGGTAATACCACTCATCGTGATCGTATGGCGTGAAGGAAATGTCGACGCAAGAGAGGGTATTGGCCGATATGGATGTGTCGACAATCCGAATCTGGGTTGAGAGGGTCGTCAGTGCGTAAGAGCGATAGAGAGGTATAGAGATATTCAGGGCGAAAGGACCGGCGGGGAGGGGACAGTAGGTCGTGTTGAATGGTGTGTAAGGGGTTGGTAAATTTGCAGGGAAGAGCGAATTGCACACCCATGATGTGGATTTGTAGACTGATATTCCGCCAACATTGGTATCGGTGAAAAGGGTGGCTATGGGAATGAGCTCAAACTCGGGGCTCTACGAGATACGATGGAACTCACCAAGCTTGTTCGTCCCTTCGTCAAATCCCATCACTGTCGACCCCACAACGCCGACCAAATCGACCCGTAAAACATCCGATCCCTCGCCCGGAAGTCCAAGCTGCGCCGCTCTATATCCCGGCACGAGATTCGCATAGACTCCAGACACGTTTAGACGATTGATGCCAGGAGCGGCGGTGTAATACGACTCGCATGTCGAGAAGGTCGCTTGTAAGGGAGCTGCAGATACTGCAGCTGCGGCCAGTGCGGCGATGCCAAATAACGTAGTAATCATGACTGTATCCCTGTAAGTACATGGATCATGGTGAAGAAGAAACTCCGTGCGGACCTACCTAGATGATATCCGGAATCTGGATACGATGAGCGACGACGTCTTGCTTCTCGAGGCAGGTTGGCCTCCAGCCGGCGATTTTGCTTCTGGCTCAAAATCCCAATCTCAGAAAGTGGCCCATAGGGACCCAATCTGTCACTGCGGCTGTACTGCTTAGACAAAGCTGTAAGTGCTAGAGGCGGATGATGACGGATGTACCATGGGAAAGTGGTTGAGGCAAAAGAAGGCAACTTTTGGCGGGAGGCGGGGCACGGACATGTGATGACGGCATGGCGGAGATCGGAGATGAGCGATCAAAGGGTGATCGGACCCGCAACACTTGGTGGAGGGTGTCCATACATCACTCACTCCATCTAACTCTCATACACAATGCCTAGAATACAAGATCCAGATGAGGAGGAGTTGGAAGAAGAGTCCGAGGAAGAAGTTGTGAGTTAAACTGGAGCCGCATTGCATCTCGGAGCTGAGAAGAGCTAACTCGTTAGGTGAAGCCGACTAAGAAGCGGAAGACTGAGGCCAAGGCTGAGCCAGCCAAGGTGAGACGGACGCCGGGCTTAAGTGTTCTGGATCATACTGACCAGTCTCAGAAAGGAGGGAAGGCGGCAGCAAAGGCAGAACCCAAAGCGAAAGCGAAGGAGGCCGGAGCTGAGATTGGGACGAAGCAAGTCACATCCGATGGACGACCCTGCGTCGATGTGAGTGTTAACTTGCAAGCTTGATGTCCTGCTGTCAATGTCTGACACTATACAGCTATCGGAATATAAGCGAGTCACAATTAATGAGTTCAAGGGTGCAATGTTGATCGACATTCGGGAGGTGTGTTGATTTCCGCGCCGTCAACGACATGCTGCGATGTAGACTCGGCGCTGATGCTCCTCAGACATACAAAGATAAAGCTAGTGGGGACATGAAGCCCGGAAAGAAGGGCATCAGTCTCAATCTTGACCAAGTCAGCATATACTCATCGCGTGGCGAGAAACAAATCGCTGACAGCCTAGTGGAACGCATTGAAGAACAACATCGAGCTCATTGACGAGCTGCTTGGAGAAGCGTCATGATCGCGTGTGCTGCGCCAGCTTGCTTACAAAAGGCGCAATGATACCCAGAAGGGGCAGCGTGCATAAACCTGGGCCCTGGCACATGACGCACCGCACAGCACGCAGTATCCACCGTCGTGCCCTCGCGGGCCATGCGAACCCCACTCACAATTACCTAATCCCACTGATTCTATGAATCTCATCCCAGCTGCTCACAATCCCTTACTCCCGTACGCCAGATGAATGCTCAAGTCGACTCTATCAGTTCACTTCGCTTGTGTCCGAGGCGGAAGAGCCATTACTGAGGGACGGAGGCGGCGGTACTGCGCTTCGAGTACTACTGGTACTCCTTTCCGAGTCAGCCGAGGCGTCCGATTTAGCCTCGTGGCTGAAGACTAATCCAGCGTTGGAGCTGGCCACAGAACGAGTGCTGCTACTCTCTGCAGCACTGCCGGCTCGGCTGGATTTCGATCGGGGAGGTCTGACGGTGTAGGTTCCGGAGGCAGTCGGATGGGGTTGGGGTCTCTCACGAGTGCAGGCGGTTTTTCGAAGCCAATCGGATATTCCGGATTTCAGATTGGGTGACGACATGTCAGATCCTCGAGGATGATTCTAAGGGGCCAGGTCCGGCGCGAGGTGTTTTTTCGATCCTGGGGAACTGACAATGTAGAGGGGAGTCTAGGTGACTTGCGGAGGAAAGCCCCTCACTGCGTTTCCAGCCCCGCGAGGAGTCCTTTCATAATACCTCTGACGTGCTCCTATTGCCTCACATGTCTCACGCGTGTGACAATCCAGATTCCAAGTCTGCCAAGAGTACGGGGCAGACGGGGTGCGAGCTCTCCGCGCGCATATTCGTACGACATAGGATGAGCAGATATGATTCTGTATACTACTGCCTACGGCGCGCGCTAATCTGACGTACTGGCAAGTGAGAGACAGATACGACGCATTCAATGCAAGCTCGAGCAGAAGAAACTGGACATCGACAATACCAAATGCATCCTCGGCTGTCTGCCATTCGCCCCCGCACATCCCTCCGCGCCGAAACGACTGATTGTACGATCTGACCACCTGAGCTAGTGCTCCCCGGGAAAGAGCCTGACTGAGCTAGGAATCGGGGTGATTGCGAAAATCATGATATCCGTCGATGCTGTCTTCGTGTCGAGGGTCCGCGGATCAAAATGTGCTGCACCCTGATCCCGCTGTCTTCGTCGAAGCGGAAGTCTCCTGTCTTCGCACTCCCGTCTGGCTCGGGTCCTTCGTCGTGGCGCTGGCTCCTCAACGATTTGAGTGCCAGTGATGGACCTGCTGTGATGCGTTGTCGGTCTGTGTCCTGGAAATGTCATCGACCGCTTTGGATGAGGCGCTTGCGGAAGTATGCGTCGAGCTGTTGTTAGACAGCCATGTTGGAGAGGAATCAGACCAGGGGTGTTTTGGTGATTTCGGAGGTGACAAGGTGGTTGGTTGCTGAACGATGTATAAACCGATGGCGAGGAGGATTGCTCCGGAGCTCGAGGGGTACATGGCAGCCAGCCTCTCGGTGCCTCCGGCAACCCTCGGGCTTGGTCTGAGCTGTGAAAGGAGCAATCATCTGCCTTTGTGCCGCCGAAACAGAGTGCTGGTATCGTGTACATACTCATCCGTCTACTGCCGAGAGATTGCTACAGCTTACAGCTTCGCCCTGACTGCCTGCTCTGACCCGCCACCTATCACACCCCCTTTGCTATCCCTCACAAGCACCACAGCCTTTCCCCAAGTCTTCCTCCCTTCCAAATCTTGGAGTCCCTGCGACACCTCATTCAGCCCCTCATATATCGGCTCGAAAGTGACCGGTGTGACCTTCTTCGAATCAAGGAGTTTGAACACTTCATTCTGGACCTTGAAAGCAGCAGGTGGGTCTTTCACTGTACATATCAGCTCTCAGCTCTCCCCATCCCTCGAAAACGAACTCACGATACGTCTGTCCAAATGCTAAACCCGTGATCGACACCTGCTTCAATAAAGCCAAGTTTGCAGGTACTTTTTCAATTGACCCAGCGACGAAGCCAACCACCACCAATCTCGCATTCCACGCCACGCACTTCAAGGATGGGATAATCATTCCCACTGGATCGTAGACGATGTCAACGCCCGCTCCGCCTGTTAGAGCCATTACTTCTTTCTGCCAGTTGGGCTGGGTGTAGTCTATGGCGTGATCAGCTCCCCCGCGGGAAATGCAAATATCGCGCTTGGCAGGTGTTGACGCTGTGCCGATGACTTTGCAGCCGAGTGCTGGGAATCAGCACATATTCACGAGGACGGAGAGGCCCTACATGCGTGGCCCGGTGAAGGGGTATGGTACGTCACATACCTTTTGCGATTTGACATGCAGCGATCCCAACTCCGCCAGCAGCGGCATGAACGAGCACCCAATCTCCTGTCCACATGTCAGCCGGGGGCTTACTCTTTGCGCGTGAAAAATATGTTCGTGACTTACCTGCTTTGGCCTGTCCTCGGTCAACTATACCCGCGTAACTGGTAGGGTATGTTCTGCCAGTCAGCTCAAGGCTCATAGGACCACCGAATTGTACGAGCAGGAGCACGACTTACATGGCAACAACAGATGCTTGCTCGAAGCTTAGATGATCCGGGATCCGGCAGAGTAACATTGGGTTGACGGAGACTTGCTCCGCATATGCTCCTTGGGCAAAGCCATACACCCTGTCTTACGAGGTCAGCTCGGGTTGCAGTGTCACAGCGCAGCGCTGCCTGTGGTAGAGCTTACCTCCAGCTTTATATCTACATCCTGTTGGGATGGGTGAGCTGGAGCTGACAATTCCAGCAAATTCAGCGCCGAGGACGAAAGGTAATGGCGGCTTCACTGAGAAGGATCAGTTTGACGTCCTGCATCGTAGGATTCAAGCGTACTCTGATATTTCCCTTGAGCCTGTAAAATACTACACAGTCAGCATCGCTCCACTAGTTCTACCTGACATCAGACATACTCAAAGAAGTTGAGGCCTGTTGCGTAGACATCGACGAGGATGTTACCCTTGGCGACTTGAGGTACGGGGACATTGTCAGATCTGAGCGTTTCAGTAATACAGGATTCAGACGGACATGAAGAGGCCTACGTCTTGATCTCCGCCGGATGGGCGAGCTTCGATACCTGGTACGCTCTCATCTTGTTCTTGTATGAAGGAAGAAGGATGATGATTCTCCACCCTCTATCCCATGCTTCGGCAATTTGAGTAACCGGCCCGACTACATCAACTCTTTTCCACCTACTCATTCCTCACTTTCTTTGTTGGCAGTATTCGCGCTGCTAGCCCGCAATATGGACTCAGATTTGAAGCGGAAGCTGGAAGCTCTATCAACTTGTGACGTACGTTTATGAGATAGGCCGGGAGAGAGAAAGCTCGTAGATCCTGTCCAGCATACTCATCATGCCAGATCACCGACGCGCTTGTCAAGCTTCGCGTCGCTGGCGAGATAGAGTCAGACGGTGTAATCCCTGATCTGAACATGTACTCACCGCCCATAAGCCAGAGCAAGCGACTAGTGGGGCCGGTCTACACCGTCCTTGTGAGTACATATGAGATCCGTCAAGTCCCCGAAGCGCGGTCTAGTCTGATCAGCGCAGATGACTCTGGCAAGCGATGAAAGTGCCCCGAAGACTGACAGTCACTTCGTATGACGAAACACTCTATCTTGGTCTTGAGTGCTGAGCTGACTGGCAGGTAGACTCCTGCCCGTCTGAGCATGTCATCATGATCCAAATGCCCCGCGGTGCGTTTCTCAGTCGATACTATGTCTGTATTAGGCTTATCTTCAGGCTGCAAAGCGGCCACATGGGGCGGTCTGATGTCCATCGGCGCAAAGACCAAAGGCATACTCGGCGCAGTGATAGATGGAGGCTGCAGAGATCTGGCTGAACACCTCGAGCTGGAGTTCCCCGTTCGTCGCCCTTCCCTCGAAGCTATCAACCGGACGAATCACTGATCTTCGCCTCAGGTATTCGCGCGATACCACTCTACACTCGGCCAAAGACCATTCATCCGCCCATCAAAACTGAACGTTCCCCTCATTCTTCCCTCTGAGCCAAGTCAAACTGGCGCCAAGGGTCCAAATACGACAGTCAATCCGGGCGCTATCCTTGTGTGTGATCTAGACGGGTGCGTGGTCATACCTTTGCAAATTGCCGAGAAGGTGGCGGATATGGCGAAGACGGGTAAGGAAGTGGACGAGCAGATAGGGAGGGCATTGGCTGAGGGTATGGGAGTAGGCGAGGCGATGAAGAAGTACAGGACTTGACCCTAGGCCTGGATAAGCATTGTGGTGTAATTCATGAATGCAATGTGTTGTACAGCGTGTGGGATGCGGGTATGAGGTTGGGCCGAGTCGTCTATGCGTCAAGGAAATCGGCAGCGGTCAGACTGCTACGTTAGTGGAGAATCACAGCTCGCAAAGGGGGACGTACAGCTCCAGGGCGATGTAGGGGTCAATCCGATCTGTAAAGTCCTCCGTAATGTCCTCGGTAGCAACATCGGCATACTGTACCTTGAAGGCAAGGTATTCGATGACTTTGAGTATTATGACGCCTCTGTAAAGCTCATCAGCTACCTGTCGCCGAATCTCCGTTCGGACTGCAGTCGTGGAGGTTTTCTATTGACATACCTATATGTCAATTTCACAGAGTTGGTCTCAGACTCTGCGAACGAAGCTGCGGTGGTCAGTCCCGATCGAGGATCCTAAACACGGAAGACAAGCCCTACTTACCATCATCATCCAGCATAGATTTCAGAGTTCCACTCGCCATGGCGATTTTGCGTGACACTACGAATTTGAAGCCATCACTGGACTCGAGTAGAACGAAATCGTCGGCCATGCTGAGTCGAGTTCGTCGACGCGCTCTCTGATCTCAGGATGCGAAGTAGGTCCGAGAGATGACTCGCTCACATGCGAAAAGGTAACCAAGCCATGCCATCGACCGCCAAACGCGATCACCCAAAACACGCACGGGCATGCGCCTGATTTCAGGCACGCACCAAATCCATCCATCCCTGCAGGCTGCTATGTGCTGCCAGGCATGACTTATACATCTCTGCCACCAGATTTCTCTCACTTGGGAGCTCAGTGGGATCAAGAAAGAAGTGAGACGGGCGGCTGTCCTGATCGTCGTTGAGAACCTCATCGCCCACCACCTACTCGCCAGTCATGATTCGGAAACCAAGACCGACCTTCACCTCCGCGGAACTCGAGCTTCAGTTGCAGCAGGTAAGCTACACCACATGCCGCACTTATGTCTCTACCTGATGTACTTTAGATCTCTATAGACCCCTCGTCGTCCAATACCGAGAATCTCGAAGCCCTCGCGCCGCTCATCAAGTCGATACAGGACACGGATTCTGAGCAGTTGTACTTACGGTCGTTAGATACCTTCGTTGAGGAGAAGGAGCGTGAGATTGAGAAGATATGCGAGGAGAACTATGAGGTGTGCTAAGCTCTTCTTGATTCCGGACCGGAAAGAACCAGCTGACATGTCAAATAGGACTTTGTGTCGAGCGTTCAGACGCTGTTGACTATTCGGCAGGGGACGGTGCATCTGCGCCGGCGGATAGGGGAGCTGGATGGCCAGATGGGTGATGTAGGACGATCGCTTGGCGAGAAGGTGAGCACGAGACCACGCTGAGATCAGAGGACTGTTAAGCTGACTCTAGTGCAGAAGCGAGCGTTGCTGGAACAGAAGAAAGTCGCAAGACATATGGACGACGCAATAGAGACGCTGCAGACCTGTTTGCGGCTCTTGGATCTGGTGCACCGAGTGGGTCAGATGATCCGGGAAGGAAAGTACTGGGGTGCCTTGAGAGTGAGTCATCGATTGTGTTGGGTCCGCGGCAGCAAGCTTACTGATGTACCAGTCTCTGGAAGATCTGCTACATCTACCCCCTCCGTCAATATCACAAACGCCCTTCTACTCGCATCTCCTCTCCTCGCTCCCCTCACTTCGCTTGTCCATCAAAGACGCCGTGACGGCCTCCACGAAGTCTTGGTTGTTCGACGTTAGGGAGAGCGGAGCTACTGTGGGCCGGCTGGCGCAGGAACAGATGACAAACCGAATCAAGAAGTGGAGAGCTAAGCGGGAGAGGGACGGCGGGGTGAGATTGGCCAGAGTGGGCGGGGCGTTGGAATTGGTGTACAATGAGAGATCAGGGTGTAAGTTGAACTCCTTGGTCACTGATGTCTCGCTCGGCCGATCGAAGCTGATGCGGCAGTCGACGCTCTAAATAACGACGAGATCAAAATTGACTTCCGTCCACTTTTTCAATGCGTACACATACACGAAGCTCTAGATGCCAAGCCAGAGATTCAACGAAATTATCAGCAAGATAGAAAAGTACGTCTCCGATCCGATTTCTTGCAACTCGGCTGATCCTCCAGACTCAACTCAACCTCATCCTGACCTCACGTCTCTCTACTTCCCCTCAGACCCTCCCAACCACTCTCCCTAGCCTGATGCAAGAGCTCGTTGGCTTCTTCATCATCGAATCACATGTTGCCCGCGTCATGCCTGACTTCAGGAGTCAAAACGATGTTGACGAGTTATGGGATGAGATGTGTCTGCGGATGGTGGAGGTTGTCGGCGGTGGCTTAAAGGGCTGCGAAGACGCTGAAGTGTTTCTGGACGTGAAGAGGGATGTGTTGCTGTTCGTGCAAACACTGGAGGTGAGTCTTTCCATTGGGGAAGAATAAGAGCTGATCAGCAGGACTATGGGTACAATGTGACCGAGCTCAACGGGCTTCTCATCACGCTCTTTGAGCGATACTCTGATCTATTGCGGCGCAAATTCAGCGTTGATTTTGATCAAGTAAGCTTTCGCCTTCGCTGGACTGCCTGAATGTTGGTCATACAGCTTACGCTCCGAAGATTGTCATGGACGACGATAATCAACCAATGATGGTGAATGACACTGAAGAATTCGACCAAGTCGCAGGGGTCTGTTGGCTAGCCCTCGGCGAGAAGGAATCGCTTGCAATGTAAGTCCTCAACATGCCCTACGGCATGAGCGATCTCAGACTGATGAAACTAGGCAAAGCTTCCCTCAGCCCATGCCATTCTCACAGACCTACCCTATGTGCTGCATCAATATCCGAAACTTTGTTGATCAATTCTATCAATTTACAGATGGTGTCGCCAGTCAACATCATCTTGACATCGATGAAGTCTTACGGAAGGTAAGCTTTTGGCTTTACAATCCTTTTTGATGTGAGGGAATACCAGCTGATAGCCTCTAGTCTCTCGACGGGCTATTAACCGATCATGTCGCGTCTGAGATCGGCAAGCGATTGAGGGGAATGAACAATTTATCCCAAATCGCGCAGGTCGTTGTAAACCTGGAGCATTTCGCTACTGCGTGTGAGGAATTGGAGGGTGTATTGGCGGGTCTTCGGTAAGCCTTCTCTCGCCGTTTCTATGCAGCTTGGACTGAGGAGCATAGCGCATCTCAGCGCGGTGGCCCAGTCAAGCTCGCGTCAACAGATTCTTTCCAGCGCACACTGAAAATCGCTGAAGCTCAAATAAACACCGTGATTTCTTCCAAGCTCAGTTCATTCTTCGAATTGGCCGAATACTCCTGGACGCCAGCCCGACCTCAATCGACATCAACCGAGCCAAGCACCTATGTCTTTGAGATGATTACTTTCTTGACTGCATATGTAGACTCGGTATTGATTGGATTAAATGAGGGCGTAAAGACTCGGGCATATGCTAGTGCCCTGCAGAGCATCCAGACTTGGTTGATGGTGAGTATCATCCAGAGCGAGGGCGGGAGAGGAGATGAGATGCTGATGCGCTCAGGCTACGCTTTGCGGGAAAGAAGTGCAGAAGCTTAATGAAGCGGCATTATCGAGCGTTCTGGCCGACGTGACGTTCATCGAAACGGAGATCAAGCGGCTTAATAAGCCTGACCTCGACAGGGTGTTTGATGAGATCAAATTGGTAAATCACATCCTGTACTCTGTGCTTCACATGGAGAATCCTGTGACTGGATCGATCCGCCGATTCTCGAGACTGCGAAATCCAGTAGCTAATCTGTCCAGACTTTGAACATCGTCCTATCCGATGCTGTTGCAGCATACCTCGAGCCGTCAATACGACAGGGCAATTACGCTGCAGTACGGCCGAATCGCCTCGCTGTAATCTTGGCGAAAACTGCTCGGGCGCTAGGAGTCACACCGACTACACAAGCGCAACAGCGTGCCGAGAGGCGAAGAAGAGAGGCGGACATGGTCGCTGCTTTGGCTCCTAGATGATGCGTTCAGCTTGGTGATTGTGAAGAAGGCGGAGGATGTTGTATCGGTAGATGTGTCCGGTGTGTATCTGATGACATGATGCTTTGACACCAATGTACAACCCCACTACATACTTCTGGTCTGCAGCCACTTCTTACTTCCCCAATCCGCTCTCAATCTTAGGCCTTCTGCATGACGTGCTGGAAAATGTCCCTCAGCATGAATGCCGAGTTTTTAGGAGTCCGTTTGAACCCATTCTGTCGGTCGACGATCGTAATGCCGAATCGGGGTTTGTACCCATTGTGCCACTCGAGATTACTATCACCATTAGCACTACACTTATCAAGCAGAAATCCTGAACTTACTCAAGCAGAGACCAAGCCATGTATCCCCCAATCTTGATCCCATCATCTCTACT
The DNA here is from genome assembly GCA_001600655.1 of Dioszegia aurantiaca. Classification (NCBI taxonomy): domain Eukaryota; kingdom Fungi; phylum Basidiomycota; class Tremellomycetes; order Tremellales; family Bulleribasidiaceae; genus Dioszegia; species Dioszegia aurantiaca. The sequence continues at coordinate 432,994 of BCKN01000007.1, forward strand.
AGCTTCAAAGAGCTGTCTGAGGTATCCAGCAAAGTAAGTCTGACGCTGTACGTCATCGACTGCCTGTTCGAGAGTCAAGAGATCCTCGTCCTGGACCGGGAATCCATTTTCGGTGATGTAGATGGCTAGGTCGTTTGCGCGAGTATATCGGTCTGCGATGTATTGCAGGAGTTTACGGAAACCCCATGGTACTTGAACTATCAGCCAAGTACTTCTTCCCGGAGGAAAGAGGGGGGAAAAACCTGAAACTGACCATCGTAGGGATGCCCATTTTGTCCCTTGTTCCCAATAATCTTGCCATCCTTCTCGTGGACTTGCTCATACCCACCAAAACCAATTCGGAAAGGATCGGCCTTAGCGCGATCGAGACGCTTGCCAGTGGTGTAAGAGGTACCATAGTGATTTAGTCCGAAGCTGTACCGTCATTAGTGAGTGAAGAGATAGATGTGACAACGTGAGGCGGATGTTCTCACAACTCCGAAGAACCTTTGACCAGCTTCCACTCTTCTTCGCTGAAGAGCAGATTCTCCTCGCCTTGCTCCTTCTTGAGATAATCAGGCCATGAGCCAAGGAAGATTGGGTCGGCATACTGCAATGGTCAGAACATGGAGGATCTGTAATCTGGTTTCAGGAAACAAGCAGGAACTGACCATGCTCAAGACGTGGTGTCGAATATTCTGAGCAGCCTGCTTCGCTTCTGCGCTATCGTCCAGCGGTTCGGCCCAGTCACAATTCTGTGAGTCTCAGCTTAGTCCATTCCATGTAGGGATAAAGGGCAGCTCACGAATGTTATGCCGATTGTGCCCTTCTGTTCTGCCTGGAACTCCCGACGATAGAGGTCCACAGTCTTTGCGTGGCACAGGAGAAGAATTCGAGCGAGTCTAGCGATCATCAGCACAGGCCCTGCACTGAATGCAGCTCACGAATGAATAACTCACTTGCCATACGATGAGTCATGGTCCCAGCGGCTCTTCATGTATGTGATGCTCGAGAACAACGTGAAGATGTGAGGCCGAAAAGTCAGCTGAGTTGGACCGATTTGAGGAAGCGGTTGATGGGCTGACCTCATTTATCGTAATCCAGAACTTGCACCTGTCGCCCAATCGCTCGAATAGGACATTCGCCAGCCCGACGAAGTCATCGACAATGCGCTCATCCGTGAAGCTCCCATACTTGTCTTCCAAGGCTTGAGGATGATCCCAGTGGAACACAGTGATTGCGGGCTGGATGTTCACTTCAAGTAAAGCATCAATGAGGGTTGAGTAGTACTTGATACCAGCTTCGTTTGGAGGCTTCGAGCAATCGCCTGTGGCACATCAGCAATCGATCGCTGCAAGGCAGAGGAAGTGCGTACCGTCCGGGAAGATTCTAGCCCAGCTGACGGAGAATCGGTAAGTGTTACAACCGTACTTCTTCAATAGCTCGATATCCTCCCTCCACTGCTCGTAAGAATTGCACGCATCCTCTCCATTCTCTCCCTTCTTATCCTTGAGAATCACGTCCCACACATTCACGCCTTTCCCGTCAGCGGAGATGTGGCCTTCGATTTGGTGTGAGGCGGACGCGCAGCCGTAGGCGAACGACGTGGGGAGGACGGAGGCTAGCTTGGGGTCGGAGAGAATGTGGTCTGCGGGCGAAGGCATTTCGACTGTGTTAAAAATGGTTAGTAGGTGGAAGGGGGATATCGCAACAGCGGCTTGTCCGGTCTCCCTTATGTACCCTCTCTTGCTCACCGAGGTACCCTACCCGCCCTTAAGTATGGTCATGTGCATGAGGACAAGAGAAGACGGCCAGCTCATCTCCCTGGCCGAATTCGCTCCGAGGTTTATCCGAGCGAAATATCCGAACCTCGCGCGAGGGTCGGTCCAAAATCTCCCAAAATCCACCCTATAACTACTGACAATTCAACATGGCCACAAGAACAGTCGCGTCAAGACTAGCCTCGGCTCGGACAGGCTCAGTGAGAGCTGCATTTGCTGCGCCCAGATTCGCCTCTTCGTCGACCCAGTCTTCGCCCACAACCGCGCCCGATCATGCTGGCCCATCGACCGCGACTGGCGCAGGGACTGGTCGGACCACACATTTCGGGTTCCGCGATGTCCCCGAAGAAGATAAAGAGACGTTGGGTAAGCTAGACATCAAAGCATGATATCCGAGCTGACATAGGCAGTCGGAGGCGTCTTTTCATCTGTAGCATCAAATTACGATCTCATGAACGATTCGATGTCCCTCGGTGTACACCGTCTATGGAAAGACAGCTTTGTGACCTCCATGCTACCCCGGCTTCCACCTTCTTTCCACAACCACCCCCACTCGCTCGATTCGGTCTCGAGGCCGCCAAACCCGAAATTCAAATGCTTGGATGTAGCGGGTGGAACGGGAGATATCGCTCTGCGGATCCTCGATCGGGCGAGAGAAAAGTTTTCGAGTCGGGATGTGGAAGTGGAGATTGTGGATCTGAACATGGGTATGCTGGATGAGGGGAGGAAACGCGTTGCAAAGACATTGTACTACAATAGTGAGCTCTGATTGCCCTTCTTCGTGCCGATCGCAGCTCACATTCGCAGCTCCTCAAATAGCATTCACGCATGGGAATGCGCAATCTCTACCATCACACATCGCCGATAACTCTATCGACCTATACACCATCGCTTTCGGAATCAGAAATTGCACCTCGCTGCCAGCTGTGCTAAGTGAAGCATACAGGGTGTTGAAGCCCGGAGGCAAGATCGGCGTGCTGGAATTTGGAAAAGTCTCAAATCCTCTTTTGCGAGAGTTAGTGACCGCGCAAGCATTGTTTCTACTGTGCGGCCGCAACTGATGTCACAGGGTGTATCGACAATACTCTTTCCAATTCATCCCAATAATGGGCAAGATACTCGCTGGGGATGCGGATTCGTACCAGTATCTCGTTGAGTCAATCGAAAAGTTCCCGACGCAGCCTGAGTTCGCTACTCTGTAAGTTAATCTACGCTCATCGAATCCGTGGGCTTGATCTGACCACGTAGTATGAGGGAAGCCGGATTTCAGACTGGCCAGATGAAGGAGGGTCGTGGAGGCGCGTGGAGGGACTTCACTTTTGGGGTCTGCTCGATGTGGAGTGGTGTCAAAGCTTGAACATTCTCTCTTTCCCGGAGGATGCATCTTTCACATTATATCCATCTGTGCCAGCTCACATATAGCTGAAACCACGTCCCTCGTTGCTACAGGCGTCTTCACAGCAGCTGCACCTGCACACAACAATATACCCGTGCACGTGATCACTTCCTCGGGACCATTTAAAGCACCTTCATCGCATGAGCTTTGGAATTCGACCTCTATAACACCATCAGCAACATCTCTCGAGTTGCCTATATCAACGTCCCCTCGGCTCTAGCTTATCCCCCCGATCCGTCAAGATGGCCGAGAGACTAAAGGACTTTGCCGACCTACCGAGGGACTTCGTCAAGGAGGGCACTCAGGTGCGTTTCCTCTTCCGGAATCTGGTATATGTACCATGGCCAGGGTCGACGGGTCTATGGAGTGGTCCAGCCATTGGATCTAATTTGCGAGATGACTAGACGCAGGGCGTAAAGAGGGAAATGGGAGAAGGACAATTCAGGACATTGCTATACAACCCGTCGCGGGTCGGGAGGAGGGGGATTGGCGACAACGCTTGGTTTGGCGAGCTTTTCTGGAGAAGGACTATTCGAATTGCCGCCTCTGCGCTCTAAGGACAGCTTCTGCGGAGCAAGGACTATCAAAGCGTCTGATGAATTCGAACATGATTCACTGACTCTGCAGTTTGTGAACCGGTGTACAAAGCCCAACAAGGCAGGTGAGACTATACTCCTCCGCCGACATTCCATGTTTTCGCCTCGGCGCTCTAGCTTATACGCGGGCGTGGATGTACATCCTCAGAGCTTTCACTGATACTCAATTCAGAATATCTCCAAATCTGCCGCGCAATCGCAATCGGATTCGTTGTCATGGGATTCATTGGGTATTTCGTCAAGCTGATCCATATTCCCATGTGAGTGTTTTGCTGCATCTACTCAATGTCTTGCGCCGCTCTTTATGACAAGTACATTAAAGCTGATGCTTTCAGAAACAACATTCTGGTGTAAGCTATCATATTTCCTGCGGATGCAACATAGGGGAATTAAGCTGACTATCACAGGGGAGGAGCATGATTTTTAGGGGCGGAATACTGGAATCCCGATGAATGTATCGCTGTATACCCTGCCCCAGGACATCAATGCTGACATGCTGTACTGATGTGATGTGAGACAGTCACGACATTGCTCGACCGATACATGAGCATTTGACGGCACCGCATCTCAGGCATATTCTTCTTGCAATCTCACTACACTACAGTGCCCACAACATGGGTAAGTCATGTGTACACCACGAGCGCAGTAGTCAGCCTCGAAAGGAACCCGCGAGGCAGCTCCGCGAGACCGTCTTATTATAAGGCAAGTGCGCTTGTGAGGAGACGAGTACAGCCGTCTTATGAGTTGACATTCGCTGTCCTCCTTACACAAGTTCACGAGGTACCCACTTGGGCGTCCGACGTTAAACTTAGACCACTGACACCACACCTAAGCTACATCGGCTGCATGTCTCTGTAGTCAGACCGCCGATGCAATATCGACTGCTCGTTGTCTTTGGTCTTGCTACGAAAGACACATCAGCCATGTGTATCTTCACTTCAACCCCCCCGGGGCCTCTCTGCCTTCACACCTCTCGGGCTTAGACTTTGCGATGTCTGGACTGCGCCATTCGTGTCACACAATCAGAACGGATGAAAATCCCACATCCAATCTCCTGACCTCGTTACAATTTCATTCATCATCATCTAATATTCGTTTACAAGCCTAACAGATCTATTCTACTTGCTATCTATCGACGCAAGGGCGTCGGCCAAATCAAAGAAGAACAATGGAGTTCTAGAGTCGACAAGCGTGGAAGTATGCAGTGAACTCGCTCCCGAGTGCTCCCGATCACGCTCACCCCCCTCGAGATCCGTCGTGCTCGATGACCTGCTCTTCTTCTCCGCCTTGAACGATCCATCCTCGACGGATGGCGTCCGGGATCCTGACCCCTCACCATTCGTACCGTGCAAGTTGGCAATAGGCGACGAAACGTCCCCACCATGCTGCACGACCGGTGCGATTTCCCTATTTCTCCCATCTCTTCGTGTGTCCTGCCCGAAGCCACCAGCGATCAGGGCCCGCCTAGTCCACGGTGAGAGGATACCACAGAAGAGGAAGTCCACCTTCCTGTCGGCCCATTTCTCCACCTCCTTCTTGGTATCGATCAGGTTCTGGACACCGGTGGTATCGATGTTGGCGACAGCAGAGAAGTCAAGGATGACAGCACGTGCAAGGGGCCGTGACCGCTGGAGTTCGGCCTCGTCCTCGTCGCCTGCCTTGGGTCCAGGATCGTTCCATGGTCGATCACCTTTGCTAATGTTGGTATAGTCCTTCCCTCGTCGAGTGTTTGACTTGACGTACTCGACAATCCGGTCGTTGATATATGAAGCGTTGGGGTAAAGGAAGGACTCTTCGAAGCGGTAGATGATGACTCCAGGGGGTGGGGGCTCGACGGTGACGTCCATGATGGCTCCCTTGTCGCCCTCGAGTGAGACGTAGACATCACGCGCACCTCCGTATTCTGGGTTCTCAGGCTGGATCCTGACCCGACCGAGGAAGTGCCCCTTGGGCCGAGCGAGACGGACGAGGAGGAGGACAACGGAGGTAGCAAGGGACCAGTAGATACCAGACTCGATGCTGAAGAAGATGGACCAGAGGACGGCGCCCACGAAGATGATGTATTCGAGGGGGCTGACTCTCCAGAATGCGAAGGACTGTTTAGGGGATGCGACGAGGTCGGCGACGGCGTGGATGATGAGTGCGGAAAGGGAAGCGGAGGGGATGAAGTAGAAGGCGGGCGCAACGGCGTACAAGGCGACGATGACGACGACACCAGTGGCGATACCCGCTGCCGGGGTTCTAACGCCCGACTTTGACTTGAGAGCAGAGCGGGAGAAGGAGCCGGTGGAGGGGTAGGCGCCGAATAGGGAGCCGAGGGTGTTGTTGACTCCGATAGCAATGAGCTCTTGGTTCGGGTTGATCTTGTATCCGTTTAATCGGCCGAAAGACTTGGCAATGGAGATGTGTTCGAGGAGGAGGATGATGGTTGATACTGGTAGATCACCGCCCATTGCGCCGATGAGCTCAGAAGTGATGCGGGGTTGCCCGATGGCTCGGAGACCGGTAGGGACGACACCGACTAGAGCGATCCGTGCAGTGGCGTAACCCGAGTTGATGCGCCATGAGATGACGGTGAATATGATAATGACGAAGGCGTGTCGGAGGCAGCTGGCGAAAAAGGCAAGTCGGGCATACTTGGGGTACTTCTGCCCGACCCACTGTAGTCCCCATTTGAGTCCGTACAGTGTAACAAGTGCGGGAATACCAAATGCAGCATCGAGCCTAATGGTCAACTATGGACTCGACCGATGTGGGAGGAAGGATATACTTACGAGCAGTATGGCAGATTCTTCAGAGTGTTGATGATAACCTGGTAGGTCGCATCTTTTGTGTTGAACCTCTTTGCCAACCCAAGCAGAGCGGGTACTTGACCAGCAGCAATGTTGATGGCGCTACCAGTCATGAAACCTGACACTGCAGGTTGGGGGATAAACTCGACGATCCACCCGACTCGAAGGAGACCGATGGCAAGGACGATGAAGCCACAAATGAAGGCAAGGCAGATGGCGATTTGTGGTTTCGTGTACTTGTCGCCAAGCTTCTCATAGACTGAATTGACAACGATGCCGGTTTGGAGTGACATGACAGCGACTGGGCCGATGGAGACATCTTTCGATGTAGCGAAGAAGGCGTAGGTCAAGACTCCAATGAAGGATGCGTAGAGACCGTACTCGGCGGGAAGATTGGCGAGTTGGGCATAAGATAGAGATTGGGGGACAAGGACCATACCGACTGTAATGCCGCTGAATGATTAGCAGCTCCCCAAGAGCAAAACTGAGAGATGACTCACGCAACCAGATCGGCGAGTAGCCAGGTAAGGTTGTACCGTGGTGCCCATTCTATGAAGGGGAAAAGGGAGCGAACATAAGCCGTGACCTAGCTGAGTCAGCGAGACTCATCTCAAGTTATACGGCGCAAGTACTTACAGCTGGAAGAACTCCTCGTTCATTTTGCGACACCCAGTCGGAGATGCCTACGACAGGTGGAGCATTGTCGTCAATCCCAACGATGTGCTTTATACGTCTCTTAATGGAGGCGACAGACATTGTGTGTGGAAATCTCGAAGTAATTGTCGATGGGTGGAGGTTGAAGTATGGGTGATCTGACTTGCGGGGATCAGTCCAGCAGATCTTTTGCCTCGCAGATGAAGGGGCGAGGAGAGGGTGGGTGGTAAACGGAGTTGAGAGAAAGTAGTCAGGTATATGTATGGTAGAGTAAAAGATGAATAAGCTAAGTGAGCTTGCTCACTCACGAGCTCATCAGAAGCCGTCATACCGCGTATCCTGCGGAAAACCCCTTGCGTGATCGTTGAATTGATAATCAGAGTGACTCTACCCCCTTACACGAAACCACATCGTGCTCAACGAGGGCTAAACGTATCGACTTGCTTCTTTTTATAGCTGAATCCTCGCCCTTGGCAGCTCCTATCCTCGCCATTCTGCTGACCTCTACCCGGCCCGCTTGACGTTCAAAACAGCTCGAAAGGCGAGGGCGAGGTGGTGGAGGATGTCGCCTTCTAACTGACTTTTTGCGATCAATCACGCCATCCGGGGAAGATGGATATGAAACGCTTCGGCCGAGCACGCACGTCATTTCTCTCGGCATAATGCCGGCAGGATCGACCGCCCGGCGGCAAATGAGCCAAGCTTTTTTGATGCTGCCCACTAACCTGTTGCCATATGCTGGTACCCGGATTACATGCAGCTTGCAGGATCTGGATGAAGCCAGATGTCGCGAAATCAATCTCATCCATATGCGCTCTCAAGGCCACGGAGACTGTAAACCGGACGACAGGATAGATCCATGAGTAATCATAAAGGCATAGAACGCAATAAAACTTGCGCATGCTGACCATGACAAGACAGCATGAGACCTGGCACCTACCTATACCCACTCGGTATTGATGCGTATGCGTATGCGTATGCGTATGCGTATACGTGACATTTTGGTTGATAACTCATGAGCGTAAAACACCCCAGACAAGAGGAGGATACCTATGTACTTGACCTCGTCCGCTGCCGCTCCCCCTTCCTCGCTGCTGTCATCGGACGAGGCAATTTCCAGGTAGAGCTTGCCCCGTCCTGCTATCTCGCTGTGCGATGAGATATCCTGCGCGACGTGGGACCCCCCCGTATACCTATACCCTCATACTTATGCCAATCTCCCCTCAATACCGCGGTCGCTTTGAGTCGCGATCTCCACCGTAGCCTCCATCACTGCCGCCTACTGGTCCTCCCCCGCCATATGCTCCGCCTGCATATCCACCGCCACCACCTGCACCACCACCACCGTCAAGATCGCGCTTGTATCCGCCGCCGGGCGGGCCCTGGCCATACCCACCGGGTGGTCCATCCGCTTGTTGTCTGAAACATCAGTCACCTGACCACTTGTATTGAATCATGAGAGAAGTAACTTACCCGTAGCCACCACCACCACCACCTTGGAAGCCGCCCCGTCCACCAAAGCCACCACCTCCACCACCCATACCACCACGACCACCACCGTACCCCGAGTCCTGGATTCCCACTTGGTTCTGTTGGAATCCGCCCCGACCCCCACCTCCGTAACCTCCACCCCCACCACCAGCTTGATCACCTCCGCCGAATCCACCTCTGAAGCCGCCACCTCCGCCTCCACCGCGATCTCCACCTCCAAAGCCACCTCTGAATCCTCCTCGATCACCACCGAAGCCACCGCGATCTCCGCCAAATCCGCCCCGGCCACCAAATCCACCACCCCGATCTCCACCACCGAAACCACCTCGGAAGCCTCCACCGCCTCCTCGGAATCCTCCACCTCGGTCTCCGCCGAAACCGCCTCGGAAGCCACCGCGGGGAACGAAGCCACCCATCATCGGTGGTGGAGCGAGTTCTTCTGGTTTTACTGGTTTGGGTCTACCACCAAGACCACCACCGAGTTTTTGAGGCTTCCAGCCTTTCACTGTTCGGCCCCGCTCGACGTCGACTAGGATCTTCTTGTTGTGGATAGGAATACCTTCGGCGTCTTTATAGGCGGCTATATTTGTCAGCTGAGCTCTCGATAATTTGCGGTCCAGGGAAGCGGAACGGAAGGGCAACGAACCTTTCATATCCCGTTCCCGCTCGTAAACGATGAAGGCGTAGCTTTTGCTGTGGCCTTTTCTATCGACGACAAGCCGTATCCGCTCAATTGTTCCGTAGATTTCAAACTCTCTTCTCAGATCATCTTCCGTCACCTTCTTGGACTAATCGCATTAGCTCTGTACATGATGTGAGTGTCAGACGTTTAGCTCACCAAGCGAGATATAAACAGAGTCTTGTAAGGGTCGCCCGCTGCAGCAGGGTCTTCATTGGGTTTATCTGCAATGTCAGCTGATTTCGCAAGGGCGATGCTAGCACAACTTGAAATTGCGCTCAGCTGCGAGAGACTCACAATTGGCTTCTGAATCCTTCTTATACTGTTCCTTCCGCTTGACCCGTTCTTCTTTCCTCATCTTTCTCGCCTCCTGACCTACTACGCCCAATTTCGCGATTCGGTCATTCTTAGGCTTGGGCAATTTCCTCTCTTTCCCCTTCTTGTTCTTCCCAGGAATGACTTTCGGCGCTGATGAGTCTTTAGACCCTTTAGCAGATCTGTCGGTATATCCATTTTCCTCCTTCACTTCTCCCATTTCGACATCCCCATCCCCGTCTTTCGTCCCGTTCCCATTGGCTTTACTCCCCTTCCCACTGCCCTCAGCAATAGAAGCGCCCTCCGCACGTGTGACTGGTTTGTCCGCCAGACCCTGCTTGATCTCATCATCGTCCGCTTCTTCCTTTAATCGCTGTTTCAGCGAGGCGATACCGACTAGCTTGTTCGGTCCTCGGACATTCTCGTCCCGCGTCAAGGGCTTCAAGTAAGGTACTGGCGGACGCGGAGCGAATAGCTTGAGCAAATTTGGAGGGAGGAGGGCCGTCATGGTGAGGATGTCTCTCTGAGGAAGGTATGGTGCTGCAAGCTGAGGGCGAGGGCGAGGTGGTGGTCGGACTTGTTGGACGGAACTAAAAGTTCGTGGCACTTTTCGCCCGTGCCTGAGGAGTTCTGAAAGGCTATGTACTCCGCTGCTGCGAGTAGCTATGCCTGACCGCAGCTCATCACTCCATGTCGCTAGTACCTGCATCGACCCCGCGTCGAGAGCCATACGTATATGCATGTTGATGCTAGATATCCTGCCAAGCTGCTTACTTCTCCGCCGGCTGCTGAAACACATCCACATACCGATTCTTCGCCCCCTTCCTACTCGCGGCACTTGCCGGTCGCTTACTCGGCGGCCGACTGAGCAGATCATCTATACTCGCTCCCTGAGGCGGCTTAGGCATACCCGGCGGACCTCCTGGTGGTCTCCCCAATCCCGGAGGTCCCGGCGGACCTCCATTAACCATCGGTGGTGGTTTTGGCGCGCTGAGCGCGGCGGCCGCAGGAGGTGCTTGCTCCGCCGTCACGCTCTCCGCGAGGCCCGAGCGGGGCTGTGGTGGTCCAGCGCGACGGGACAGTTCACTATTGAGACTGGGAGGGGCAGCCGAGCCTGAGACGGAGCGAGGCATCGTGCCAAAGGGAGCCGGAGGTGGACCCGACGAACCGTTGGTCGATATGGGTGGTCGTGCAGATCGACCGGGAGATACAGTCTGTGATCTGGGTGGTGGTGGAGGTGCCGCTGGGGCCGCTTCGGGCTTTTGCTGGCATGTATGAGCACGTGCTCCACCTTTGACAAAAGACGTAGACTTACACCCTTGACAACCCATCGTCTGAGCTCTTTATCAAACACCATGGCGTTCTCATCCCCCAATTTAGCTCGAATAGGTCCAGGTCCAGCCGCATCTCCATCTTTCTTCCCCCACCACCCCTTGAACCATCCAGCCGGCTTCGCTTCATCTTTCGATAATGATCCCTCATCTTTCCCGGGCTTGGTTTCCGCTGGCTTCTTGCTCGATGCTGTCGTTGATGGCTTGGCCGTATCGTCATTTTCGACCGGTCGTGGCGTCCGATCTCGAGATAATCCGGCGTTGCCGAAGCCCAGATCATCCTCGTCGTCCTCTTCCTCCTTTTCTACTCTCTTGGGCGTATAGGAGGTAGGACCGTCCGACGGATTTCCGAAAGTCATAGCGGCCATAGGAGTGAGCAACTCGGCCGCGCCATCATCCGCTAGGGGTGTATCGTCATCATTGCCCCCATCATCCACCGCCTCACTACCCCAAGCGGAGTATCCTCCAGCAGCGAGAGTAGGTGGAGTTTCGGTCTGCGGCGATGGCATTCCATAGGATGCAGTTCCGGATCTGCCTCCAACCCCGAGATAGCCATTTCCGTTTGCCATACTGTTGCCAAATGAATTGTTACCGGCAATGTCATTGAGGCTTCCATTCCGGCTGACATCGGTTGATGGCGCTGGACTGATGGTACTAAAGTGGCTAAAGGGACCGACGATACCGACAGGAGCAGATCCTTTGGCGGTCGGAGCGACTTTCGGAGCAAATGTAGTGGAAGACGTCTCATCGTCCCCTGCAATGAAGGTGGTAATGCGTCCACCGATCCACGAGCCGAGTTTGTCCAATCCAGGTTTTGCAGTCTGTTTTCGGGCTGAGAGTCCCTTGGCGGGTTCGATGGACGGTGAGCCGGTAAGCCTCTCGAGGAGGTCTTCGAGGGATGATACAAAGTGCGGGAGTAAGAGTGAAGGACCGGTTTTTGCAAGTTTGGAAGCGGCTTCGATGGAGTTGCAGTATCTGTAGTCAGAACCTAGTTGCGTATGCTATGCTTACCGTTTGGCAAGATCCACATCACCCTGCTCGGCAGCCTGCCAAGCTCGTTGCAATTTGTACGGCAACAGGCTGGGCAGGCCCGGGAATGGTACTTCGAGACCTTTTGGCACTGCAATCAAGCCTCTCGCATACTCTGCTACTTCGGCGAAAAGGATAGCATCGCCATTGCGCGAGTTCTGGAGCATCCCGATTGGGCGATCGAATGCTGTGGGAGCGGGGTCGATGAATGGAGACGAAGGTGAGAGAAGGGAACTGCATGGTCAGTGTGGACCATTGGCGAAACTTACCATGCATGAGCGACATTATTCAGTCCGCGCTGGCTGAACTTCCCGGCCAATTCGTCCAGACAAGCAAGATCGGCTGAACGGCCATTAAAGACGATCGACGCAATCACTTCGCGCCATGCATCTTTTGACGGATCGGAAGTGATGTTCGCGGCGTTGTACAGCTCCTCGACTATAAATCAGCGCGACTAGCAATGAAGGACTTACCAATCGAAGCGTCGGATCCTGCAAAGAGAAGATACGAAGCCTTCAAACCCGAAAGACCCTCATTCGTCACTTCCTCCTTGATGAATCGGGACATGATCTCTTTCCACACTTCAGGCCCTAATGAGCTAGCGATAGCAAGTGCGTGGGACCATGAGCCATGGCTGGCGGCATACTCTATCGCGTCGCGCTTGTCGCCACTGACGAGTAGGGCCGATAGTGACGACAATTGCCCAGGTGCGGAGAGCGGTCGAGATTTAGCTGCAGGAGCTGCTTGTGAGGGGTAGGCGGATGAGTTGAGGATGCCGGGAGTGATGAGTGGGTGAGATTCTGATGGATTGGCTAGAGCCTTCTTCATTGCTTCTTCAACCTTGGAACTGAAGTATTAGCTTGTGTCGCAGCCTACTCATAGGGGCCAATGCTGAAGGAAGCTTACCTTCCTGTGAATTTCCCGTCTCCAATCACTAAAGCGCTTAACAGCCTGACCATCAACAGCTTCCCTTCCTCCTCTCTCAAAGCTGGAGACGCATTACTCCGCAAGTAAGGCAAGGCCCTCTCGATCTCATCTGCCCTAGCATCGAGGTACGCCAACACACCTTCCTTCTTCTTTTTCTCCCCTGCAGAACCCTTAGGATGCAATGGATCGAGCAATAGCGGACCTGGGTATGGGCTATCGTTGGCCTTGCCCAAACTAGTCTCCATCACTGTCCCCAGAGGACGGATGAGCATTTGTCCCCTCCCTGAAGCATATCCATAGGATGGTGTCCGATTATGTCCCATCATTCCTGGATCTTCAGCAGATCCAGGGAAAGCAGTGACCAGTACACCGCCAAATCCGAAAATGGCCAATGGCGCATTCTTGGCGGATAGCGTACATCTTCCGAGCGGATCTTCGGAAACTGGGCGCTGCTCGAGGACTTGTTGAGGCACATATGACGTGTCCATGTGCATCGACTGGAAGTAATTATTGTCCTGTGGCGAAGCGCTGAGGTGGCTTTGTGCGGGAGAGTTGGCTCGATTAGGGGCGTATAGGCTTGTAGTTTGGGATGGGGACGTGGCGCGGTTCGGAGCATAAGGGTTGGAGGGGCCAGCCTCGGTAGGTGCGTAGAGGTTGGTAGCTCTGATAGGCGAAGTTGCGACGTGCGGAGCGTAAGTATTGGAAGAGCCCGGTTCGGAAGGTGCGTATGGGTCCGAAGAGGGCATGTAAGGGGTAGGTGGCTGGATGGGGATGGAAATTGCCGCTGGTCGGTGAGGCTCATACCCGGCTGAGGCGGGTTTGGGGGTTTGGTATGTGGATGATGAAGGGGCGTAAGGATCCTGTGCAGCGGGAGGAGCGAATGATGTGGGTATGGGTGGACGGACTTTCGGTGGGGATGTATAGTTTCCAAAGGTGTGATATTCCTGCGTTGGCGTAGAAGGAGATATTGGTTCTCGGGCCGATGGTGCGTATGAGCCCTGTGATTGAACCGAGGACGGACCAGAAGTAGAGGGAGCGTACGGGTCATATGAAGCTTGACGTGCGATGGGTGGGGGTTGGGGCCGTACCGGTTGCTGAATTGGCGGAGCGGAATGTGCCTGAGGTATTGGAGGAGCCGAGTATCTGTCCTCTTCTTCAAAGTCCATCTGCCTAGACGCATCTCCCTCATCCTCATCTTCCCTCCATTGCCCATCCTCCGGATCTTGTTCTTCCTCCATCTCTAGCTTCCCGGACTGCCGCGCTACCACCTCAGGCTCAAATTGGCCCATCTCATCGTCCTCTGACGCGTCGCTCAGGTGCGGCCATCCGACATCTCTGGGCACACCACTCTTCGCTGGCCGTCGCTCCGGCGTTGGCGCCCTCGGAGGCGGCATGACCGGCTGCTGATGTCTGTCTTCCGGTGCGAAGGTCGGAGGCGCCCGCTTATGAGGTAGGGGCGGTGGTGCTTCGAACAGTGGTGTACCACGCTTCTGCCCTCCGCGACTGGACGGCCTCGATGGACCAGCCGGCGGTGGAGGAGGCGGGAGCGAGATTGGTGGGACGGGCGGCGTAGAGGTGAATGCTGAGCGTGATAAAGGTCTCGAAACGCTAGGTGGGCGCAGAGGCGGGTCGAACGCATTGGGAATGGGCTGTTTCCGCTGTGATGCCTGAGACGTCGGCCGACTGGGCGGCGCATTGTATGAGCCGGGCGGGGGAGCAGATGCCAACGAGTAGCCGTTTGGATCGTATGTCGATTGCTGTGAGGGGTTCTCGGGGACTGTCGAGCCGAGGCGACTGAGACCGAGCGACGAGGGAGGAGGTACACTTGGTGTTCGCCTGGGCGGACCAGTGGGCGGTAGGGGAGCAGGCGCGGAGGCTGGCGGTGTCCCTCTTACAGGCATGGACGGTGGGAAGGACGGAGTAGATATTGGGCCCGCAGTCGCTGGACGGATAAAGCTCTTTTGTGGCCGGAGGAATGGCGGATCGTATGCGTTCGAAACCACCCGCTGGGGTTTTGGCGGTACAGGTTTGGCCGCTGAACCAGCTTGACTGATGGGCGGAATGTTCTGCATGGTCGGTGCGTTTAATTGAGGCGCATAAGGGTCATATGGCGCTACGTGGCCCGCAGGCTGTGATGGAGGGAAGTACGATGATTGGGTTGAAGGTGCGGGAGAGTACGCGTTGACCAGGGCGGGGGAGTACGCGTTGCTTGGTTGAGTCTGGGGAGTTGGGAGCCCGGTGGAATGTCTGGAGAAGACAGGCGGGGCGTATGGGAGCTGGGAGGGAGGTTCGATGCGCTGCACAGGATGATCGGGTTGAGGCGTGCGCCGAGCAGCATTTTCAGATATGAATGGTGTAGGCGGAGGCACTTCGATTGTAAGCTTATTGTTCTCCCAATTGGAGCCAGGCTCGACTCACAGTCTACGGCAGGAGCTCGTGCCCTAGTCGCAGCTCGCTCAGCCAACATTGTCTGTCTGACCGCTTCCTTATCCTCCGGAGTATAGTACTCAAAGTTCCCATACTCATCAATCCAGCCCTCGGGAACTTCCACATCTTCTTCTTCCAGCGCAGGTCCCGCCCCTGATGTATCATGGCTTCGCGGGAGTAACTCCGATACGCGAGAAGCTTCACCATCTCGCTCATCGATGAAGGAGTCGTCCACCGTCGTATCGTCTAGCCAATCGCTGGTATTCGAGAAGAGACTGTGAACGGAGGTATCGCCCGGGTGTTGGTGTGTTGGCGAGTTCTCGACTAAAGAGTTTGGTACTGTTCTAAGTTCGGGTGTAGGAGGTAGATCGTCTGCCGTGATGCCTAAGAAGTCGTCGAATGCTGAGTCGTCCTCACTGAACAATGCTTGGATTGGGGGTGGTGGTGATCCGCTTTTCGGTAGAGCGTGGGCTGCTTCGCCCTGCTGCTGCAAGCTCTGGTCCTCCACCTGTCCGCCCGAGGTAAATCCTGCGTCTCCAAGCTCCGGAAGCACATCATCGTCGAATTCCGCCAGCAGATCATCATACGCCTTCTGCCGTGCGAGCTCTGCCTCATCCACCTCGACTTCGGGCTCGTCCGCATCTCCTGCTTCCTGTTGCTCCTCCGCCGCCACCTCCCCTATACCAGCGAATGGATCATCCTCCGTGGGCTGCTCAGGCACTACGTCCTCTGCTGCTGGAATTGTCGATCCAACCGACACATCAAGCGCACGCTCTACCGGTGCATCATTGCCGAACTCGTTAAATGGGTCGTCATTGGTGTCATCGGCCAAACCAAAAAGGTCGTCTATTGTTTTTGTTTGATCTGGCGGCTTGACGCCGTTGGTGGTGGCTGTGGCCGTCATGGCCGGTCTATCTGACTGACAGAAATGTTGATCAGAGCAGTGGACCAGCGCTATGGAGAGTGTGGAGGTGGGACGCGGTGACGTGCCAATAGAATTCCTTTACAGGCAATTATTCCGTTTTATCCCGGGTCGGGTCGGGTGCCAGGCACGCCTAGTAAGGTAAGGTTCCGGTTAACGTCGGATGTCAGCTTGCGATGGTCCGGTCAAAAATTACCGGTTCCGCATTCCTTGCCGATTGGATGCCCTTGGTGGCAGATCTGTCTTCTCTCCTCTTCCTCCTTCTTTCGGGCTTCCGGCACCGACCAAACGAGCTCATTGGTATGACTCCATTGAACCTTAATGTCATAGAGGAATGGGCTGCTCCTCATTGGCCCTTCTGAGCCTCAGCGCGGACTCCATGCATGCCCCATGAGCCAAGTTGCCATGTTCGGAGTCCCAAGGAGGTGCATCCGAGGAATGTGTGGCAAAAATTAACGCCGTCAAAATGCCGTAACATCCTTCTGGACGGGGAGATGAGAGCGGCATTTTATCGTCAGAGGGGGGGTAGGGGTGAGGTATTCGTCCGGAATCGCCTGACGTTCCATCGTTTATACCTCTCTCACAAATGAAGAGGTGAAGACATTCCAAGTCTCTACCTCGCCTGTCTCCTTAACCGAGAGCACATCGACACCCTCGGAGGCTAAATCAACATCAACAAAACAACTTCTATCGCCCTGACCCATCTATCGGGTTTGGGGGCGAAACAACGATCCACATACAGGTCTTTGTCACTCCATCACTTGGTCATCCCTCACTGTCAGCAGTGGTGACAGACCCACATCGTCGCCAGTCACCTCGGAACACCGCGGGACGCTGAAACAAGCCCTTCCTTTCGGGAAAGCACACACCTTGTACGTCATCAAATTTTATAATCCACCTGCTGTGCACGATCTGAGATGAGACAACAACAGTGACTGACGTCTTTTCTCGACAGATCTGGCAATACAGTCATTGAGGACATTCCGACCTCCTACGCCCTCACTCCCCGCCGCTAGTCTTCGCTCAGTCGAGACTTTCTCTGGCAGGGAAAGAAGAAAAAAAAGGCTGCGCATAGTCGTCGCCGAACCGAACGAGTCGCGTCTCACTCTACTTCCCCCCTCGCTCTATGCATCGACAAGGCATCATAGCTCTTACCGCTTTGCCTCTAGATCTCTTTGGACCTGTGACTCGGACGACCGATCTACCGATCCGAGACACGACTTGTCTTGTCTCAAACCACCGGGCCTGACCGGTGACCTCTTTTGGCGAACGCTCCCCTCTTTCGGCCGTCCCTCCTTGGCTCCTCTTTCGAGCGTCAAGCTGAGCTGTAACGCTCTAGCTTTACATACTATAAGGATCGGAGGAAGTCATCGAGGAATCCCCATCCACAATACCTTCCTCATCCGCACCCAACACGCATACCATACCCAAATTCCCCCAACTTCATCTCTCCCGCCACCCGCTCTTACGTGTTGTTGACCCGGTAAGTCTGGCCTACTTCTGTGCCTGGAGATCTCGCTGATCACATTCTTCATCTCTCACCTCTCTTCACATTCGGTTTGCGTCTCGCCACTCTTCTATTCATCATGTCAACATACAGTCCACACACACTCCACCCCGCATTACCCAGTCCAAGTGGCAATGAAGATAGACCCCACATCCTCTTCACCTTCACGACACCGCGCTAAACCCGCGACGTACCTAGACAGCCAACACGCCCCAGTATTCAATTCAGACTCATCACGATCTAGCACACCTACCGATTCCGACTCACCAGACGATCATTCATCTCGCCTGACTACGCCCCGCCCAGAGCAGGACGAAACACAATCCGCCGCGGCCCTCGCGCTCTTAGGGCTATCTATGCGGACATCGAGCGAAGCGCCATCACCACACGATCAGCCGCCTTCGCCTGCTATACCGCTCGGCGGTCAATCCATGAAAGTTACGCTTTCCTCTGCGTCCGAATCAGTATCTTCCAGTACAGACTCGACAGGATCCACCAGGATGTCTAGCGTAAAGAAGAGGAGGTCGTCGGACTCCTCGGGACAGACAGAGGATACAGGGAGGAGTAAGAGGACAAGGGGGAGCGAGGAGTCGAATGGAAGTCCACCAACACCCAGGGCTAAGACGGATGGGTGGTCAGACGAGATGAAGCGGGTATATGAGCAGGGTAAGTCTTTTCTCACTTCACGGTGCAGTTTGCATGTCTGACTCTCGTAGCTGCCTTCGCCCTTCCTCCTTCTGGTCGAGAACAACGACGCCTCTTCGGCGAGATGCGAGGCCGAAACGAGCAACTCGGTCTGTGGGTCACTCTGGAGATCGGCACATACTGCGGGCGAAAACGTATCAGCTCGCACTCTCAAACATTGAAGAACCACTCTGGTACCAATCCTGAATGTAAGTCATCCCTCAGCGCATTATCCCAGACTCGATCGCTGACGTATACAGTGAAACGATTCCTAACAACCGACTCATCCTGCAACCCCACCTCTCCCACCGACCCCACCGCTTGGCCTCTGCGGCTCAAACAGCTCGTACACTCCGCCTACAACTCCTTGCCTAACCCGCCCTCACTGCCTCCCGTCGCAGAGCTCGACCTGGCCAATATGCTCATCCCCGCCATTCCCGTCCGGATCCTGCGGAAAGACGGCATTGAGGTCGAGATGACATTGCCCGATGCGATAGAGTACGACAAGGCGGATCAGCGAATGAAGAATCGGGAGAAGAAGCCTGTGAAGGGTCGACCGGGAAAGAAGAGTCGAACGGCAACGCCATCGCACTCGCGCGCTGCGTCTCAAATGAGTTTACAGGGTGGAATGGGTGGTGGCGGGGGTGGTGGACACTATGGAAGTGGGAGTGGAAGAGGAATGGGCGGACGATCACCTTCGACATCTAATTACTCCCCTGGTCCGGGCCACGGTGGCTCGTCGTCCGCTCACGGTCATAATCATGCCCATGCTCGAGCGTCAAGTAGTACAGTCATCAGGGATATCGATAGGCAAACTCGATATCGCCAGTATTCACACACCAATTCCGATCTCCCTCCTCATCACGGCAACCACGGCCATCACGGTTTCGGGCCCGAAGTTTCTGGTCCGACGGTTCTTCGACCTATCCATTCATCTTCGGTTCCTCAGTACTGGGATAAACAATCCCGATCGGGTCGGAATGAACTTTCACCAAATTTACACAGTCACTCCCACTCCCATCACTCAAATTCGAGCTCACACCACTCGCATCATCCCCCTCAGTCCGTTCCGTATCCATTGCCAACGATGGACTTGCCGGTCAATTACCCCAGGGAGAGAAAGTATGACTCGGAGGATGAAGATGAGGATGAGGACGAGCACGGTACTCGACCCCGACAACCCCATGCGCCCAGTCTCGACTTCATCCTTGACAAACCCCTCTCTAGGCCTACTCCCACGCCCTCGCCTACGGCACCTACCAGCGCGACCAAGCGTACCTTTTGGAAGACCACCTGAGGCGGGTCAGACCTGATCTCCATCCTTCGATATGCCCAGCGGCAACAAGCGGCTGCCCCTCCAAAATCACTCGATGGTACCCACTACATTACTTTCCCCTCTCTCCCTCTCATCCCTAATCACTGTATCCCGTCCTCCTTGGAGATACTGGCGCCTTCCCCACTTGCGTTGTAATACATGTCAACACGCTCCCTCAGCCTCAGCTTCAACCTGAAGGTGCCCTCTTTCAATTTCTTCTTTATGTTTGGATTACCATAACTGTAATTGGCCTTGATTTCCTCACCATATCTCTCTTGTATGTATGTCGTAGTTTCTCTCCTTTGGCCAGGTAGTAGCAGTAGTAGATAGTTGGTTTTGGCGATGCATCACTACCCCATGACCCTGGGGTCATTCGTCTCCAGATGATGAAGGAGAAATAATGCAATAATCAAGCAATCCAATCTACAACTAACCAAGCAATCTAGACCTACACACCAGCGCCCAGCGCCCAGACTAAATCCCCTACCTCCAATGTCCTGCCATGCAAAGAGCACCTAGCAACCAACTCCACCACCGGCCGAAGACCCAGAGTTGGCCTCTCCGCCTTTCCCAGCGTTGTTGGAAGCGATGTTGAGGGCTTTGAGGTTGACTAGGCCGCCGTATGATGATTCGGAGTAATCACCACCGTGTGCTTGACCGCCGAGTCCTAAGTATATATTCAGCTGTGCTCTAATCAGAAGGGTCAAGAAGACATACCGGTGTAAGCATCACCACCCTCGACTTGGCCCGCAGCGCCACCGGCACGACAGCCACCCGCGACACCCCCACCGAGGGCATTGCCAGAGTTGGCAGAACCGCCCTTGCCTGCATTGCCCGAGCCGATGTTGAGGACATCGAGATTGAGGAGACCGCCACTGCCCCATTAGCACTGAAAGAGGGCAAGAGAGGAGAGGGGAGGGTTGACGTACTATGAGGATTTCTGGTAGTTCCCACCTTCGGCCTGACCTGCGTTTCCGGTGTAACCACTTCCACCCTGGCTGGCGGGGACGGGAGCTGCGACGACGAAAAGGGAGACGGTAGCGAGGAGGAGGATAGACTTGAACATGGCTGTATGTGCGTGTGTGCGTGGGGTTTGGAGGTGCAGCTGAAAGTCGGGCTGAGGGGTAACGGGTTATGCGGTGAGAGTTGGAAAGTTGTAAAGTGACTGGGTTGAGATCAAGAGGGTGGTAAGCGAAGAAGGTTTAGAAGGCAAAGACGAAGTTGAAGGGTTGAAAGAAGTGTTGGAAAGGTTGGAAAGAACAAGGTTGTAAAGATGAGAATGAAGAATAGGCTTGAGAGAGGGGAGAGGATGGGTTATATATCCTTCATCAGCCTAGTATGGATTTTGGGGTCGAATGGGTGTTATGCGCCGTGGCTAGACATTTTCAGCCCCGTCCGTCTAAATACATCAGCTGGAGAGATACAATGGTCAATCTGTATCAGCATCCGGCCCGCATCCCTGTACCTGAGACAGAACGAGGCTGGCATCTCGACACCATTCGTTTCACCTCTCGTATTATGACATGTAATGAGCAATGTGCCCCGTTGATAGTATGACGTCCTACACCGCTCTGGTTTCACCTCTCTCATTATGGTATGTATGAGCAATTTACCCCGTTGTTAGTGTAAAGTCCTGTGATCAGTTACTCCTCGAAAGTCAAACATGGTGATATGGTCAGTGAAGCATCCCACCTTACCCAATGAATGTACAGTACACGTTGAATAGGAAGGCGAGATATCAAAGATCCGCATTCGGCAAGATCCGCCCAGATCTCCTCTACTTCCTATGCCGCTTTCTCCCACTCTTCCCCGCTGTCCCCGCACCTCCAGCTCCATTCGACTCCATCTTCCGCTTGACGCTCTGCACTAGCGCGCTCAGATCTCTCTCCTTCGGTCCTTGCCCAGACGCACCGTCCGCGCTGGCCTTCTTCGGCAGGCGCTCAGCGGGGGCATCTCCAGAACCTCTGGCTCCTTCGTCTTTCCTCTTACCTTCCCGAACTCGAGCTCGCTCGGCAAGTAGGTCCTTCATAGCTTTCGTCTTGGTGAAGCTATGCCCGTCAGCCACTGCCTCACTGGACACCCCTCAGAGACGGGAAGACTCACTGTGGATTACTAGGATCAATGGCAAACTCCGGTTCTTCATGCAGAGCCTTGAATCGACTGTCCTTCACATCAATCTTCCACCCTTCTTGACCCAGCTCCGTCTCGCGCGTCCGACCCAATGCCTCATTCCGCGCTTCCTTCTTGGCTTGGCTCGTGCGCTTCCTGCGCCGCTTAGACCCATCCGTCTTTTCATCCTTGATGATATCCTTCATTGAGAAGTGCTCCTTGTCTTCTCCGCCTTTAAGGTCGGCGTGAAGGTCGACTGGAATGGGGGCAGGTGTGGGTTTGGCTTTAGGTTTCGATGTGGGTACGGCGGACGTTGAGGTGGAATTCAATAATACGTCAGATTTAGCGAGGAAAGGAGTTGGTTTGACCGATTTGGAAAGTTTGGCGACTTTCTTCGTATCCTTCGCCTTGGGCTTCTCCACCACCTCGTCTTCTTCGCTATCACCACCAAAGAAGTCATCCTCCTTCACCACTTTTGCACCCTCCACCTCATCCCCTGACCCATCCGCCGCCCCTTCCTTCATCCCACGCCGCATCTCCAGCTTCTCCTTCTTTCTCGATTTCTTCTCCTTCATTCGTAGTTGATACCTCTCCAAAGTAGTGAGATTATCATCTTCAAGCGCCGGAGCCCCTTCAGCCAAAGCAGGCCGGAACGTAATCTCCATACCGCCCTTCTTCCCTCCTTCATCCGCGTCATCATCAGCCATATCGGCGAATCCCTGCCCTAGACCCGCTTTGCCCCAGATATCCCCATCTTCCTCATTACCCGCCAAAAGCAACGCCCGTAGCTTATCCTTCCTTTCCTTTACTTTGGCCTTCTTGGCTTTGGCATCTGATGCTCCACCAGCCCCAACATCCCCCTTCCCTTTCTTTGCCTTTCCAGCAGCGGCGCCTACGCCTACACCGATAGGAAGATCACCCGTGCCGTCGTCGAGGTCGCTAGCGGCATCGTCGGAATCACTCCCGCTATCGTCGGAACCAGCAACGAGATTCTTAAAGTCCTGCTCTTCAATCTCTTCACGCGTCAACGCCTTGCGCGTGAGTTTGCTTCGGTTCGGGTCGTCCTGGTCCCAGGTGAGTTTGACTTTCGAATGGCGTAGTGCGTCCGTGACGAAGTCGGTACCCTTGTATCCGCGGGGTTCCTTGGTTGCTTCGTCGCTGGGAGTGTCAGCCTCGAGTAGCACAACATGCACTAGTACGTCGAGACTCACTGTAGATCGTCGTCCGAGAAGTCCATACCGTCCGGCACGTAGCTGAGGTCCATGACATTGGCGGTACGCTCGAACTCCGTGCCGTTGCATTCTGCCATGACGTGCTCGGCAGCTGCGACTGATGAGAAGGTGGCAATGGCGTAGTAGTACCTGGTTGTCAGTACCTCACCGGTAGGGGTAGTGGGGAGTAAACCTACCGTAGGCGTTCCAGTTGGTACTGCCTCAGTTGATCCATGTCGATATCCTCTGACCCTGCGTCGGAGGACACATCGGACATGATGTCTAGCTTGCCAGCTTTGCCCGACGCAGGCAAGCCATCATCGTCCGACTCTTCCTCCTCTTCCTCGTCCTCCTCCTCGTCGCTGACTTCTTCACCATCAACCTCCTCCCCGTCCGAGTCCAGACTGACGAGCCCGTCATCCGATCCCGACTCCATCTCACCCTCACTCCCAGGCTCCTCTTCGTCCAGCTCACTCCCCGTCATCTCGTCCTCATCTTCACTATCTTCCTCCTGCACTCGCCTTCCCTTCCCTTTACCCTTCCCCTTCCCTCCTCCCCCTTCCGTGCTCTTGGACAAGAACATGCCTCCACCCGGCCCTTCCATCTCTTCCTTCTTCATCCGCTCCTTCCCAAACTCGCTAGGGTATATCTTAACCCCCAGCAATTTGCCCTCCCCCTTCATCTCTGGCGCTCCCTTAATCTTCCTCCCGCCTTCCTTGAGGAACGAGTTGAATACCGCAAAGAGGTCCGAAGCGCGAAGATTGTCCCAGTCGAGGTTGACAGCGGCAATCCGGACGGTAGGGTCGGTTGTTGGTCCGTCATCCTCCTCTTCTTCTTCTTCCTCCTCTCCCTCCCCAATCACTTCCAATGGGAAGGCGCTCTCCTCATTTTCTTCCAGATCGATATCAAGATGACTGCCTGACGCCTCACTACCCTCGCTATCGCTCTCGCTGTCCTCTGCAGCGTCGTATCCCGGCCGAGGTACGATCCGCCTCTTCCCACCGATCTCCAGCTCCTCTTCCTCCGCCTCAGACTCTTCTTCTTCCTCTGAGCCTGAAGATGAGAGATATCCGTCGCCTCGAGCGTAGTCGACAAATGCCGGCGCTGCCTCAGCTCCAGCAGCGTCCTGGGATCCGGAGGCCGTAGGAGAGGCCGAGCGTAGGCGGTAGAAACGCTTCAGCTGATCTTGGTGATGAGACCCAGCTAGTGGTCGACCGCGCTTGTCGACCTTCACTACGAGCGTCAGTATCAAGCTCACCATCTTACGGTGCAGACAGCAGACATACCATCTGTAGCCTTCCCCTTGCCCTTGCCTTTACCCCCAAACTCCTCGCTCTCCAGGACATCCTTGAAGCGCTGATCGATCTCAACTTTGAGCTGTTTTTGCTTTGGCCGGCGGAATCGCGGGTCAGTCTTGAGCCTCGCAAAGCGGTCTTCTGGTGCTGGTGCTGGCGCCATGGTGTTGTAGTAGATGTATATGGGTGGATGTGCAGGGTGGAGGCTTGGACACCTCTGGCTGGTAAAATTCTGGGCTGACGTGTGAATGGGATGGTTGATATCGGCGCTCGCTCGGAGCTCGGATCCGAGTTGAGAGAAGCTGCAGCGGTGCACACAGCCACAGCCTTCACACTATACTCAGCACTAGGAACAGAAGGTGAGGGGTACAACAAGGCTTGGGGCTATCCCTTTCCCTCTCATCTACATCCACTCATCTTACTGACATGGGCATCTTTCATCACCAGCATACAGACGAGAAACACCCCGACGGACCGCAGGATCAATCCCTCCCTCCGGCCTACCCAGATACCACCCCTCCTCCCAAAGGGACCTACCAGGCACCCTCATACACTGCTCCAGCATCACAGTCCGGCTTCGGCGGTCCCTCATCCTATCCAGCCCCGTCCGCCTTCGCCGCTCTTCTACTCTCTCGCTCGGACAGAATACGCATCATCGGGTTTCCGGGGACGGTTGTTGGGCCAATTGATGCGGCGATCAAAAGCGTATGGGCGCCTGGGATACAGCAGCAGAAGGCATATGATCAGGCTAGCTGGGAATGGAAGCTTTCAGGCAGACCCGTGAGTTTATATACTTGCTCTAGATGGCGATGGCGTAGCTCACAAGCCAGTGGTATGGCCAAGGCAGCGAAGCTGTCCCTGCTCGACGATTACTCGCCCACATACTCCACGCGCTGCTCGAGAACGGCTGGCATCTGGCACTATCCACCGATCTGTCCAAGAAGGGCTTCGACAAGGACACGTTGATCTTCAAGTCAGGTCCTCCGCTACAGCGATACATCTTCCCAATATCGTTCAACGAGAGCGACAAGATCAGGTTGATTGATGCGCCGCACGATGGGGTCAAGCAGGCGTTCGATCAGGCAGTGAGGGTGAGTCTCGGTCTGTCAGCTTCGGAGAGACGGACGCTGATCCTATAGGGCGCGTGGCCGCTCGGCGTCCAGGATGCCAAGATCAAGGAGCACGGCGCATACCAGCTGAAGCTTCGGGGCAACCCGTGGTATACCTCAAGCGGGGATCAGATCAACTACTCGCGGATGCTGGCGTGTGCGATACTGTCGGCGATGGAGTCTCAGGGGTTTGAGCTGTTGGGGAGCGTGGACATGTCGATGGGAGCGGGAGAGAATCAGAGTGAATGTGAGTCGGATATGGGTCCCGCCTGAGATGGCGCCAAATCAAGCTGACGAAGCAGTGGACAGCTGGTTCTTCATCAGCAAGCAATGAGATGCGGGCGATCAGAGGTATACTACCAAGAATATGCATACGTCCGAGTCACATAAACACAGTCATTACAAGAGTACTGCAGTCATTGTCGTTATCCCTGCTGCTGTTTGGACCCTCCTCTGATCCCTAGCGTCTTCATGCCGCCCGCACTACGTTCACACGTACACCTATTCGGAGCGTCGCCGTGCTTCGCGCCCGGATCCATGAACTAAGTTGAATCAGTATGATCCAAGACACTGATCACGATGGACACAAAACTTACAGCTTGGCGGCAATCATGTCCTTCTGAAACTTCCTAGTCTGCCTCTCAAGTAACAGGCTAGTGTCCTGGAACACTGTATCCATCGATCCAATTCGACAGAAGAATGGTGGTTTCGCCTTGGCCGCAGTATTGGCGAGGCCGTCCAGGATCAACTGCCTGATCCCCGAAAATCCCTCCAGAGGCTTCAAGATCGACATCGCGGATGACCGTGGAGAGAATCTGATCCGCAGCACATCCAGTGAAGGGAAGGCCCGGTCGAAGATGTTGAGGACATCGGTAAGATTCTCGCAACTCCCAAAGTTGTTGTCGGAGAACTGAAGAAATCTCATACCGATGCCTAATCCGATTGTGAAATCATGCAAGCGGTCGAGGGGGATGCCTCTGAGAGAGGGGTCGAGGTGGAATCTACTGATGGTCTGGGAGTTGTTGACCCGTCTTTGTTCGATAAAGCCCATGAGGCCGTCGATTGTGGGAGCTGTACACCGTTCCACCTTGTGTGCAAGCTGATTCACCCCACATACACGCTCATCCAGCGTTGTGTGAGCGTCCCTCCACACCGGCTGCGTCCCCACGGGGGCCACCATGTCCCTCACTTTGCCTTCCATCATCCACCGTCGCCATCGCTCCCTGAGGCTGTCCGCTTCCGCCCTGGTATTGCATGCGTTGGCCACTCGGACCAGATGTATGTTAAAGACTTGCCGAACAGTTACACCTGGGAATATAGGCGATGGGGGAAACGTGGGGAGGCGGAAGGGTAGAGCAGTTACGTCGATAGTGATGAGCGTTTCGATCAATACGGTCTCGATTGCGCCGCTAGTGAGGTCGAGCTGGACTTCCCAAGCATCGTCCCCTTCGATCTCAGGGTATCGGTTGCTGATGATGCGTAGTGAGGGAAAGCGGGATTTCAACTCCTGGACGCGCTGACAGACCTTCTCGTAGACGAAGGGCTCTGGGTTGCGAGGATTGTGGACGGCGTATACGGCCGATTCGGGGACGGAACTGTCGGTGCGTGGGGGGGAAGAGATGTCGAGAGTTGAGACCTGCTCGAGGTAGGTACGTCCCCGGAACTAAAAGGAACATCAGCGCTACGCTCTCAGCAGACCAGTGCTAGTAGGTGGACTGGCGTCGAGATGATACGAAGAATGGTGGGATGATCGATATACGCACATTGTCGCCACTCCACTTCACAGTCCTCTTGAGCGTTGTGATCCTGTATAGCATACGGGCAACATCACACATGACCGCCTGCTGCGCGCGCATCATCGCCAGCAGCTCACTCGATCCTAATTGCTTCATGATCATGTATCTCAGATCATGGCACTGGTAGACTCGAAGAGATGCAGACGGGGTCAGGGTGCGGAGTAGGAGGTTCTCATCCATGGTCATGGGACCTTGATGAAACATGTTCTCAAAGCTGGGGAGCCTGATCCTAGGTTCGGTCATTGTGGCCTAGAGCTATGTAAGGTATTGCTGTAAAGATGTGGGGATGAGAGGGAATAGAGGAATGAGACAATAGCATGGGAAAGTAATAGGGTGGCAAATGCCCCCGCTCATGTGACTCGATTCTACTAGGTGACGTATTAAGCTTTTAAGGTACCGGGCGGATCATGACAAGCAGTGTCTCACCTTGAAATGTCAACAAGTCAGGTGCCACATTCGCGAAACTCCGAATCGCCGTAAGTCGCATCGGTAGATGGAGCCTATAGAATCTCAGGGTCACCGATTTTCAGAAAAATCAAAAGCTCCCTCAAATGTGAGGGATAGATGTAGTATGTCATGGCGGGGGAGGCTATGAACGCCTGGGCTTCAATGCTCCTGGATGAGGAAACACTCGAAGTATAATGCCTAGGGTGCAGGGATACATTTGGCGGCCGGAACGCACGACTCTTCCATGACACAAAGTACTATCAGCGGTTGATTTTCTTTTTGTGTGGATGACACATGCACATCTTATGCCTTGAGTCTATTACAGTTTGAGATCTCAGAACTCAAATCTGAAACACATTCCAGCAGACTCCACTCCATGATCAGCCTTGGAATCGGTTTCATATTTTACGGCACGAGGGCATTGCTTCCCCTTTGCTTCCGGTGCCCGGTGCACCGCCCCGCTCTCAAGGAGGGACGAGCCTTGAAGCTTGAAGCTGGAGCGCTTGAGCGCTTGAGCCTTACCGTTGCACGTTCATCGATATTGAGTCAGCAAACCAACTCTTCCTCTTCATCATGCTTACTGTCTCTCTTTACGAAAATGAGCGACCAGCGACCGTACACCGACGATAAACATCCCGACGGGCCAAGTGATCACGCTCCGCGAGTCTCAGATGCACCTCCCGCCTACCCAATTTCCGCGCCGATAGCATCTCTGTCCTTCCCTACCGATACCAAGACTTCCATACCACGTCTACCCCAGTATGGCTGTCCGCCGCAGCCTGGCTTTGGTGCTGGCTCGTCGCTCCGCACCCCGTCGACCTACGCTGCCGTCTCGCTCGCGTGGGACAAAACCCGGATCATAGGATTTCCGAAGGATGTGGTGGAGCCGCTTGACGCGGCGGTCAGGAGAGTGTGGACGCCTGGAGTGAAGGAGTTCAAGGCGGTAGATGAGATTTGTTGGTATTGGAAGCTTGTGGGCTGGCCATGTAAGTCTTACTGCCCTCCGTACGTGCCTGAGTCTATGACGACTCTACTCCCTAAGCCATGATCATGTCTCTATCTCTACCTCTTGCTACTCAACTGCCAGCATCTGGGTCATATGCTTATCATCAGGGTCTAGCTTTGGAGCAGCCACGACTCATGCTCGCCGGATGGTGGCTCACGTCCTACACGCACTAGCCGAGAAGGGGTGGCATCTCGCAGTCTCCACTGATCTGTGCAGACCTGGCACGGTCAAAGATACTCTCATCTTCAAGCTCGGTACACCCTCTCAGCGTTACATTTTTTCCATCTGTCTGCAAAGCTGGGATAAGATTCGCATTATCGATCCTCCGCACGATGGGGTTCGGGTAGCATTTGAGCTGGCAGTCAGAGTAAGTTCCGTATACCATTCTACACCACACGCTTCTACTAGCCTTGTCTGAGCTGACGTGAGTAGGGCGCGTGGCCGCTAGGTATTCAAGGAGCGAAGGAGGACGAGCCCGGCTGCTGGCAGCTCAAGCTGAAGGGGACTCCTTGGAGCACGTTGTCTGGAGACCAGTTCAACCAGTCACGATTGGTCATGATGGCTGTGCTGTCGGCGATGGAAGTGCAGGGCTATGACTTGCTTGGAAGGGTGGCGATGACTTCGGGTTCGGAAGATACTACTGGGCGTGAGTAAGACTACGCGAATGATACTGATATGATCAGTGGACACATGGTTCTTCGTGCAGGCGTAGATGATAATCAATCATCACTCCCTCTTCCATCAGTACCATTGTGTGTCTCTGTGTCTCATATGGAAGGGAGAGAGTTCTAAAGGGGAAGGAATGTGGGAAAGGCCAAGGATGTTGAATGGGAATTGGTTGTCGTCCATATGTGAGTTGCGACCCCTCCGATACCTCCTTAAAGATACCCACTGACACTATCAAGTAGACTTCATCTGCCGCCTCTACCTCCTCACAAACCTACCACCATCCACACTCTGACTCACAAATCCTACGTCCCACGGACACCCACTATTGACCTCCACCCTCACCTCGTTTCTCACCCATAGCATATTCTCTCATGTATGATTTCCATTCTGCGCGAGGGACTAGTTCTGAGGGATTGCCCGGTACTCATCAGTATCGGCGTCAGTGTCCTGCGGAGACTAAGAGCGGGTATGAAAGATGTGTTCCAGACACAAACGTACAATGAAATCTACACTCTAAGATAATCTAAACCCCAAGCTAACCTAGAACCTGCCTAGATGGAGTCGACCAAGCGCTGCTTCTCCCGCTCTGCACGCTCGATCTTACGCTGCGCCCAGAAGTCCTGGTTGTATGAAAGGAACTTGATGTTTTGGTCGTGCTTGACCTGTTTGCGTCAGCTGGTGGTCACGGAGGTCTAGAGACTGTGTTGGCTGAGAACCCACCTTGTCCCACGGTCTCCAGTCACCCGACCTGTCCCAGACGACCTCAGAGCCCTGACTTAAGCGGTAGAGGTAGTATGTAGCGCCACCGACGGCGAGACCGCAGATGCTGATGATGGGGAGAACTTCAACGGGGACGTATTTCCTGACGCGGCCCTGGGAAGTCAGTGAGGAATGCCACGGATCAAGGGATGCACTCACGTAGAGGGACATTGTGAATGAAAGTTTTGGATGGTAAGGGAGTGTGGGTAGTGTAGTGTGGTGCGGTAGGTAGAGGTGAGTGGGAGGTGGTGATCGAGTGGCAAGGCAGATGTCTGATCTTATAAGTGTGGAGTCGCGTTGGGGAAAGGAAGGAAGGGGAGGCGTGAAAATTCTGAACCTCCGAACGGCTCGGCGCTCGGAGAAACTCGGAAAAGGCTCCGGTTATCATTCTTTCCGGCGGAACCTCCGAGAAATCAGTCGCGCTTCGCCGGCGTTTGCCGGCCGGCAACGATCCGTGCGCCTCTATCAAAGATAGGCTCGAGTCGGGTGTCGCGCCTAATTCTTGAGTCGAGAAGTTGAAAGTTCGAGCTCGAGCTTCGCTATCCTCCTCATTCGCAGACTGCAGCAGTTCTCACAGACATAGCACAATGGCGGACCTGGAATTCGAGACCACAGCGCATACCGATTCGGGGCCCTCTATCGCCCTGTCACCCGAGAAGGAGGCTCAATTTGAGCGTATCACTCGAGACCTCCAGGAAGCTACCAGCACCGAAATCATCAGGAAGGTGCTGGCTGATGGCGAGGTTGTGCGATGCTACTGGGGTAAGCTCATCGACGCCTTTCTATAGTGAAAGAAGCTTTTGAGACCGGGGTAAGAGTATGAGCTGATATCATAGGCAGTGCAACGACTGGCCGACGTGAGCTTGCAAATCACACTCGGAATCCCATGGGAGTTCACTAATGGTCATAGCTCACATTGCCTACTGTGTGCCATTACTCAAGATTGCTGACTTCTTGACTGCTGGTGTGAATGTGAGTTCAGAGGCGCCTGTGACATGCTGTAGCAGCGGGAACTTTAAGCTCACGTCAATAGGTGAAGATACTGCTCGCCGATGTACGACCATTCTGTTTTTGAACTTGGATTGAGCGGTGACTGATGGGACTAGCTACATGCCTTCCTCGATGCCAACAAGTCATCCCTCGAGACGCTCAAATGGCGGACAAAGTACTACTCCTTCATCCTCAAAGCAGTCTTCACTGTCCTTGGCGTCCCGCTCGACAAGCTCGAATTTGTCACGGGGACAAGCTACCAGTTGACGGCGGAGTACACCCTAGACATGTACAAGTCAGTCCACATTCGCTGACTTAGGATCCTTCAGCTGACGATCAGGTTCCACTCGCTTACGACTACGAAGGCGGCCGAGCACGCCGGAGCCGATGTCGTTAAGGCATCTGAGTCTCCTTTGATGTGCAGTCTGCTCTACCCTGGTTTGCAAGCTCTTGATGAGCAGTACTTGGACGTACACTTCCAATTCGGTGGAGTTGACCAGGTGAGCTAGCTCGTTCATGTTTAGGACATCGCCAGGCAGTAAGCTTACAGGTCATCAGCGCAAAATCTTCATGTACGCAGCCCACTTCCTTCCCAAACTCGGCTACGCCAAGCGCGCGCACCTCATGAACGCCATGGTCCCCGGTTTATCAGGCGGGAAGATGTCGTCCTCCGAGCCTAAATCCAAAGTCGACTTCCTGGACTCGCCAGCCGATATCAAATCCAAGCTCAAAGCGGCCGTCTGCACACCGGGCCAAGTTGAGGGCAACGGTGTTTTGGCATTTGTCAAATCGGTCCTCATCCCTGTCCAGAATCTATGGAATGAGCAGGCGCGCGAGCGTGGAGAGGCAGATTTCAGGGGCGACGAGAAGAGCTTCATCACTCCTCAAGCTCCGGCTGGGACGGTCTTTAGTATCGTCCGTGATGAGAAGTTCGGGGGCGATATTCACATCTCGAGCTACGAGGACTTGGAGGCGAAGTACGTCAAGGAGGAGATCCACCCTGGAGATTTGAAGGGCGGGGTGACGAGTGCGCTTGTCAAGCTTTTGACGCCGATTCAGGAGATGTTCAAGGCGAATGAGGAGTGGCAGGAGGCTGAACGGCTAGGATATGCCGGTGGGTCGGAGAAGGTCGCCGAGACGAAGAAGGCAGTCAAGGGCGAGGGCAAGGTTAGTTATTCTCCCTGATGAGTCCATAGACGTGGGCACTTAGCTGACATCCCAGCCAAAGAAGGACAAAGACGTCCGGTCTGCTCCACCTACAGAAGAAGAGCGCGCCGCACTTCGAGCCAAGAAGGAGCAAGAGAAGCTCGCTAAGCAGCAAGCGAAAGAGGGGGCTCTATCACCGGAGGAGCTGGAGAAGCGGGACGCGGCAGCGGCTGCTGTGACCCCTGTCGCTAGTGGGAGCGGAGGGAGCAAGGCACCTGTAAGCTAGTTGAGCCCAATCCTCGGGATGGATGACTAGCTAATACCATTCCAGGTTGTCCAGACGGATATGCCAAAGCTCAAATTACTGGCTAAGGGCAAAGTGAGGGATATCTACGCTCTGCCAGATAAGGCCGATGAGGACAAATTGCTCTTTGTGGCTACTGATCGAATAAGCGCTTTCGACATCATCATGGACAATGTAAGCTGCGATGGATACATGCGCGATCACAAAGCTGACATCGTATTAGGGCATCCCACAAAAGGGTATAACCCTGACGACGCTATCCATGTTTTGGTTCCACAAACTCTCCCACATCATTCCTCACCATGTCCTCTGCCCATCACTCCCTGACGCCTCGTCATCCACCCCATCGTCATCCTCCGACCTACCTGCGGCGCTCGTCGATCCCGCTGCGGCCTGGGCTGAGTTCCCGAATAGTCTGAATGAGTACAGAGATCAGCTTGAGGGACGGAGTATGATTGTTAGGAAGTGTGAGGTGGTCAAAATTGAAGCTATCGTCAGGGGTTATATTACCGGTGAGTATGATCCAGAAAGTGGAGGTCGGGGTGCATCTGCTGAAATAATAGGATCCGCCTGGGCAGAGTACAAGAAGAGCCAGACTGTTCATGGGATCGCTATGCCTGCTGGACTTGTCGAGAGTGAGAAGCTACCCACGCCGCTGTTTACGCCCTCGACCAAAGCGGATCAAGGCGAGCACGATGAGAACATCCATCCTGACAAGGGTGAGTTATTGGAGACATCATAATCCGTGGTTAGACCATCAGCTGACTTGTGTAGTGAAGGATATCTGCGGTCCTGAACTCGCTCAGCAAATCGAAGAGGTCGCACTGAGGATCTACAGTAAGTTATCGCCACTAGATCACTCCGATGCCGAGTCGTAAACTGACATATCAAAGGCGAAGCAGCAGAGTACGCCCTAGCCCGCGGCTTAATTCTCGCCGACACCAAATTCGAATTCGGCCTCTTACCCACCCCCAATGGGAAACAGCTTATCCTAATCGACGAACTCCTCACTCCTGATTCATCCCGATACTGGTCTGCTGCAGACTACAAGTCAGGCCAACCCCAAGCTAGCTTCGACAAGCAGTATCTGAGAGATTGGCTCATCCAGGAGGGATTGAGGAACAAGGAGGGTGTTAGTTTGCCGGACGAGGTCGTGAAGGGGACAAAGGCGAAGTATGAGGAGGCGAGAGATAGGGTCATGGGTCTTGGTCAGTTTGCTAAGTAGATCTAAATGGGGTTAGCACTTAGAAGGGCGTGGCGGGACGAGGAGGGGCGAAGAGTTTAGGGAGTGTCGACCGTAGATTTGGACTAGAAATGGAGTTCGGGGCTGGATTAGTGAGTGTGAAGACGTGGAGGATTTAGTTACCGTCTCGGCGTCAGTGTCGGTGGAACAAAGTGGCGGATTGCAATGCGGGTATTGATTCTACCGGGCAGACAGCACGCGACGCGGGGACGCATGTGTCATCATGAAGGGAATGCAGTAGTCGATAAATAGCAACGATATAGGCGATACATGTCGCCGTTATTAGCTCAAGCCTCAGCTCGATTGGAGCACGAACGTTCCAATCGCCAGGTGCAGATATGAAAGATGGGGACCCGTGGAGGCTGCATGAGATGAGTCGACAGATAAGACAAGCATGATGCAGTTTTACTTCTCGGACTCAATGCCAGAAGTGCCCGACAGTGACCGTATCACCGCTGCCGTAATGGACCAAACAAACAAACCTCTTGCGCGTCCGCAATAATTTCGATGGAACCTTGATTCATCCATCTTCATCTCATTCATCTCAATCTATACCCTCCTTTACCCCCCTCCTTCCGCATCATTTGTTCGTGTGGTTGCCTTCACGACTCACTTCCACACTCTCTTTGTGTAGAATCCGTCCTTGTGTCTCGCCTAACTTTCGTTCGTTCGTTCGTTCGTTCGGCTTTGCCCCCTCTTTGAACCGGATCAGATCGGTGAGTCTCACTTGCTGCGCGCCTCAAGTGAGTCAGTCTCTACCTGCCTATCCTGAGTATCTGACTACGCTCTTGACGATGCAGGCGGAGCGTGCGTACTCGTACTAACTTTCCGTAGCATTCCTTGACTATATCGGCACCCCTTTCGTACACCTTTCGTCACCGTCCCTTACCTTTCGATCGCTCTCGTCACCGCTACCGCTCTTACCGCTCGGTCATCCAGTGGGCCAGTGGTCAGCATATAATCGTCCGTCTATAAAGACAAGACAACACCCACTGTCCTTACTCTTGCGTCTTCACTCCCCATCAACATGTTGTTCTCATCATCAATCTCGACCCTTGTCGTTCTTGCTTCATTGCTTGGCGTTTCCGCTCGACCACCACCTTCCGGTCCTGTTGTTCCAAAGTACGTCCATATCTTGTGTGTGCTTAGAGTAGCGCTGATGTCACAGGCAAAATGTCATACCTAATCGATTCATTGTTGAATTTGACTCCAAGGACAACTTGCAAAAGGCTAACTTGAAGAAACGGGATACCACTGTGAGTCCCTTCAGATCGTTGTGTTGTTTGTCCTCGCTCACGGTACAGGTCCATGAATCTATCTATGCCGAGATGCGCGCTCGGGGGTTGTCGATCAAGGTCAACCAGGAGTATGTGGCGGATCTCTTCATCGGCGCATCAATCACCCTTAATTCTGCAGAGGTATGTGCTTCCGGATACTACCGACGGTATCGATCGCTTACTTGAATCAGGACCTTGCCAGCGTCGCGTCAATAGAAGGTGTATTGGTAAGTCCTGACCTGTACATTCCACTAGTCTAAGCTAACGTCCCAGAACATCCTCCCCGTTCGCACAATGATGCTCCCTTCGAACCCTAAGCCAATCACCGCTGAGGGCTGGGCTCGCGCCGATCCTTCCACCCTCAAACCCATCTCTATCCCCTCTGGCAACTCCACCAAATCCCGACGCCAGACCTCCGCTCGGCGCAACACGGGCTTCTCCAACCTGCCCCAAATCAAGGCCGACACCGTACATGCTCAAGGCAACAAGGGGCGCGGAATCAAGATTGGGATCATTGATGGCGGTGTCGATTACACCCGCACACCCATGGGCGGGTGCTTTGGCCCCGGATGCAAAGTCGCCGGTGGTTACGATTTCGTCGGTGATAACTTTGTCGCCGGGACCGATCCCGTTCCCGATTCGGACCCTATCGATAAGTGCCAGACACACGGTACGATCGTTGCTGGTATCATTGGCGCGAACGACAACGAGTACAATGTACCTGGTGTGGCACCCGAGGCGAGCTTGTACCAGTACCGTGTGTTCTCGTGCACTGGTTATTCGTCCGAAGACGTTGTGTTCCAGGCGATGCAGAGGGCATACTTGGAGGATATGGATGTGGTGAATATGTCGTTTGGTGAGTTTGGATCTGAGATGAACAAGTGGATAGAGCTGATGAGGCAGAGTTCAAGGCTGGGTGGACACAGACTCCCGCAGCGGTCATGGCATCCAGACTTGTTCAAGCCGGTGTCGTCGTCACTGCCGCTGCGGGCAATGTCGACGTGGAGGACAACGGGCCGTTCTACGCTATGGGACCCGCTGCTGGCCGAGGTGTCATCTCAGCCGGTGCAGTCAACAGCACCATCCTCCCTGCCCACAACGCCACCACATCCACAGGTTACGGTCCCATTACATACTACAACTACAAGAACATGCTCGAGGGGACCGTCCCCGTCTACACCTACCCTAACGACCCTACCGGCTGCAACCCCCCAAAAGTCGACCTCTCCAACGTCGTCCTCATTGTTCGGGAGGGCGGATCTTGCTCGTCTGGCGATAAAGCCCGAATGGCATTCATCAACGGTGGTCAACGAATCATCTTTGCTCAGAGCGACAACACCGAGCCAATCTACGAAAACTTCCCATTGATTGATAATGGCCGAGTGAGCAAAGCGGACGGTGACTACTTGTTCGCCAATGCCGGATCGGTATCCTTGACATTCTCATACAACCCCGCTGCTCGACCCAACACCTTCACAGGCGGTATCGGGTATGAAATCTCTGCTCAGGGGCCCACATACGAGCTCTTCATGTCCACTCAGGTACTCGCTCCGGGTACCAACATCATTGGCGTCATCCCCTTCAACCCCAATCGGAACTTTGCCAACTGGACCATTACTCCCGGGACATCCTGGTCGACCGCTTTCGCTGCTGGTTCCGCGGCCCTCTATCTCAACTCCAGAGGCGTCAACAACCTCCAGCCTCGGACCGTTCGAGAGGCGCTACAGGCCACTGCGAACCCTGTGCAATTCTCACGCTCGGATAGTCAGCTCCACAGTGTTGCTTTCCAGGGCGCGGGGGTTATCCAGGCGTTCGACTCGATCAACTTCGGAACGGTGGTCACTCCGTCGGAATTGTACTTGAATGACACTCAGTACTTTAACGATGAGCAAACGATCAAAATCACCAATACCGGTCGGGATCGGAAAGACTACCGCCTGTCGAACCTCGCAGCAGGCACTGCACTCGCCTTGAACCCTACCAACAACTTCACAAACTATTTCCCTACCCCTCAGGTGAACGCACCAGCCACCGTTAAATTCTCGGACGATTCGTTCAACCTCCGAGCGGGCCAGTCGAAGAACATCAAATTGAAGTTCAAGTACCCTACCAATGTCGATCCGAAATCGCTGCCCATCGTTTCGGGCTTCATCCAAATTCAGGCGGGTGACGAGGTATCGACTGTCCCGTACCTTGGTGTAGCGCAGAGGATGGGCAATGTACCTGTCTTTGACAGTAACGATGCGTACTTTGAATCTCCAGCATTCAAATTGCCGCTCACGGTGAATGGGCTGGATGGGAATGGATTCAACAACAATCCTACCTTCACTTTCGTCGGAAGTAGCTTCCCGGCACTGTACTACCGTTACGCTGGAGGATCGACCAACGTCTACCTCGACCTAGTCAGGGCCGATGCTGATCTCGGTATCAACCCTACCTTCCGGGCTCCGGCCAAGCGGGACATGATCGAGCGAGACGCCGACGATCACACTCTCGTCGCGCGAAAAACTCAGGCAAACAACGGAGATTGGTCTACGTCTCTAAGCGGTCTCCAGCGACTTCTGTGTCGCCTCACGCAGAACCGACTAAAATTCTGCGCTGCACCCCAATCATCATTCGCCAAAGTGCCCATCGTCGGTACGCTGTTCGAGAAGCGCTTCGCGGTGCACGACACCAATGACTTCGATACTGGCTTCACACTCTACTCGTTGTCAAGGCCAGTTTTTGCCAATGGGACCCGGATCCCGAATGGACAGTACAAGTTCTTGTTTAGGGGTCTGCATGTCTTTGGGAACCCAAGTAACCAGGCGGATTACGAGTCTTGTAAGTTTGGAATCAAGATGGTTCGGGTGATGGGCAGAGCTGATCTGGTCAGACGTTTCAAATTCTTTCGTCATCAATGCTGCATAGGCGGTCGGGGCGTATGTGGGCCTGGAGTGGGCCAGGGGATGGGAGTTTACGAAGGGGAGTCAAAGCGCGAAGGGATGGGGTTAGGCGGTGTGTGTAGGCGGGAGAAAAGGGGGTCAATCTGTTCATCTCTCTCATCTGAGAAATCCAGCATCTTTTCGGGGTATCAAGTGCAGTAGTGTTGTGGAATGGACAATTGAATCGGGAAAAGGGAATGTATAACATGGAAAGATTGGTATCCTCTGCGTTCTGCGTGAAACTCCGGACCAAAAATTAGAACAGCCAGTGTCGTCACCAACAATGCTTTCCGCTACTGTCACCGCTCGGCTGAAACACAGAGATAGTGGGAGAAGGCAGGTCAATCACATGGCTACAATTGCTATTGTACTATGTACTCGAGGATACGAAGCGATTGATGTTTCATTCGACAACAGATGGGGTGGAAGGGAAAAGAAAGGGAGGAAAAAAAGAAAAAGAGGAGGAGGTGTGAAATAGCCCTCAGTGTTACTGTCAGACAGGCCGACACTCGACATGGATGACCAGCACACGCCGAGACGAATCTCGACGGCGACTAGGGTCGGGTCCGAGCTTGACTCTATTGTGTTGGCAATTCTCTTCATCGGGCTAGAGGTGGGTGGAGGGAGGGAGGAAGAGGGATGGATCGTAAGAAGGATGAAGGAAGAATTTGAAGGGAAAGAACGAAGGGTGTGATGGGGGAAAAAGACGGCAGGGGAAGTAGTCAGGTTGAGCGAGATTCCTATGTTATAAATACGATGGTGAGGGATTTTATCTAGACCGGTGAAATCGATCTTATCCTCGCAAGTCGACAGGTCGCGCGGGTCGGGGGTGGGATGCTATGCTATGCAGTGCATGCTCATCAGTATAGACGTTGAGGTAAAGGTGAAGTAAACAAGGGGAGATAAGAGAAATTTGGCCCATCGGTGCAAGATGGACATACGGCTAATCTCCGTGTCTCCGCTTCGGCGATGCCCGCCTCCGCTTACCCCGCATCAGCCTGTAGCAGCACTATACTATACATTTCACCTCCTCCATGTCCTACTTGCCAATACTTATAATCACTAACGATATCCGTAACTACACAGGATAGATATGGCCACAGTCCATGACATACCAGCCTTTCACGTTCAACCACTCCTCTCAGAGCTATATCACTCAAGAGACCTCCTCGACCTCTCTGCACCAGGTATGCTGTATCCTCACGCTACAACCTATACCCTTTTACTGATCCGTGTTTAGAAGCTGGACCTTCTACTCCTACCATCTATACTGCATCACCAACATCCTCCTCCCTCTTCGCCTCGGCGACATCAATAGCGGCCGCTGCAGGTCGCCGAGCAGCAGCTACAGCCTCGCCTCTCCTAGGTTCGGCCACACAGGTCGCTGTTGCCCATTCGCCCGAGCGTTCCGGCCTCAAGGATGATGGAGGAAAGAGAGAAGTGAGATATGTGGAAGGATATGGTCAAAATCTGTATATTGGGCGCTCGGACGGGGTGGTAGAATGGTGGGTGTGCGATGGAGGCCAGGGAGCCAGTAAGGTCAGTCATTGTCAAGTAATCAGATTTGGGAACGGCTACTGATCTGACAGCAGGGAGAGGGATGGTCAATGCGGCATAAACATACTCTCTTCCCTCGTCGCGCAGTCAGCAAGATTGTTCTGATACCAAAAGCGGCCAAAATGCTCGTGCTGTCAGGTGAGCTCAATTGGCCGCATTGGCGCTGTGAATGCAAGCTGATATCAGCAGATGGGACAATGCACGCTTTAAGCCTACCCAACCTCGATCCTGTTCCCTCAACGCAAATACCTCCACTACGCGGCATCACATCTGTCATACTCGACGATGAGGAGATGGATTGGGCTGGACCAGGATCCGAAGATCGGAATGCCGAAGTCACAGTGGTCCTTGTTCGGAGGAGAGGCTTAGGGATATACAGGCTTGGAAGCAGGATGCAGGCTGTTAAGGTCAGCTGAGCTGATCGGTTCGGTGCAAAGTTCCATGACGAAGCTGAAGATGTAGGAAATACCCCTGCCCTGCGGTCCCACCTCGCACGCCCTCACCAGAACATACCTCTGCGCCGCCATACCCACAAGCAATACCTACGCCATCATTGACCTTTCCGATGCCTCACTGACGGAAGTGCTTCCGGTCAGCCAAATAGACGCCGACGTACTGGATTTTGTGCCGAATCCAAATGTGGTCATCATACCAGGAGAGGACGAGTTTTTGGTCACGAGTTTCACGGGAGCCGGGACTATGGGAGTGTTCCTCAATTGGCAGGGAGATCCAGTGAGGGGTACGATGGAATGGGAGCATCATCCACTTTCCATCAGTCAGTCTCTCGACGTCATCTTGCGTGTCGAAGACAAGAGCTGACGCATTAGCCGTGGAAGCTGGGTACATAATAGCTCTCCTTCGAAATCAAACTATAACGGTACACGCCCTAAACGACCTCGAACGCGCACCCCAGGTGACCACTCTCGATCCCACACTATATCCCTTCGCCCTCAGCTACTCTCCCTATGGCGTCTCAGTCAAAGATAATGCCCGTGACGAGAGGATGCACATCACCAACTTCCGACTGCTGGGCGGCAAGCTCGCTCCTGCAGACTCACCAATTGCCGCGCTAGCCCTCAGCGCCGAACAGGAAGGTCCATCTTCACTACAAGCTCCAATCCTATCATCGGCCGATCAGGCCATGTCTGCCGATCCAATGGATATGTTCTCACCACCCGAAGACCCCCCTCCGACTCAACCAATACACGAAGAACCGCCTTCCGGATCCGGTCTCACTCCGCCTTCATCTCCACCTAGATTCCAGCGTCAACCGATTGCTCCTGCCAGACAATCTTCGCTTCTCCAGGCCATAGCTCCAACACCAAAAGGACCGTTCTCAACTTGTGTAGCGGAGACACTAGTCATCGGTCCGAATGGAGTCATGTCGCTCGCTCCACTCCCGCCTGTACTTCGACTCGAAGCGCTTTGCTCAAAGGGCTTGACGGATGAAGCTATCGTCTTGGTAGATGAGGAAAGGCGTAGAGGAAGGAGGGGAGAAGTGGACAGTGATAAGGTGAGCTATACGGATTGCATGGGCGACGTCCCCCTGCCATAGCTGATGTATCAGGCGACGCATCAAGCGACTCTTCGACTATTACACCTATACCTCGCATGCCACCTCTTCCAATCGGCAATGTTTGAGCGAGCTGGCGATTACCTCCTTCGCGGCAAGATTGACGCTAGGCTGATTGTCCGGCTCTTTCCTACATTGAGAGGCAAGGTGATCGGGTCAGAGGAAGAAGTGGATGTTCTGCAGGGATTGAAGGGGATACTGGAGGAGATGGATAATGTGGAAGAGATCGGTCAGTTATGCGAACCGCGACTTCTAGCGCCTCAAGCTGATGATTGTAACAGTTTCCCAGGCTGCTCGCTCGAGCGTCGCGGCGTCAGAAGACGGAGCGGGGAGCGAGGAAGCAGAAGCTTCTCTCAAGGGACCTTTACTGGAGGGCGCCAAATCCATGTTGACTGAGTTTCTGAAAAAGACGAGGCAGTCAAGGCGGAAAGGAGGTGGTTCGAGGGGCATGGACTCAAGGAAGTTGGACATGGTCAGTTTCTGGCTGTTTCTTCATGTGCAAAAGACCACAAAATCTCACACAGTAGGTCATAGATACAACACTCGCCAAATTGCTTTCGGAAGCTGGAATAGTCAATGATCTCCTCGCTCTGCTTGCAGCACCCAACGACTGCGTCTTATCGGAGATCGAGCCATTCCTAGTCTCGCGGCCATATATCCTCTCAACGGTAATGAGGAGGCATGGGCGACATGCGCGTGTCCTGGAACTACTGCAGCAGTGAGTTAGAGAATTTATCTGCGAGATGGCAAGAAGCTGACGCAAATGTAGAGTGGCAGAAGCCGAACAGCCAGACCCATTATGTCCTGATCCCGCCGAAGAAATTGCGCGAGAACTGGAGCACGTCAAGGACCCGGACCTTCTAAGGAAATACGCGCTCTGGCTTGTTGCTCGGGATGTCGATAGGGGTCTCAGCGTGAGTTCATTCAAAGCGGTACCGGTAAACGGTCGAGTAAGCTGACCACTTTAGATCCTTTTTGCTCAGGATCCTAAAGGCGGGGCAAAGTTGGACGATACAGAGCTAGTGGCCGATCTACGGGGTATCAACCAAGAAGCTGCCAATAGGTATCTGGAGTATGTGGTCTTATCGAAGAAATCCCCAAATAAGGGGTTTCACGAGGATCTTTTACGGAGATTGCTCGATTCGGCTAGTGAAGAAGTGGAAGATGGTGGAGTCAAGTACCATCTAGAGGAATTGGGTCAGTCACTTGTCCTGGAGTGATCGCATTGGTAACGCTGACTCGTGCAGATGCCGAGTATAGACTGTTATCCGACCCCGAACCATTCTGCACCTTCATAGCTGAGGTCGCCCCCAATACACCGATCAAATCTCTCCGACTAAAACTTATGCTCTTCCTTCAGGGCTCGCCATTCTACGATTTGCAACAAGCCGCTACGAGACTTGAAGGCTTGCCTGCGCTGAAGTATGAGTATGCGATCGTGCTGGGCAGAGTGAGTTGATTCGTTTGCAACCAGGAGTAAAAATCTCGCCGACAGCTGACACTTTCGCAGCTTGGTAACAATCGAACAGCGCTTCGTATTCTTGCTCGAGATGTCGGTGACTCAGTCTCCGCCCAAACATTCTGTACTCAAGGCGGAGAGATCATACCGCCCAAAATCGCTCGACGGGTCGCACGGATTGTTCCGGAATTAGCCGCCTGGGCAGCAATGGGCGAAGTGGGCCGAAAGAGACGGGGGACAGTGGACGCCAAGACCCAGGAAGGGCTAGTCATGGAGCTGTTGAGCGTGTACATGCGGGACGGGTGAATTTACTATCAATCGTAGTCGTAAGAGAAGTTGCTGACAGCTTTCAGAGCCAAAACGAGTAAAGAAGCCGCCGCCCTCCTGAACGCCCAATCACTCCACCTCGATCCATTAGAAAT
The DNA here is from genome assembly GCA_001600655.1 of Dioszegia aurantiaca. Taxonomy (NCBI): domain Eukaryota; kingdom Fungi; phylum Basidiomycota; class Tremellomycetes; order Tremellales; family Bulleribasidiaceae; genus Dioszegia; species Dioszegia aurantiaca. Next base: position 476,115 of record BCKN01000007.1, read on the forward strand.
TACCTCGATGATACCTGACGAATGGCCCCTTGATGTCGTTTCGTCATTCATCCAACGATCTCTCCGTCGCCAATTGCACGAGAGCCATACCTGGATGATACTCAAGGCAATATCGGCAGGAGAGAATATGGCTATATCGGAAGAATACTTGAGTACAATTAGGCGAGCACCGCCATTTGTTCAACCTCGGCCATCCTCGCCGCCACGATCTGCGAGTATCTCGTCGGATCCACAGTCATCTTTGGAAGGGAGTAATGGTGAAAAAGGCGGAGAGGGGCTGATGAGTCGGCCTGATGAGGGCAGTATTGCCGAGAAGGAGGATGCGGCCGCCGAGCTGAGTAGAGTGAGTGGGGACGGAGAGGGAGAGAAGGGGAGGGCATTCTTCAGTCCTGATATTGTCGCCAAGGAGCTGAGAAAGCTGGATGCGTCGAGGATCGATGAGGGCGCAAGGGAGGGACATCTGTAGGCACATCTTCGAGTTCGATGTTGCTTGGTATTCTCTTGCTACACATCTGGAGTTCTGCGAGTCAAAACTCCGAGCTTTAGGCCACGAAACAAAAGCTTGTCCTTGCGGACACAGAAAGGGGCAAGTCGTTCTTGTCCCTGAAGCCTCCCTGGCTGGCTCAACTCGCTGATGACCTCGCGAAAGATTTATCACTCTAACTTTAATACCTGGTCCGCCCGTAATCCCAAATCTTTTAGATGACCCGTCAATTCTCCCTGCTGCAGCGTTATCGTCAATGGACCACAAATAGGACGCATCATTCTGAAAAAATAAGTGAAGCTCCCTCTGGTGTGAGTTGGGGTGCTTACGGTGGTGGTAGACAAACCAAAACCATCACTCTCTCGACATCCTTTCCCTTCAACGCGTGAGCAATTTCGCTCACGGGAAGCGTATTGGCACTGTAACGATGCACGGACAATCTGTCACGGTGCTTGTCTTGCAGATGCGGTATGAGTGCCGGTTCCGATACCCAGTCTGTCCGATCGGAGTTTGGGGACGCATGGATGAGGTCATACTTCGGCCCAGGTGATGTGGGGGTGACGGTTGAAAGTAGTTGTAGAAATGGTGCAATTCCAGTCCCGCTTGATATCTGATGAAGTCAGCAGAAGCTGCTGTGATGGGGGAACAACGGTGCGACAACTCACCATGATGATTCGGTCGTAAGAAGAGGGATTCAGCGTGAATGTCGGTATTGGGCCTCGAAGACCGATAGGATCTCCGGGTTTGAGCGAGTGGATCAGTCTAAACAGAATGGTAAGTATTGAGATTGATGTATATATATATATTAGAATGCGAGGCATTTGAAATGGTCAGTAGCTCACCTTCCTACTTCCCCACCTCTGACACGCTTCACGACAAGCATCACCTCCCCATTTGCTCTGACATTGTTTATGGGTGTATAAGGCCGCTCGATCATGAGGTCCGGACTCTTCACCATTACATGATAGACCGTGATTGCGCCATTCTCTCCGTGTCCCTCCGGTGCATTTGATGGTGGCTTATCGAAAGCTGTTACTGAAGGCGATGATAGAGGTATCACCACTTCCTTGTGTTGCTCCGACACCTTGCGTGAAGCGGAGATTGCATGATCGGTGTATACTGATGGATTCAATGTCGACGATGAGGCATCTTGCGATAGATACCACAGAATTGGCGGCAGTACGAAGAGGGATAATGGGATGAAGCGGAAGGTGGGGCGTGATCGCTTTGAGGAAGATGAAGATTGGGATCGGCCCGATGTAGCGAAAGATCGAGCTCTAATCGGCAATGTAGCTCCTACTTTTCCTGGCCTACAGCATACGCGGCACAGCTGAGGCCGCCGTACTGCTGCTATTCCTGCTTGTATAGATGCTGGAGTGGACATGATGTATACAGGCTGAAAGACGGGTGGAAAAGTCGGACATCGTAAACAATCTTTGGATGTTCCGGGGGATCTGTACACTCATCTGGTGACGGGCTGAGTGAGATTTGGGCGCCCATTGTATCATCATCTAGTGCCGGCCACTTAGAGAATATGCCTCGATCGCCTTCTCCTGATGGCCGGCGGGGCGAGGCTTCTCGCTCGAAAGCCGGTTCCGGGAGCGGAAAAGCTTCTGGCTACAACACAGATGAAGAGCGAGCCGGAGGATCCTCACGACGGCATCGAGGCGAGGCAAGCGAGCGGGATAGGAAAAAGGTCAAGCGAAGAGATCACGACGGACGGGAAGAAAGTGAAGAAGATCGCCGACGTCGGAAAGAGCGCAAACGGGATGGAGAGCGAAGCAAGGGTGATGACCGGGAACGGAGGGAGAGGAAAGAGAAACGCCGAAAAGAGTGAGTAGTCGCTTCCTACTGCTGATTTCGTCTGTGCTTATTTGTAGCTCTCGCTCGCCTTCCCCCTCCGGCAGAGATAGACGCAAAGCAGCCAAAGCGGAGTCCCGGCTCACCTCGAGACGTGACCAAGAAGCAGATCAAGCTCGGCAAGTGGCGGAGCTATCCCTATACACCGGTGCCGATAACCCTTTCCATGATGCCAACCTTGGCGAGCGATTCGTCTGGAAGAAGAAAGAAGACAAGGAGAAGAAGGCTGGGATGTCTGCAGAAGAGATTGCTCGCAAAGATCATCGGCGCCGACTGGAGGCAAAAGAAGAGCTTGAGAAGCTAAATAAGCGAAGGGCGGATAGAGAGGTGGAGATGCAGCTTCGGGAGCAGGAGGACTCGCGCATGGCCAGACTGGCCGAAGATGGTCAGATGCGGGAATGGATTGCGAGGGAGGATGACTTCCAGCTGGAGCAGAGTCGACGACGGGCCGGGATAAGGCTAAGAGAGCAAAGGGCGAAAGCTATCGATTTCTTGGCCATCAATCTCAGATTTGCCGATGCTAAGGCTCTGGGTCGTCATACAGCTGCTATCGGTGCGCTATCGAATCCAAGAAAGTACGAGGCGGAGCGGGAGGAGGAGGCGGAAGGATGGGGATGGGCAGATGCCGGGTTCGAATTTGAGATTGACGAGCCATGGAGGATCTTCGATGTGAGTCAAAATTTCACGGGGTAAAGAGGGTATTGCTGACCGCAGAATCTCAATCTAGAAGACTGCGTGGAACTCGAAGAGGATATCAAGATGTACCTCTCCCTGGAAAAGTCGGTCCTCAATTGCGAGTTCTGGGAGAATATGCTGCTGGTCTGCGAACATCACCTCCAGGATCTGAGAGATCCGGAACATGCCGAAGGGGGACGTTTATTTAACAAGGACGTCGACGTTGCCGCGGGCAAGGTGGTCAGCGGTCTGAGCCATCGTCGGTTGATTGAGTTGGAGAATAAGACCAATGCGATGCTGAGGAGCGGTCAACCTGTGGATGGCGAGTTCTGGGATTTGGTCCTGCGGAAGATTCACGTCGAGAAGGCTATTGTGAGTCTGTGCTGTGTCTCATTGGAATGAAGCTGAATATCCAGTCCAAGCTCAACGCTATCCACGAGGTCGTACTCAAGAACCGCTTGGAGCAATTCAAGAAGCGCCAACGAGACGATGCCCTCAAAGCTACCGAGAGCGGCACTCGACCGGCGGCGGCGGCTCGAGAGAATGTCATCTTCGGCGGAGACATGCAGGCGGAAGCGGATGACTACGATGACCAAGGTGTGGATGCGGATGATGAGGTTGACGAGGATGATTGGGTGGAGGAGTATGGTCCGGAGATGTCCCCTCCGCCTGCCGAGGTGTCGAACATGTCTCTGGATGATAGACGACTGCCTATCATTGAAGAGGCAGATCACATACGTTCGATCGTGAGCTTGCTTTTCCGTGTACGATCTCGCTGTATAAGCTGACGAAGGCAGTACGCCGCTCGTCGAGCTCTGGTAGCAGCCAACAAAACCTCCAGTAGCAGCTTCGACCAAGCCCAAATGCACACCACCAAATCCGTGTCTCGGCCGTCTGCGGCGGACCTCGAAGCGGAACGCCTCGTTCGTGCAGAGGCGGAACACGAGGATGGGCTGCATACGGACGAATCAGAGGCAGAGTTTGGGGATCTGGAGGATACGTTAGGGCTTGAAGCGCCTGTGGTACCGCTTGACTGGTCAGATAGGTACAGACCCAGAAAGCCGAGATACTTCAACCGGGTATTGACTGGTTTCGAATGGAATCGGTACAATCAGACACATTACGAGTGAGTTTGCTTTCCTTGCGCGTTGGGGCGAGAGCTGATAGAGCAGTCATGATAATCCTCCGGTTTGTTGCTGGAGCTCGCGGAATAGCGGGATTGTAACTGATTTTATAGCCCAAGATCGTCTCCGGATACAAATTCAACATCTTCTATCCCGACTTGATGTGAGTTATCACCTTCCAGACCACAGCTATATCTGACATACTCAGCGACAAATCTAAAGCTCCCACATACTACACGCAACGCATACCAGATGACAACGACACGCAAATGCTCGTCTTCACCGCTGGACCGCCATACGAGGATATCGCCTTCAGGATCGTGCGGAGACCTTGGCAGTACAGTCATCGATTAGGATTCCGGAGTCTCTTTGACAGAGGTATCCTCCAGCGTACGTTGCGAGTCTGGCTGCCTCATTTTGGCAGGTTGCTGATGTTGCAGTGTACTTCTCATTCGGCAGGGACTTTTATCGCAAGTAGCGAGGTTATGGAGGATGGAGTAATGACTTATAGATTTGACGTGATTGTTTTCTCATTTGAGTCCGTCTAGATTTGCTGTCCATGCAAGCCTATAGACCTATTGACCTATGGCCCCCACCCGACACCCCTACCTGCGGACCGCGACTGAGAGCACAAGGGCAGCGGACATGGCCCGGATCTCCACACGGCCCGGTCCGGAGCGGTTTGCCGCCTCGCGGCTCGAGCATGTGGTCCGCGCCGGTGGATTTCTGTTGCCCAGAGTGAGCCATATAACCTTGAGGCCCATCATGGCGCCAATCTCTAGCTGCACCCAGTCTCCTGAGGTCCCTCAAGCATCAGCTCCAGCTTAAAATGCCCAACACCAGCCCCAAGACCCACGAAGTCCGCGTCATCATGAACGGCGTTTCTGGACGGATGGGTACCAACCAGCATCTCATCCGGTCCATCCTTGCCATACGCAAAGAGGGTGGGGTCCTCTGCGCTGACGGCGATCGCATCATCCCTCAACCCATCCTCGTCGGTCGCAACCATGCCAAACTTGTCGAAATCGCCGTAGCCAACGGTCTCGACCCCAAATTCATCGAGACCGACCTTGACACTGCCCTCGCCGAAGACCCCAATCCCAACTCGACCACCATATACTTTGACGCCCAAACCACCGGTCGGCGCGTCGAGTCTGTCAAAAAGGCTCTGTCGGCAGGCAAGCACGTCTACTGCGAGAAACCAACTGCGACCAGCTCGGCGGAAGCTTACGATCTCTACCAATTCGCTAAAGCCTCCGGGCTGAAGCATGGCGTTGTCCAGGACAAGCTCTGGCTTCCGGGCTTTGTCAAGCTCCGCTTGCTCATCGATAGTGGCTTCTTTGGGGACGTCTTGTCGGTCAAGGGCGAGTTTGGTTACTGGGTGTTTACGGGGATGGGACCGGTCGCGGCGCAGAGACCGAGCTGGAACTACAGGAAGGAGGACGATGGGGGTATCATCACAGACATGGTCTGTCACTGGCGATACGTCATTCACAATCTCTTCGGCCCTATCAAATCCCTTACTTGCATCGGCGCCACTCATATCCCCGAACGCAGAGACGAGCAGGGCAAGGTGTACAAGTGCACTGCCGACGATGCCTGCTACGCTACATTCGAGCTCGAGAATGGCGTCGTTGTCCACTTCAACTCCTCCTGGGTCACCCGGCCCCGTCGAGACGACCTCCTCACGGTCCAAGTCGACGGCACGAAGGGGTCGGCAGTGGCGACGCTTCGCGATTGCGTGGTCCAGCACGAATCGGTCACTCCCCGTCCAACTTGGAACCCTGACATCCCATCCACAATCGATCACTTCGCAGCCTGGTCTCGAGTGCCGGATGTCGTCGCAGTGGACAATGCGTTTAAGGTGGAGTGGGAGATGTTCTTGAGGCATGTGGTGAAGAATGAGCCGTTCAAATACGATCTGCTGGAGGGGGCGAGAGGAGTGCAGCTGGCGGAGTTGGCGTTGGAGAGTTGGGCGGAGAGGCGATGGGTGGATATCCCGAAGATGGAGGCTTAGGTTGTAGGTTGTAGATTGTAGGTCATTTGATGCTGGTTTGTACAAGTCAGGGAATGCTGTATGGGGATCGATGTAGGTGTTCCGAGGCAAAGATGCTGGTTGAATCTTTTGTGGCTGTGATCATCTACTTCTTGCTGCTTTCGAGACCCGACACCCGATGCAGACTCCGATCTGATGGCCATTCCATAGTCTGCATGGATACGAGCTGCATACAGTGATATCAACATGGGCTTCATTCCGGCAGACTATCGCCGAACGTCCTCCTTCGCTGGGAACTTGGTGTCGTGGGTGAGAACCATATCAATCGCGTACTGGTAACCCTTCACGCCACAGCCGGCCTGCTCAATCACTTTACATCATCGACCTTTTGGGAGGATCAGCCACTCGGCAGTGACTCACAATTACAGCCACGCACACATCATGGAAGACGCTTTTATGCCTCCACTCCTCTCGAGCGTGAATATTGGCAACATGTATCTGCTTGATTAGCGTCACTTTGGACTGTTCCAGCGTCTGTTGATTATACTTGCCTCAATGAAGGGGATCGACACGCCCAAAAGGGCGTCTCTGATAGCTACACTATAGTGTGTCCATCCTCCTGGATTCAACACTATCCCATCCGTACCGTCCGTCCTCGCTGCCTGGATGCGATCAACGACAGCCCCTTCCCAATTAGACTGGAAGAAATCGATGGTCGCCCCTGCAGCCTTGGCTTGAGCTATACCAGCATTCTCAACGTCCTGGAGGTTCTCACGACCGTAAACTATGTCTCTTGAGCTCATTCCGCAGCTCTAGGCCAGGAGACACTCACGATGGGGCTCTCTTAATCCCAAAAGATTCAAATTGGGTCCATTTATTACAAGGCAACTCTTCTGGCCGTTGAGCATGGTGAGTCTGTAGCCGTTCTAGAGGGGGGGAATGCAAATTCTTGTCGAAGCGATTGGAATTTGTGGGCCGGCGATGGACTTTCGGCGCGGCGAGTATCAGTATGGATTAGGGAGCGAAGGTGGGGCTATCAGTTCCGGTCACTGAGGCGGATCTTTATCCATCTGAACTGCTTCTCAAGGAGGATAGAGTTCGCGAACGCTACGGAGTAGCAGCGGCCCTCTGTCGGACCCGCCCGGTTGACCGGGCCGACGGGCCGGCTACACTTGTACGCGGTGCGGTCACATGTCGCCTCTGCCTTCTGTCGAGCGTTCCGCAATCATGTAACTCAGCATACTCTAGCAGGAACTCAGACCATATTCCCCCAAAGATTCTCCCAGCTTATATGTCTGGCTTACCTGAAACACCCAAAGGGTCCGTGTCGGACCTCTTCCGCCTGGATGGGGAGATCGCGCTTATCACCGGAGGCTCGCGTGGTGAGTGCTCGGATGTCCATAGCCACATACTCCACCTTGGCTAATGAAGAGGGATTGGAGCAGCCATAGCGATAGCTCTCGCTCAAGCAGGAGCTCGGATCGTCCTCGCGCAACGCGACATCAATAACACCGAGACTCAAACCACTATCCGAGCGGCGGGCGGTCAAGCGGATATCATCTCGTGCGATTTGTCTGACCGAGCGGATGCAGCGAAGGCTTTCGACAGGGCTTTGGAGATAGTGGATCACGTCGACATCCTGGTCAACAATGGCGGGATGTTGTATAGGACGGACAGCGTGGAAATTGGAATGGAGGAGTGGGACAACGTGAGTACTTCTCCTGTCTACCGCCGTGTTCAATTCTGATATGTGTAGGTGCTAAATGTCAACCTCAACTCACTGTTCATCATCTCCCAAGCTGCCGGCAAACACTTCATACCGCGGAAATCTGGCCGAATCATCAATGTCGCCTCGCTCAACAGCTATATCGGCGGAATGCGGGTGGCGCACTACTCTGCAGCGAAGGGAGCTGTCGCTACGCTTACAAAGGCATTGTCGAATGAGTGGAGTCAGCATGGAATCCGGGTCAATGCTATAGCACCCGGCAGTATCGCTACGGACATGTGAGTGAGCCGTATACCCCTGCGCTGACCTCAATGTAGAAATATGACAGCTCGATCAGACCCTAGCTTCGTCCAGAACCGCTTGGCTGGGATTCCAGGTGGCAGATGGGGTGCTCCGGAGGATTTCATGGGTCCAGCGGTCTTCTTGGCTAGTCGAGCGAGCGCATATGTCACTGGAGAGGTCCTTGTCGTGGACGGGGTATGTGTTTCCAACCTATGTTCGCGGTGACGGTGAGACGTCGTGCTGATTACTACAGGGGGCTATGGCCAAGGGACCCATTTAGCTGTAGACCGATCGGAGCTGTGCACTGCTGTATAGTAATTGACCACGGTTCGGGTGTTTCGACCGCTGGATTAGCGGCCGCTGCCAATATACTCATATTGGAGTGGGGTTGGGGAGGATGGTTGTAACCGGGTTACAACCCGCGGACGTTTTAGAGTGGCGGTAGCATTGAGGGATGGTAGCATGTGATTTCGAGATCCAGTACTTCTGCTTCTCAGAACTCTCTCAGGATCCATCGTGTGTTCTGCGAGGTTTTGCGTAGATCTCAGGTGTGCTCAAGAGGCGAGATGCATGCAGAGTTGATGCAGAGCGAAGGTTGGAGGCGGGGTCCCAGAAAGTTTTTTGGCCCAGTCACGTGATATGCCTGCCCTGTGGCAACCTGGTTGCAATCCTTGTTGCAATCTGCCAGTCTGGCTACTGGCCAGTGGCCGGTAGGTTCCTGGGTAGCAGCCCCCAGGGGAGCCAATTTGGGTAGACCCCCAGGGCCCAGGCCCTAATGAGGAGAACTCGACGAACTTCGACGAAGAGCCACATCTCTGAAACCCCGACTACTGCAACGCCCACACTCGCGCATTTAGATTGAGCCTGTACGTTACGCAATCCTAGATTTTCAGAGAAATCAAACCGTCTCCTTTCACATGGAGATAACCGCCTCCACTCACATGGAGATACGGCATGTGCTTTGATCCACGCGGGGAAGTGCGAGCTATACGATGACGGACGACGGGATTCCAAGGCGCCCGGCTTTGGCTCCACGGCCTCTCGAGTTCATGCGAATCGACCCTTCCACATGACTACACGGAATGATTCTCTGTTTTGGTCATCAGTTTTTTTTTTTGGATGGAAAACCAGCAGATAGACGCGCGTCACGCGTCATATGTGCATGGATACTACTGAGGGACTAGCGTCAGCAGTCGGCCGCCTTCGGGATGCGCCGAAGGTCGGAGTCACATGCGGCGTGTGAGACAGCATGAAACAACCTGAAACACATAACGTAACGAGAGGGTGCACTGGACCATCGGCCGGCGCATGTCAACAACTGGTTCTCCTGACTTTTCCGAATTCCGGCAGCTCAGCGCTTCAGCCTCCGGCCATCCGACAGGCCAGGTTCAGGACGTCTAACCCGAGGTCCTCAAGGCAACATAAAACCTGGCAACAGCAATCAGCAATCCAATCCACACCGCACCTCAGCGCTCAGCAGCTCGACATGCAGCTCAGCTCGCTACTCCTTCTGCTCGGCTTGGCCGCTTCCCCTGCTGTCGCAAACCCCATCGATCTCACCAACGCGGAGCGTATCCAGCGCGGACTTCCACTGAAAGTCCCGGCTAGACACTACGATCCTTCCCGAACGAGACGTATGTGCCTTATAGTATCGACGTAGCTGATCTACAGAGCTCTCTGCAAGGGCATCTACTGTCCCAGTCACACAGGCACAAACCCCCGGATCGGCATTCATCCAGGTCGAGCAACAACAGCCTGGCGGGAGGAAACGGCAAACAACTACCACCTTAGGATACTTGAGCTACAATGCCCTTCGCGGGACATTCCAAGTTGGGGTGAATTCATGCTGTGTACCCCCTCTCAGCCCTTCCCGCAGATTTGCTGACGACTCTAGACCACCGGATCTGCCGTCTCCTTTGCTCCGCCCATGCCAAACACCCTGGATGGAGGGATCAAGATCTCGAGCCCGGATCTCTTCGGACAGAACATTTGCGCGTCCACCACTCCGACCGGCCCTAACGGGAAAGCGTAGGTCGCTCCACCTCCATCGACGTTGTCCAAACTGACACACTACAGGGCTGCAACCTCATTTGTCGCTGCCGCGAACCCGCCCCAAGGTTCGGACTTCGGCACCGTGCGATGCTTTTTCTGGAAGTACACACGCCAGACGTTGGACCTGAGCGGTCGAGATCGACTGACTCGGGACGCATATACGTTTGCTGTCGACCCAGTCACATCCGACCTATATGCGTGGACCGGCACCGCCGAGGCTGACCTGCCCCCGGCCGCGAATCGCGTCACGCTCACTGTGGTTTATCAATCGGTGCCCCAGCCGACGGGCCTTGCGAGCTATCAGGCTGTCATGCGCTTGCAGTTCTCTGGCAACACAGATTACTTTTATGCTCAATGGAGAGAGTTCACCAACTTTGCGGGCTTCTATCTCGGACCAGTAAGTCAGAAGAGTCAACAGGCCTCGGGTCTTGAGCGGCGGCCACAGAAGTACTTGCTGACAAAGCGCCTAGTTGTCTGAAGCCACCATTTTCACCGTCTCACCCGCGTCGACCAACTCTTCGCGCTCCCAATTCCAATTCACGCACCAGGGTGTACTAAAGACCGTAGCTCTTAGTACGTCGAGAACCGAGGACCTCAACTGCCAGCAGGACGCATACAATTGTCGGTACGTCCGACTGCTCGCTGAGTCGCTGTCATCCACATGCCACCTTGCCAGAGCTGCGCTGACGTTGGCAATAGACCGAGCACACAGTTGATCGCTACACCGTCAATATACGACGCACGAAATCCTCTGTACCTAACGGACGTCTTCACCTATCCGTCCTACGTCAAATCTGTTAACGGCGTCGTTGCCAAGTTCAAGGTCGGCGCTGCGGAGGGCCGGACAATTGAGTCCGATTTCGATGTGGGATTCTACGCATCCGGCGCATCCATTTCAACCTTCACTGTGGATCCTACTGGATATTACGGTGTATTCAACCAGCTGTTGACCATCGACCTCATACCACAGTAGACGGGATTGAAGCTAGGGCAGAAAGCAAGGGTGGTTCTTTACACTTGCCAGGGGGCATGGCTGCAGCAGGTGTTACCGGTGGATCATTGGGTGGACAGGACATTGCTTTTTCGCGGGGAGTTGTCAACTTCGCGTACAATTTGGGAACAAGAGGTGTTATAGTCCTAAAGAAGTGTTGTCCACGTCTCATGCTGCGCACACACCCCCTTGTTCGTGTTCGTCTGATCCTGAGTTGAAACGTCTACTGAAACGCCAAGCCCGAATACCCCTCAAACCTTAAAAATCAAAGACAAGCGGATCAATACCGTTCCAAAGGTGTACCATGTAACTCAATACCCGTACATAGACCCTGTCGGACTCAAACCACCTATAAGATGCGGCCACCCAGCGCATCACCTTCCGCTACCTCCTCCCCTTCCAACACTCACCACAATGCAGCTCATCGGTTTACTGATCCTGCTTGGAGTCACTGCGACCTCGGTTCTCTCAACTCCAGTCGAGCTATCCAACGCTGAGCGTATCCAGCGAGGCCTCCCCCTCAAGGCACCTTCGCGGCGCTATGATGGCTCTCGGACCAAGCGTATGTCTCTGCAATTGCAGCTGTGATCTAACAAAACAGAAATTCGGCCGCGGTCGTCCACTGCTCCAGTCGCCCAAGCGCAAACTCCCGGATCAGCTTTCATCCAGGTCACTCGTCAGGCTGCTGGGTCCAAGCGTCAGGTTTCTAGTCTGGGGTACCTCAGCTATGATGCTGTCCGGGGTGTGTTCCAAGTAGGCGTAAGTCTAAGTTGCAAACTGAGTGGATATACTGCAGGCGCCGTGCTAACCCGAATACTAGACTACAGGATCTGCTGTCTCTTTCGCTCCTCCTATGCCGAATCTCCAGAATGGTCCACTCAAAATCAGCAGCCCTGACCTCTTCGGACAGAACATCTGCGGCACTACCACCCCCACTGGCACGAATGGCGGACCGTAAGTGCTATCAATCTCAGACATCAATTTGTCCCGCTGATCAAGCTTCAGTGCCATCACTTCGTTCGTCACAGCTACCGACCCGCCGCCAGGGGAAGACTTTGGCACTGTGCAATGTTTCTTCTGGACCTTCAATCGTCGCACGCATGCCCTGACGGGTACATACCGTCTCACCCGGCAGGCTTTTACTCTGGCCGTCAACCCCATCACTTCCGACTTGTACGCCTGGACCGGAACATCTGACGCTGATCTTCCCCCGGCGGCAGATCGCATCACTTTGACTGCCGTCTTCCAGCCTGTACCGCAGCCAGTCCTGGCACCCGGAGGATCATACACCGCAGTGCTGCGATTCCAGTATTTGGGCGATACGAGGTATTATTACGCTCAATGGAGGGAGTTTAGCTCTTTTGCGGGTTTCTATCCTGGGCCTGTGAGTCTTTAGCTCGCACTTCTAGTGTAAGGGGTACGGCGCTGATCCGTGTTAGCTTGAAGAAGCGGCAATGCTCACTGTATCTGCTGCCCCAACCAACGCATCTCGCGTGCGCATGCAATTCACCCACGCTGGCACATTGCGGACGGTGGCCCTTCGCTCAGGCGGAGAGCCTACAGAATGCGCAGATGACTACAACTGCTCGTAAGTCTCAATCTTGTCTGCTCTTTCTTCACCAGGCCGCAGTAGGACCTGGCTGACTTCGCAGACCCGGGACCGACCTCTCAGCTACCCCATCACTGTACGACCAATACTCCAGTACCCGACCCCTCCTCACCGACGCCTTCACCTACCCGTCCTACTCTCCGCAGGTCAATGGCCTCATCGCTCGCTTCAAAGCCGGGGCGGCCGAGGGACAGATCGTTGCAAGGGAGTTCGACGTCGGATTCAATCTACCAGGCGGTAATCTTCAAGGATTCAGGATAGATCCTACTTATACGTATGGTGTGCCCAGTAATCAGGTTACGCTGGATCTTATTCCCGTCTAGATCTGGAGTGCGTGTTGTTGGCCGGGCCCGAGGGAGACGAACGGACATTTTGGCTTTTATTTGGACATTGGATTCTGATATTGATTGTAGTGATATGCTCGCATGTGTATATTGCAATGACGATGCGCTTGCTCGCCTGGAGGCCTCTCCCATGATTGCGCGGTCTCTGACTCAGTCACACCACATCCACATGCAAAGTATGCCAGATATGCAAGGCCGGGTATAGGGCGTAGATAGACTATCGCGGCTACGCTACCGCCTAAGGCTACAATTCTCACTCCACAATATATGTATGTATGCTGTTCCGTCGTCCTTGCACCGCTCCGTCTCCCCAATCAACCCCGCACAGCAGCCACTGGCACATCCAAAGCCGCAACGGGCTTGTCGACCTGACCTAATGGACTCGCTCCGGGACCCTTCTTCCTCCGTCCAAGCAACGTCGCCCCGTTCATATCCAATTCGAACCCACTCGACTTGGTCTCCTTCTGCCGTCCACCTCGATCCCTCGTACCAGCTCTTCCATCATATAAGACCGCCTCGGCCTCCCGCCTGTTGGCACCTCCTCGACCGACGTAATGCTGGACCGGCTGGTCCTTTATGCCCGCAGCGGCATTGGCGGCGGCCCGTCCCTGATGTTCTCGAATCTGACGAGCGACAGCCTCTCCATGCTTCCTCCGTGCTTCTTCGAGCTGCAGGGCCTCGTCATCCTCTTCGTCCTCCTCATTGAGGCCACCGAGGAAACCACGAGTCCCCGCACCGCCAGGTCCATTGTATGCCCGACGACGAGCTCCTTCCTCCTCCATCCGGTGCACAGCGTATGTGATGTCGAACGCTTCTTTGAGTGCGCCGATGCCCGGTGAGCGCCCTTCGCGATTGCCGGCGCGCATGGAAGCGAGGAGTGGAGAGTCCATAGGTGCGTTGTTGGCCATACCGGGGACACGGGGTGTAGGGGGTGGTGGCTGAGCAGAGGGGGCATCCTTAACCCATGGGTGCGCAAGGAATTCATCAATGGTGTATCGTTGAGCGGGGTCGACGCAAAGTAGGTGGGTGATGAGGTCTTTGGCTGATGTTGAGATGTCATCCCACCATGGGCTGAGGAAGGTGTAGTAGCCCCGAGCGACTTTCTCAGTCAAGACGTTGATAGACTCGTCATAGAAAGCTGGACGTCAACGTAGCACTCTCTAACGAAATGAAGGAGACGTACGAGGGAAACCACAGAGGAGGGTATATAATACACATCCCAAAGCCCACATGTCGACACTCTTGCTGTACCGCTCGTCCTTGACGATCTCCGGCGCAGTGTAGCCGACAGTCCCGCACGGCGTCATGGTCTGTTCGTCCCACACAATCTTACTCAGACCAAAGTCGGCGATCTTGACTCGGCCAATACCACCACCTCCGATTCCAGGTCGGTACTCTCCCTCATCCTCCTTCTCCTCATCGTATGGCCGTTGAGCGGGATTGCGAGATGGTGGGATGGGAATGCGGTCGAAGAGAAGGTTTTCGGGTTTGATGTCTCGGTGCACCACACCTCGTTCCTCGTGTAAGTATCGGATGCCCTCGGCGACCTGGACAATGACGTGTCGGGAGAGGGCTTCGGAGAAGTAGGTGAGTTTGACGATCTGGTGGAATAGTTCTCCTCCTTCCATCACTGAGCTGTCAGCCGCTGACACCCAGACATGTGAAAGCTGGACGCACATTCCAGTACCAAGAAGTAGAACTCCTCTGATTCAAAGAAGTTGAGCAGCTTGACCACACCGGGGTGATCGATGCCTCGCATGATTTGTACCTCCTTCAAAATGTTTGCTCGCTGAGTGAATCAGCCCTGATGCCACAGTAAAGTAGAAAGAGACGGTTGAGACATAATGTATCCTGCAGGCTCACACGAGGTTGAGAGATAGTCTCTCAACACCCGCGGGCCAAAGTGGAAGGGGTAACAGGGGGCATGAAGGGAGAAGAGACAAACCTCAGTTACTCTCGCACCCCTCTTCTTGAAGTCCTTGTTTAGGTGCTTGTTACCGTTCTACCCGCCAGTCAGTACATGTTTAGTCACAGGTGAGCGGAACCGCTCCCAATCGCAAAAAAAAGTTTGAGGAAGAACAATTGCCGCGCCACCTTGATCCCACGCTTGGCCAGAGCGCGGGAGAGTGGCAAGCTCGAAGGAGATTGAAACGAAGAAATAACAATGAAAAAGTCGAGCTTACCTGCGATGAGTTCAACTCGTACTTGCGTACAACTTTGATGGCGACCTTGCGGCCAGTTTTGCGTTCGATAGCCTTATAGACGTTCGAGAAGGCACCATCACCCATCTTTTCGACGAGCTTGTAATGTTCCAGTCCCTGGCTATCAGTGACCGATCTAATCTGTATCGTGCAAGTGCGACTTACCTCGTACTGCGGCATCTTCTCACTCTGTGCCCGCTCATCTGCAACGATGCGCTCTGCCTCCTCCCGGTAATTAGGTGATGACTGCGGCGGCACTCTAGACGCCTGCCCCTGTTGTTGAGGAGCATACCCGCCTGTCGGATCAGCTTAGTGACGAGCAAATGCTAAGAGGAACTCACCAGTATTGGCGCTCAAGCCCTGCGTCGGCATGTCGTTGTTGTAGTATGCAGCCTGTTGGGGCTGGGGCTGATGTTGAGTTTGAGGAACGTCCTTGGATTTCTTCTGCGATGACGACTGGGCAGGCTGAGAGGATGCTGATGATTGGTTGGCGTGCTTGCCGTGCCGCAGAATCTCTGTAACTTATCAGCCTCTGAAATGATTGAGACCAAGGACTGAGATGGTGAAGTGTGAGTGAGATCAACACCGCAAGTGGGTATGACGTCAGTGGGGCAAAAGGGGTGCTTTGGGAGAGAAAATCGAACTCACGTTTGAAACTCGAAAGCATCTGGTCGTTTCTCGAGCTGGTGCACTGTAACGAGTAGGGGTCTCCTTATAACCCCGATCTAAGATGCACGCCTATTCCCCCTGCTGAAATTGTCAAGCAAATGACGTGACCGAAGTAGATGTTGTTATCGCCCTTCGAAAACTTCTCGTGGGACGTAGACTGCTTACTGCCGCGTTCGGCAGATGTGCAGTACCGGTTGGATGAAATGTATCGGGTACCGACCCTGGGTGATGCAGCGTGAAATTGGCCGAAATGTATACGGGTCGAAGGGGTAAGCAAATTATCGCGCGCGACCGGGGGATGCCTGGACGATGCCGTGTATGAGTCCTGAGCGCGATAAACGTGATGGAGGTAGTGTGAGCAGGTGTGTCCGAACTGAGAGAGAAAGGATGTATCAGCACTCGTTATGCTGATGGTGATAAGGTGCAACTCACGAATCGCGTCAAAAGCGATTGTCAAACTTTTATCCGGGAGTTATTCGACGTGACGTGGGTGGGCTTGCTGCTTTGGCCTTTTCGTTATTGAAGGCGAGGGGGGTTGATGTATTACTGATGAGGAGCGAGGGAGGATGGTGAATCAGCGATGATAGCTATGCATTGAGGTGGGGTGGAGGGGAGGGGAAGGGAAACTGGCTGGCTGGGGTGTCGTCACTCGATGACGTGGGGGCAGCTCTGTCGTCACTCAAAAGGAACGCGCCATTTTGCTTCCGCATTACGGACATCCCCGTCGGTCAATTTGGCACTGCGGGGCTTTAGAGCGGTGGAGCTTGGAGTCACTTTACCAGCTTAGCAAAAGGTTCAGCAGGCACACTCGACATGATACAAGATGACGCCTGGTGCTCGGGGAGGATACATGTGACTTGGTCGGTAATACAGAGTTGCTTGCTCAATTGGTGTGGAGAGAAAACCCCTCAGCTGTCTGGATGACGTTACGGGTTTCAGGTTACAGATGACGTCACTGACACGAAGGAGTGTTTCATATTTCGCGTGCCACAGGCGATGAGGGTAGCAGGAGGTGCAATCGTCAGCTCGTTTGGGCAATGAATAAATCGAGGCCGAGGTCGACATGCGAGATCGGAAGGTTGTAATATCCTGATTCCCTTCACGTCTATACATTTGTCATCTGCAACAGAAGTCGATCCCTACAGATTATACGGAACTCCTAAGCCACTTACAACAATCTAGCGTATCATATCCGTACTTGTCTTCCCCTGCTTGCCCGTCCAGTCGTTAAGCGCAGAATCGCTCGCACCGGGCACATACTCACTTGCCCCAGTTTCGACCGTATGGCCCGACCGTGAATCCTCTCGGATTGACTCCGCCCATGGTCCCCTATTAAGTCTCTGCCAATGATCAGCTCTGACGCATTCGATTCACCTTCGGTCCCAATAGACATAGCGTCAACTCTCGATCAGCTCACACCAGGAAGCTCCGTGCCAGGACCAGGCAACTGAGGGGTTATGTGGGTCTCCACCTCGATGTCCACCCTCACTTCGCCTTTACTCTCCTCCGGATTGACAGATCCGCGCGAGCGGAAGCCAGTCTCGCGGGAATAGACCTGTGCCTGGTTGTGCGATGACATAGTCGGGCTATCGGTAATCGATGTGCGGAAGAGGAGGAAGGCGAGTAAGCCGATGATGTATATTTTGGGTTGGGCGACACTGCCTAAGTCAGTTTCCAAGCGGATGGGTCTAAATGACACGCTGAACGTAAAGAAAGATGATCCCTACGCGACTGTGATACATACCCAGTAGTGCAGCGGATCTACGGAACAATCAGCCTGGGAGCAGAGCACTCTAGCCGACCGACAGACTCACGCGAGTAGCCCTGGGATTTGCAGCTCAAGCAATACTCTAATTTATCAGCTGTTACGTCTGAGGGCGTTGGCCACAACGCTGACGTACGCTGCGATTTTGAAGGGCAACCTGGTCGTACTTTGGGCGACAGCGACGCGCCGGTACATGGCGAAACCGATGGTAGAGGTGATGACCAGATCGATATAGATAGCACTTGATAGCTGCATGTCAGCAACATGTTCAAATCCCTCTACGTGGGCAGTCTGTGCTCACCCATAGATAAGTGCCAGCCTTAGATAACTGTTCGACATCAGAAATTGGAATCATCACGTAGTAGGAAGTTGCTCTCACCGCATCGTCCTCATGATCAGTGTACGTGTATTGTGAGTTGGAGCGCACAACGCCGTATATGTGTATAGGCCAGGTCGCAAGCCTGAATACCCTGTCAGCCACAGAGCTAGACGGCAACCATAAGAAGAACGTACATGACTGGTAGAATGATGACTGGGATCCATCTGGCATTGTTGTTCAGTCTGCAAGCGTGGTTCACAAAGACTAGCTGATTCGTCAATGCCAGCTTCTGACGAGGTACGAAGTGAGGTCTTTCGACGAGTTTACTGACATGAATAGCTGTTGTAGACCAGTCGAAGAGCAATGGATAGTGAGATGACCCTGCAGAGTCAGCCCCAACCAGGCCGGAGCATATGAACCTGTAAGGCCGACGCAAGGGATTCTGACTCACAATGGAGTCTTGCAAACTCTCCCCATGTTCCAAATCCCCACACAAACGCCTTTGACAGCCAAACTATCAAGTAGGTTGTGCTCGCTAAGGCCGATAGCGTAGAGAACCACTGTATCTATCAGCCCCGGGGTTTATGTCTAAGAGGGGCTTCCGACTTACTACGGATAAGATCGTAGACCAGGCCTCTTCCCTTCTGAAGCGAGACCACTTCACGACCAAGGCGAGGATTACACCGAGTAGCATGCAGTCAAAGAAACCTCTGTAGATATCAGCGAAGTGCTCCACTACCTGTCAAGACTTGCAAGTCATTACTCACCCAAGCATGTATGGCAAGATCATCTCCCCGCCGTTCCTACTCCAAGTAGCCGCTATCGCCGCCTCGACTTGATCTTGAGATTGACCGGATGACATGGCGGATGGAGCGGGTGGTAGCTGTTCTTGAGGAGCTCTGAATCTCAGACAGAACAGATTCTTACGGAAGTGGTTGATTCGGGTTAGGATTAGTGAGTTAGGAGATGGGAACGACCCTGTCGAAAGGGTATTTGAAGGGACTTCCGTACTGTTCGGATCCCTTGCGATGACAGCCACCAAAGGTCCCTTTCGCGGTGAGCGGACGCACCGTCCTCATGTCGATGAACTGTAATTAATGATTCCTTTCGCATACACACATTGTGTGTGTGCTCCGGTCTCGTCGCGGCACCTCCCCCGGCGCAAATGCCGCTGGGAGGAAGTACACCGTCGGTCACAGTTAACTTTCTGTGGAGCTTTATACACTCAGCCACAGCACAATGTAAGAGTCCACAGGTATTCATTTGCATTACGCATGTGAAACTCCCAGCACCTCTCCATTACTGATCTCGACGACATCTGCACTGCGCCTTCCGGAGCACAGATGATGACTGTCCAATCGTGCTCTAGCGGTCCAAAAGTATTTCTGACCCCCTTGGTGGTGGTCTCCTATTGCCGGTGCTCGAGTTGAATCAGTCGAATGTCGTCGCCCTGTTGTTGCCCGTGCTCGAAGAGCGCCTAGACTCTGGCCAATTCGGTCTGTTCCTGTTATTCGAATGTCGTATCTGTTATGGCGGATGCGCCTCGGATTTGTCGCTTATGTACTCCTCGTCCAGCGCCCCGCTGGTCGGCGTGTCGTGCTGCGAAACTGTTCACAATGTCAGCCCGTCTAACTTCCGATCAGAGTCGTCTGAGGTCGACCCTGAAGTCGCCCTCGTACCGATGATTAGTCGGCCTGCTCTCTGTTGCTCCCCAACAACTCTTAAATAGTCGAGTTTGTCAACGACAAGCCTCTGCTTGCCGGTCAATGTTGGTTTGGTTGGATTATCCTTTAATTGTATGTTACTAATCAGGGTTCTGGAACGACCACAACGCGGGTTTCGGCGTTCCATAACGCCGAAGATGTGGCACCGGCGTTGACCGTGCGCATGAAACGCGCCGAAACGTCTGATGCCGTAAGCGGTGGTCCACATCTTGTTGGATATTTCAATGTGGACTGATGACTCGGAAGAGGCTTGCTATCCGGTACATGCCGGCTGGACAACATTCCCTTTTTGTTCCCAATTATTCCAGAAACCAGACATGCATCTAAGCTCTGAGCTTCAATTGCCGCTGTGCTGGATGCAAAAGAAACACCCTGCCCTCACCACTGGTTGTGGTGTCTCAATGTTTCCCCCGATGGACTGGGGAGCGTTCCAGGCGCAAGAAGGGACAAGCAGACCCCTTTACACCCATGATTTGAACCCATGACCACCTATTCGCCCAGAATCTTGAACTTCCACCGGGCTTAAATCATCACCCGACTACTCGATCAAGACCCTGCTCGACATGTCGATGGGAATTTGCACTCCTATATATAGCTCATCCATGCACCTCACGGCTATAGGAACAGACCTATTCCTCTCCCACATCAGTACTGGTCTGAGCTGTATAGCCGCGGGGCCTTCCCCATGTAATATAGCTCACTAGTACTATGACAAGGATCAGCAAGGCATTGAAGGCATCATGATCTTCTTGACAATCTTCCCAGGCGGCCCATCTCCCACCTGACTCTTCCGCTTGACACCACCACCACCACCACCTCCGCCTGCCTTGCCCTTGGATCCTTTCGCTTTAGCCTTCCCTTTCGACCCACCAACTTCAAAAGATCCCCACGAGCCGTATATCTCCGCCCAGACTTTCTTGACCCCCGTGCCGACATTGGCATTCTCCACTCCTGCAGCATCAAGCCACACTGCCGTCGATTCGGCCGAGATGGGCGGTGGAGCCAGCACTGATTCCGGAGCTGTGAGGATGAGATGTTGGATATGATACGTCATGTTGATGTGACTAAAGATGTGGGAAATTGACGATGTGGTTGAGTGGGTGATGTCGTAACCGCTGTCAAGGAGTGAAGAGGTGAGTGTGCCTAGGATATCGGAGAGCGTTGAAAGAGCTAGCGTCTTTTGGTCGGCAGATGCGGTCTCAGATGGGATGGGTGTAGTGGGAGGTTCGAATAGTCCAGCTAGGAGTCCTGACAACGATTAGCATATCCCCGTATTGCTTGCCAGGAAAGACACACCCTTCTCAGGCCGCTTGGCCAAAAGCCAATGCCGCTCCGCCCCTATCCGCAACTCCGTCACACAGACCACCTCATCTTCCTCTCTTGACGCCTTCTTCTCTTTTCGCATGGGGAAGATGGTAACGGAAGGTATCCGGCTGTCCACTCTGGATGTCGGGATCGGCTCACAGAGCTTACATGTCCCGGGCTTGGACGTAGGAGGAGGTGGCGGTGAGTTTAGCTTCGGGTGTCAGCACAAGTTCTGATCAGACGAAGGCACAAGCTCACCTCGGCGTATGCTTTGCAGCCGCTTCGCAATGGACATACGGCACAATCTGGGCCGACAGGCTTACACACTTGACTCCCGAGTTCCATCAAGGCCTAGTCATGAGCGAAGAGCAGCCCTGCTACGAGTAAGTGGTAGCGAACGCACCTGATTCCAGTCGCCTGCAATTCCCTGTCTAGCCTCGTCCACCGGAAGGCGCCCAATCAGGTCTGTTGCGGCTGCCCATAATGCCTTGATTGTTTGTGGGGAGACTTGACTGGCATGAATGGCGAGTAGACGGGTGAAGAGGCGATGAATATTGCCATCAATCTATACCACGTCAGCCGCTGGTCCACCAAACCCGCCGATCCGTGAAAACATACGATCGGTGTTCGGACACCATATGCCATGGAGCAGATAGCACCTGGCGACTGTGAGCCAAAACACATCATATGGTTGAGCATAACTGACCTGCAGTATACCTTCCAACACCATCAATCTCCTTCTCCATCTTTGCGGGATCATCCGGTAATCGCCCCTTGTACTTCTTATCGCCCATCACAGTCTTGGCGCCTGACAGAAGTGACCGAGCTCTGCGATAGTAACCCAGTCCTCTCCACATTGCATTCACTTCCTGAACTCGTCAGATGAAACGCGGCTTGAGGCGAGGAGAGACCTACTTCGACATCCGCCTTGGCGAGATCGGCTATAGTGGGCCATTTTTCGATCCATCGTTGCCAGAATGCAATAACGGTAGCTACTTGAGTTTGCTGCAGCATGACCTCGCTGACTTGAAGCATCAGCAGGTGCCTTGAGCGGAGCTATAGACGAAGTATCGCGCACCCCAGATCTGCTTCAGTTAGCTGATATCAATCATCTGCAAGCGATACAGTGAGCGCACCTCATACGCTCGCTGACCTTTCTCTTCGATAGTCATACTAGGATCGTATCTCTTCCGCCAGGGCATACCTCGTTTGTCCCTGAGATTTCAGCCCTAATCCAACCGTGCAGTATGGAGGAACCTACCGCACTCCCTCGAACCAGCTCAACAATTCCTCCTGCAGCTCTGCTACATTCTCCACTGCATGATAATCCGAGTCATGCGCCCGCTCGACACTGAGCCCGATAGGTACATCCTCGATATCCGTATCTGCAGCTTTACGCTTGATACCAGCCGGTTTCGCCTTCGCCTTGCCCTTTAATGCGGGCCCAGGTTTTGAGGTTGTAGCGCGTTTCGAGGCTGGCTTTTGCGGTGAAGAGGAGCTTGCCGGGGCGAAGTCGTCTGACTCTGATTCTGATATGGTGTATACCGAACCCGAGGACGTCTGCCTGGGCATCTTGCTGTCCTACGTTGTGTTTGCATACATAGGCGTTGACCCTCCTGCGATGGCGGTCGCGTCGATCGTGCGCAAAGAAAGTTTTCGGAGATGACCGACGCGTCTCGCTTAACTCGGCTATTATCCGGGTGAGAGGGGCCGGTTATGGAGCTGACCGGCCGGAACTTCGGTGAACCAAGAGCACTTGACCTTTGCTTTGCTTCTCTCTCTCACTCATTCAAACACTCACTCAATACTCACCGCTTCATATACACAATCCTTCATCATGGCCACACGAGCTTCTATCAACCGCTTGCTCACCGCCACGTCCAATCAGGGCTGTCGGGGATGTGGTCGGACCCATGCGTCAAATCACCATCACTTGCCCGCTCTGTCTCAGGGGGTCAAAGGCAGGGGGATGGCCACTCCCATTGAGACCCCTCTTCGAGCTGGACCCCCTCAGGGTAAAGGCGATTACGCCTTCGAAGTACGCTGCCTCTACAGATTCAGATGACAGCGCTGATGTAGGTAGATGGCAGCGTCGAATTTGCGTTTCGGACAACATGCGACACGCGAAGTCGGCATGGACTTCACCAACATGATTGCCCAGCTCCCAGCATCCGAGCGAGCCAATGCTAAAATTGGTGTATTCACCGACCCAAACGTCGCCAAGTTGAACGTGATGAAGGTTGTAGAGGAAAGTTTGATGAAGGAGGGGTTGAACTGGGTGACTTACGACAAGGTCGCTGTGGAGCCTACCGACAAGTCTTGGGGTGTAAGTGGTTATGTGTTTCGTGAGACATGGCGCTGACTGTCATAGTCAGCCATCGACTTTGCTCGATCAGGCCACATCACTCATTTCTTGGCTGTGGGTGGTGGATCCGCTATGGACACCGCCAAGGCTGCGAACCTATTCGCCAATTACCCCGAGGCGGATATTTATGAGTTCATCAACGCCCCAATTGGTCGAGGAACACCAATTGCAAAGAAGCTATCACCTTTGATTGCCAGTGAGTGGTCATGACAGCTCGCCGGGATACTCATGCTGACACGCTAGTCCCGACTACAGCAGTATGTTCTGAAGTCTACAATCTGTGACTACGGCTGACGTGCTCAGGGAACTGGATCCGAGACCACAGGTACCGCCATTCTTGACATCCCTTCCATGTCGTTCAAGACTGGTATTGCATCCCGAGCCCTCAAGCCTACTTTGGGTATCGTGGATCTGAACAACACCAAGACTTGCCCTAGGGAGGTCGCCATCTCGGCTGGTCTTGATGTCTTGTTCCACTCACTTGAAAGTGAGCTACCCTTTGCCTTGTTCGGAGCATCAAGGATAAGCTGACGATCTAGGTTGGACAGCGATGCCATTCCACGAGCGCACTCCCCGACCTGCCAACCCCATCAACCGACGTAAGACATCATCCAGCCAGTAAACTCGCGACCTGCAGGCTGATCATATAGCTGCTTACCAAGGCTCCAACCCCATTTCCGATATTTTCTCGAAGTGGGCGCTTGAGCAGACTGTCAAATACCTGCCCCGGATTTCGCTCGACCCGACTGATGACGAGGCCCGCGCTCAGATGCTGTGAGCTGACTTGCACT
Source organism: Dioszegia aurantiaca (assembly GCA_001600655.1). Taxonomy (NCBI): domain Eukaryota; kingdom Fungi; phylum Basidiomycota; class Tremellomycetes; order Tremellales; family Bulleribasidiaceae; genus Dioszegia; species Dioszegia aurantiaca. The sequence goes on from BCKN01000007.1 coordinate 500,397, forward strand.
TTGATACGTTAACATAAGCTGACACGATCAGTCTTGCAGCGTCCACTGCTGGTATCGGATTCGGCAACGCGGGTGTTCACATTCCGGTCAGTCTACCCATACCTCTTGAATCTTGCCTTTGACTGACGCATCCTAGCATGCCTTCTCCTACCCCATCTCATCCCTCAACAAAGGCCGTACGGTGGACAAGCAATACCACCACCCCTCATACTCCCCTGACGTCCCTCTGATCCCACACGGAGTTGCCGTCTCTATGACCGCCCCGGCCGTCTTTGGCTTCACGGCCCCCTCCGCGCCTAAGAGGCACCGCGAGGCTTTGGCCATCTTCATGGGTGATCGCGCAGACCAGCTGCACCGAATTAAGGATGCCGATCTGGGCCAGGCGCTCGGTGAGGAGATTTCTCGCTTCCTGGATGGGTTGGGCGTTCCGAGGGGCTTGAGCCAAGTCGGGTACACCAGCTCAGATATTAATGCTGTAAGTCAAATTCTTTTGCTCGATGCACTTTGGGATGCTGATTGTATAGCTGGTTGAGGGATGTCTACCCCAGCGCCGAGTGTTGGACCTCGCTCCCCTCTTGTCTCGAGATGATAGGGAGGAACAGCGAGAGCAGCTTAGCAGGATCGTGGAGAACTCCATGAGCTGGTAATTGCTCCCCGAATCAAGATGCTGTCAAGGAAAAGCAAAGTAGTCTAGTCAGAGTGTGGATGCAACCACGATGTAGCAGTGTTCTCTACTAGATAATCTAAGCTATGCTCAGATCATGAGCGGTGGGAGCAGCATGAGCATTCCTTGTGCCTTGTAATAACACCCGGAAGTAAAAAGATGGGCAGAGGGAGGTGGGCGTATCTCTGCGCTACATGCATCTACTTTTGTACCTTGACCGAAGACAAGCACAATGGCAGAGAGTACCGCTACGTCCGCGCAGGCGATGGCATCAGCAGGACCTCCCGGTCCGCCGCCAGGAGCGCCGCCAGCCGGTCTGCCCGCTCGACCTCCAGGACCTCCTCCGGGGTGCGTCCTCTACACATCCTATGATAGCCGGTTGGATCGCTGACATATCTAGTGCGCCTTCCGGTGCCCCACCTGGTCCGCCCTCCGGACAACCATCACGCCCAGGAGGTGGCCCATCCGCCCCACCACAGGGATTTCCGGGCTGGGGCGGACCTCCGGTGGGTAGAGCGTTGGCCATGCCTGTAGGAATGCGTCCACCCATCGGGATGCAGACGCACATGGGTATGGGAATGGGTATGACACCGCCATCTATGATACCGAACTTTCCTCCTCCACTCCCTGCTGGGTGGTCAGAGCACCTAGGTAAGTATCCAACTTGGGTATCCGAGAATGTAATTGATGTAGCAGCACCGGATGGTATAACACGATACTACTTCAATTCCCAAACCAAAGAATCGACATACGTCCGACCATCCTTCGCTCCCCTACCCCCATCAGCACCTCCTGCCCCACCCGCTCCTGCTCAAAAGAAGAAGAAGGAAAAACCCAAAGACAAGGTTCCGGTCCCCGGAACGACATGGACGAGGATCACCACTACGGAAGGAAATGTCTTTTACTTTGAGAAGGAGAGTAAACGGTCAGAGTGGAGTGTGCCTGAAGAGATCAAGACGGAGGTGGAGGAGCTGGAGGCGGAAGAGAGGAGGGTGAAGGAGGAGAAAGAGAAGGCCGAGGCGGAGAAGCGGAAAGAGGAGCGATTGGAGCGGCTCAGGGAGCAAGAGCGCATCAGGGCGGAAGTGGAGGAAGAGCGGAAGAAGGGGGCTGAGAAGAGGAAAGCGGCTGGGGAGGAAGGGAAGGGCGTAAAGAAGGTCAAACTCGAGGAGGCGGAGAATGGGGATAGGGATGTGAAGGCTGAAGCGGGCGAAGATGAGGAGAGGTTCGGACCGCAAAATGAAGAGGATGAGGAAGATTGGATGAAGGCTGTTGCTGCGGAATTTGCAGCGGCAGATAAGAGTGCTGCAGAGCAGGAAAAGATCGATAAGGAGAATACGGCGAAAGCGGAGGAAGAGGCAGCGAAGAAGGTGTTTGCTGTGCCAGACAGGGTGCAAGTTTCGCCCGAGGAAGGGAAGGCTTTGTTTAAGGTAAGCTAGCTGCTTGTATCGCACTCACTTGTACACTAGCTGACATACCAGGCACTCTTGATGGAAAAGAACATCTCCCCATTCTCGACATGGGAACAATCCCTACCGCTCTTCATCAACGATCCCCGCTATGTCCTCCTTTCATCTGCCAAAGACCGCGAGGCAGTGTTCGATGAGTACTGCCGCGATATAGGTCGAGCACGACGGCTCAATAAAACTGGTGCGGCTGGTGCGACAAGTGTACCTGGCGCGACGGAAACCAAGAAGGCCGATCCGGAGCGCGAGTACAAGGCGTTACTGAGAGAAGATGTGACGAGTACGCGGACGAGATGGGATAAATGGCGGAAGAAGTGGAAGAAGGATAGGAGGTTCTATAGCTTTGGGAGAGATGATCGAGAGCGGGAGAAGATGTTCAAGCAGCATCTGAAGGAATTGGGAGAGCGTGAGTTGTTCCGCCCCTCAAATCTACCAGAGTTAACGGACTACAACTGACATTCATCAGGCAAGAGAGCCGACGCACAACGAGCCGAAGCAGACTTCTTCGACCTCCTTCGCGAATCCTCCGAAATCACCTCATCCTCCGTCTGGTCTTTAGTCAAGCGCTCCCTTTCGTCTGACGCGCGATACGATGCCGTCGGCTCTTCCTCGCTCCGCGAAGAACTATTTCAGACATACCTTCGGAAAATCGCTTCGAGCAGTACGGCCGAAACGCCCGAGCAAGCAGCTGAGCGCAAAATTGCAGAGAGGAAGGCGAAGCAGGAAGCTAGTTTGCGAGAACGGCAGGCGCAGGTCGGTCAGGCGATGGAGCAGGTTGAAAAGGATGTAGGAAGAAGTAAGAAGGGTGCTGGACGGGAAGAAGGAGAGAGAGTGTTTGGGAGTTTATTGGTGGATCAGATCAGGGATCACGAGGTAAGTCTCTCTGCCTTGGTGACAAAGGGGATTGCTGATATTTTAGGTGACATGGGAGGAAGCTGCAAAATTCCTGAGTACTGATCCCCGATTCAACCACCCCGCATTGCAGTACGGCGACAAGCTACGACTCTTCCACGCGCACATCAGTAGAATAGCAGGTAAACGATCCAACGCGCTACATGGGCTCTTCCAGACCAATACACCCGAACTCGATACTCCTTTCGATCAAGTCTATCCGAAGATTATCGATGATCCAATCGTTCAGCGCCTAGGACTGGATGTGAATACGCTGGAAGATCGATGGAAGGCATGGCTGGCAAATCGGGAGGTGGAAGCGAGACATCAATTCGATGTCATGTTGGGTGAGAATAGCTTTGTGGAGTTTTGGGGTAAAATGAGAAAGAAGACGGTAGATGAGGCAGCGGCGGCTGTGGCGAATGCGAAATCTGATCCGGACCAGAAGGACGATGAAGTGGAGGAAGAGGATGCTGAGGGGTTGGGGAATGGGGGAACGGCAGATTTGACTGCGCTAGCACAGCAGATTGATCTGAATGAGATCAAGGCTGTGTTGAGGGTGAGTTCGATTGCTCGATAACGAAAGTGGTAGCTGATGAAAATAGAGAGATAAAAGGTATCGGCAGTTCGACCACATGCCGGAAGAGAGAGAACAGTGGATCAGAGTAAGTCATGTTTGCTGCATATCGCTCGGAGTCATTCAGTCAGCTGATATTTCTAGGACTATCTAGAAAAGCTTGAAGCTGCTTCGGGATCCAAAACAATCCACCAAGTTGGATGATCATGCATGCTGATCCAAGCCTTGCAAGGTGCATGAGATATACTGTGCACTTCAATGTCCTAGTGGAAGTGGCCTTGCTTCAGAGTACATCATAAGCCGCTCCGAATCGAATTGCCGCGTTTTGTAGTCCGCCCATCGACGAAGTGGAGGATAAATATCATGCGAGATAGTGTGGGATTGCACGCTGGGACGAGATGAGTCCTGATGACGATATGAGCTGATGGGAGGGTGGGGCAGTGTGGGATGTCCAGTACATGGCGGGGGAGGTGGCGGAGGAGGAGGTGGAGAAGCTGGAGGTGGAGGGAAGTCGCCCGCCAGGGATGGCGGTGGGGCCGCTGGCGGTGATGGTGGATTAGGCTCGTCCGGTGAAGGTAGAGGTGGCGGTGAAGGGGTAGGCGTGAGAAGTACCATATCTGCCGATCCATCTCTCAACAAGCGGCGTATGGACCGACTAGCGGGTAGAGGCGCAATCTCCTCTTGCTCACCGAAGACTTGAAGGTCGTCCTCAGAGTCCGAGTCGGGGATATCTGTTTCTATCTCTTTGCTCTCAAGCCTTCGCACGACCTCTCCCATCGGATCTATTGATGTCAGCCGTGATACCGCTCAGTCGCATGGATTAGCATAAACTTACCTTTACCCGATACCCATCCAGGCGGATATCCCCACTTCAGCATCCACTCAAACCATGGCCAATCCCCCCTCTTTTTCCGAACAGCCATCATTGCAGTCCTTACCCGTCTCTGCCCAGCACTCTCTTCCATCTTATCCCTCCCATCTCCCCGCCGAGGATTCACGATGATCCCGTCCTCAATTTCCCCATCCTCATCTTCCGCCCAGAAAAGAGCATCTTGTAGCTCTTCGCTGACTATGCCGGGAGTAAAGCGTGAGGCTAATGCAATGCGCCGATCACGCTCTTCAGCTGTATAAGTGTATGAGGCAAGATAGGGCTGAGCGAAATCTGGCATGGCGTCTCTCTGGGCATTGAAGGCGTCGCGGGAGGCTCGGATTTGGAGTTGGTCGCGAGGATACGGGCAATCACCGAGGATGTGTCCTGACTCGCGGCAATTCCAGCAGACTTGTCTGGAGGCGTCAGCCGGAGCAGACGATATCCTAGGCGAATTGATGCAACGTACTTCTGCCGGATTGGCTTGGACGGTGTGGAGTCAAGCTCTTCCGTCCTATTGTACAGGACATGAGACTTTCCATCTGACCCGCCGATATCCCGATCGACATCAACAGTCATGCTGAAGATGTCCTCCTGTCCATCATCGATCCTCACGACCCAATCCTCCTTCTCCGAGAACCCAGCAAACATCCTCTCGACGATAACTGAGAATGTCGCCTCTTCCTCGGGGGCAACAGCCTCGCCCAACAGCGCACCATACTGCGAGCTCAGACCGAACCACACTTGTCCTAGTTGGCGGCGCCATGGCGGCTTGGATGGCGCTGGTTCGGGTGTGGGAACAACGAATGCTGCCGTCTCCGATGAGACATGGCTTACAACAGATTTGTAAGGAGAGTATCGGGAAGATCTGCTGCTTTCGGGCGTGGGGTACGGGTTGTCGTAGTTGTTGTCAAAGGCTGAGGCTCGGGAGGGGCCTGCCATTTGTCCAAAGCCTCGATCAGGGCTTGGGCGTTGATGCGATGTTTCTGGATCCGGGCGTTATCTAGATGCAGCACAGGCTATTGGTGTGAGCTTGTCCTTGTTGTGGCCTTTCCGTCGAGGTGGCCGTAGCTTACAATGTCGTATTGATACAGTCTGCGCCAGCGTTTGGCCTCCTTTGCATCGATGCCAGCGGGTGGCGAACGGATGTTGAAGAGCTCAAGATCGAACTGTCTGATCTGTTGGACCTTGGCTAGCTCTATCTTAGCTACCTTATGGAGTCAGCCTGACAATGGCGCGGACACAATGAAAGAGTAGGAAGACTCACTTCGCACAATGAGCACTCCTTTCCTCCGGTGTACAGAGTCAGGCGAGGGAGTAGCGGACGAGGTGGCATGAGCGATTTAATCCCAGTTGAGGCGATTGACGATGTCTAGCTCGTTCTACAGGCCACAGGGTGATACAAGTCTGCTCCAGACCTGCTCGTAGTGACAGGCTGACCCTAAGGCGGGTATCAAGACAGCGAGGAGGAAGAGATACAATGAGAAGATCTGATGTCGAAAATACCGAGATGCAAGAAGCAAAAGCAAGATCCGAAAAGTCGCGTCAGCTATCTGTCCTCTTTCCTCCTTCCTCTCCCACCTCTTGTACATATCACATCCTTCCTTCCTCTGGACTGAGATCACATCTGTCGGACTACACTGCTGCCCCGACCAACCTGTGGCAAGACCGACACATTGAACGCGCGAGACACACACCAGACGAGCCGAAAGTACGCGACCCCGGGTACCCTCCACCCGGTTTGTTTGGTTCCTCCCCTCCGGCATTCCTTGCTGACCCCTATGTCGATTGTGACATCTACGCATCGTGGACGATACACTACCTTGTACGCTCAACACATACTCGACATGGCAACCAAGGGCAAAGACAAGGCTGGGGATTCCGACTCAGACTCGGATCTCGACTTCTTCACGTTCAAACCCGCAATTGCAGCTCCAAAGTCGCTAAGTCAGCCATATTGCCTGGTACTGAACATCAGACGTCCCAACTGACAATGCAGCGGCGCCTACGAAACCTAAGCCAATACATATCCTCTCGTCCTCGCCGGAATATTCGAGTGAGGGTACAGACTCAGATGATCCCGATGCGAAGAAGCGGCGTAAGCGGAAGAGGTCGAAGTCGAATAAACCACCTCCAACTCAACCTTCGTGGCTTGCTATGGCAACATTGCCTGTGAAGGGCAGAGGGAGTTCGAGAAGTACGGAAAGGGGTACAAGTAAACCACGGCTGACACCTGTCATGTGAGTCGGTATATTCGCTATGACTTTGGCTAGGCTAATCGTTCAGCGATATTGAAGTATCGGAGGAGGATGAAGCGGAGAAGGAAAGGCGGAAAAGGGAACGAATCCTCGCTGCTATTACACCACCGCCGATGCTTTCTGCTGCGGAAAAGCAAGAGGTGGTAGGGTTGATCGAGTGAGTCAACTCGTTTTTCTTCCTTGGCTCAGAAGCTGATCTTCCAGCTCAGCCCTGCCTATGGAAATACCAGATGACGATGACGAGGACGGAATCAGCGGTCCCAGCACTCACGCACGCCGCTCATCACCTGGCGAAGCGTCAGAACCGGATGAGAAGGTCACCATCAACATCCGAATGACTGTCGATCCAGAGAAGAGAGCGCAAGGACTTAGTGAGAGAGCTATAGCGCGTTATGAGAAACCATGGTCCATGTTTGTCAATCGCGTAAGTTTTCGCAGCGGGATATTGGAGTTACGCTGAAAACCAAACAGAGAGATCCCCTCTCGCGGATGATTGGCGATCTAGCCGACAAAATAAGCAAGGGCCCTAAAGAACTCATTGTCGAATACAACGGCGCCAAAATACCTCATTCATTCACTCCGCTCCGACTGGGTATTCAGGCGAATGAGGAAGTCGGAATGTCCGGATATGAATTGGCGGTATATGAGAAGGTTCAAGAGGAGCGTGCGGCGAAGCGGGAGGGACTCCATGCAGCGATCAATGCTGGCGGGCCGGTCGGGGAGGATGAGGATGGAGACGCAGGAGAGGGCGAGAAGGAAGGTGATGATGAAGCGGGTGATGCGGGGTCGGGGGATGACGGGAGCGAGGCCAAAACGACAGAGAAGAAGGGGACGATCCTCCGCCTGAGGGGTAGATGGGGAGAAGCAACCATCAGAGTTGCAGATAATATAGCATTGAAACTTCTCGCTGGGCATTACTGTAAGAGGGTGGGACATGCGGGATCGGAGGGTGATGTGCACCTCGAATTCGATGGAGATAAGCTGGAACCCGAGACGCTCGTGGGGGATCTAGGGGTGGAAGATCGGGATATGATTGATGTTATCTGTCCATAAGAGAGGGAGAGTTCTGGCTTTCTGGGGTTTATAGTGTAATTTCGACAATATGCATAATGTACAATGGCTGGACTAGACAGGGATGAATTGACCCGCCTCGATCCTTTTGCCCGATGCGTCCTCGAACCATCCGGGTCCTTCTTGCATCCCAGCAAATTCTGAGCGGAGAGGCACAACGCTGGTGTAACCCTTGGCGAAGGCCCATGCGTCGCTGCCGTGCGGTAAAGATTCGATCGGTGGGTTGAGGAGATGTGACATTGATGGAGCGAATTTAAACTTAAGGGGTCCAGTTGTGGGTGTGCCCGGTGCAGGAGTCTGTGGTGAGGAGGAAGGAAGTGTCGCAGCTGGTCCGGCAGGTTTAGAGCCAGATGAGGAGGTGGTGTTGGTTTGAGGCTTGTTCTGCCCCATATCGCTGCTTGGGACATAGTCGCCTTTTAGCCTGAACGGGTGAGCTAATGGCGACCTTGCGAGCACATTCTGTACTTAACTCACGCCGCAGTAGCCTTGAACAAACTCCCATAAGTGCTTCTCCACATTTGAGCATACACTGCCTTCCTCTTCTCCCTGACGAGCTGATCCTCAACAAGGGGGATATTGACAGTATAAAGCTGTGTGGGCCGTTTACTGCTACCAACAATCTCTAATCCCCAATTGCCCCACAAATGAGCGCAAATATCAACGGCGACTTCATGGGCTAGCTCCGTGGCTGCCTGGGGGCTCGGGCGCTGGACTATGCCGTATGAGATGGCAATGGTGGGTATGTGGTCTGTGTGTAGGGAGGAGGTCGGGTCCGACGAGGGACCGGGAAGGGGTACGGACATGCTGCCTGCTAAGGCGGCGCCGATCGTCCCTGATGAGAGGGAGAATGCGGTTGAGGAGTTGCGACCATCTGGAAGATAAGCTCAGGTGATCATGCAAAATCCTGGATGATCTCACGATTTGGCCCCGATATGACCATCTGAAAAGTCAGCTAGGCGGATCGGAGCGTCGCGGTCACAGTAACTCAAACTCACGTCGATCTCTCCAGGATAAAGGTTGTGAAGCGCGATGTTGGAACATGTCGCAGGTGTCTGGTATGTAAGCTTGTGTAGGACTGAGGGATGAGACCCCGTATCACGAATGCTGTATCTGACCCCTGACAAAAGTATCCATTCTGCTACTTCACCGTCTTTTAACGGTCTTGGAGTCTCGCAGATATCTCCCGTCAGGCCGTCCGGACCTGATAGGTGAGCTTTCTAAACTGTGCCTGTGGGTGAGGGCTCCCCAGCTTACCTTTCGGATAAAAATAGCTGGCGGTGATGATGTCGCTAATGGCATACGCCTTTCCCACCCTGAGACACTGTCAGCTGCTTTGCAATCTCCATACAGCACGTAGCGTTCAGGTCAACTGACCATGACTTCTGACAATCGGGAACAACGACCCTTACCTCCCAGCCTAATTTTTCCCGTAGGAGCTTGGAGAAGGCGAAGATGTTTGGGGAGGAAGATGAAGGAGGACCATCATCGTTCTATTGAGCTTTAGCCGATGTTCTCCATTGTGCACCTGTTCAGAGCGCTTAAAAACCACGCAAGACTGCGCTTCGGTAGATGAGGTCCGTGCTGATGACTCGGAGCGCGGCCGGCGCATTCCAGCTTCGTGTCGGGGCTCGGGCAAGCACTGCTAAATACGCGCCAGCTCCACGGTTCCGAATTCCATGACCGCTCGACAGGATAGCTCACCGTCAGGAGTACCCTTGGACGCTTTCCGTACGTGACGAGCGTCGACATTGTTGATGGTAGTGGATGTATGGATCGGACCCCTATGCGAAGTGATCGAGAAATGAGGAATGCTGCGCATCGGAGAAGGCCGAGACACCCAACAATGCCCGTGCGCAGGTGCCACACTCGTTAACGCCGCTATGGTCAGTTGCCACCCACCCGCCGTTCGATCCAACCAACTCATCGTCTTTTTGTATCCTCCCTATACCCTTCATCGACTGCTCGAAAACATGTCGGCACCGCCAGGCTTCCCAGCCGGGCCAAGCGGCTATTCCAACGGGGATGCCAGTGCTGGAATGGATGGAAATTTCTTCGGGCAATTGAGTCAAGAGGAAATCGCGAAGAAAGCGAGGAAATGGAGGAATTCGCAGAAGAAGCGGTTCAATGAGAAGAGGAGGACAGGAGGTGGTGCGGGAATCGATATGGGAAAAGCGGTGAGTCTGGGTTGAGAAGACGGACGCGCGATTGCCGCGGGAATGGAACATCGGATCATGGCGTTGGAAGTAATGGTCAACAAAAGTTACCATCGATCGAGTCCCTGCTTCTCGCGGTCTGGGCGGTATGAGCTGGATGGGAATGCAGTCCGAGCGCGGCCCATACTGACAATCGCACAGGAATTGCCGCCAGAGCACATCCGTAAGATCATAAAAGATCACGGCGATATGTCAAATCGAAAGTTCCGGAATGATAAGCGAGTGCATCTCGGTGCGCTCAAATACGTCCCGCACGCCGTGCTCAAGCTGCTGGAGAACATTCCTTGTCCATGGGAGGTAAGTTATCTCAGAACGGAACAAAACTAGATCCGTGTCATTCGTCAGATTCGAAGCTGACTTTTTGGTAGCAAGTCAGAGAGGTACCCGCCCTATACCATATCTCGGGTGCTATAACGTTCGTCAATGAGGTTCCCAAGGTCATAGAACCGGTTGTGAGTAGCTTCGTTCTTTGAGAATCCTGCCTGAAAGTACAAATTCACCCAAACTGACCCAAATTTAGTACCACGCTCAATGGGCATCGATGTGGCTCGCTATGCGACGTGAGAAGCGTGATAGGAGACACTTCAAACGAATTCGTTTTCCCCCCTTTGACGATGTAAGCGGCCGGCTATACCTCTCGTTTGACGTCGCTGACAAGTCAGGAAGAGCCACCGATGGATTATGGGGATAATGTGCTCGATGTCGAGCCATTGGAAGCAATTCAACTCGAATTGGATGACGAGGACGACAAGGACATCATCGAATGGTTCTACGATCCTAAGCCGCTCATCGACACCCCTCAGGTCAATGGGTCATCGTACAAATATTTCCAGCTCACCTTACCCCAAATGTCGAATTTATACCGAATAGGTCGACAGCTTTTGTCCGACTACTCCGACAAGAATGCTTTCTATCTCTTCGATCAGAAAGCGTTCTTCACGGCCAAGTCGCTCAACATCGCTCTACCAGGTGGTCCCAAATTCGAGCCGCTGTATCGGGACACCGATACATATGATGAAGATTGGAACGAATTCAACGACATCAACAAGGTTATCATCCGCGGTATCATAAGGTCCGAATATAAAGTCGCTTTCCCTCACCTTTACAACTCCCTGCCCCGCTCTGTACACATCGGAACCTACCACGAGCCCAAAAATGTGTACATCAAAACGGACGATCCCGACCTCCCAGCATTCTACTTCGACCCCCTCATCAACCCCATTTCGCAACGCGTCGTACAGGAGGCACACACACCTCTTGTCAGCCACGAAGACGAAGTGTTTGGTTTCGGAGTGGAGGAGGATGATTTTGAATTACCAGAGGAGGTCCAGCCGTTTTTGGCCGAGAAGGAATTGGAGAATGAGCACACGGCGGATGCGATTGCATTGTACTGGGCACCATACCCTTACAATCGCCGATCAGGACGGACGAGGCGAGCACAAGACATTCCGATGATCAAGAATTTCTACTTGGAGCACTGTCCTCCCAGTCAGGCTGTGAAAGTCAGGGTGTCTTACCAGAAATTGGTCAGCTTTCTCGCACACTTCGATTTTTTTGTGCTCAAGCTAACCAGTCTTCAGCTTAAAGTCTACGTGCTCAATGCTATCCACCACAAACCACCCAAGGCTATGGCCAAGCGGAATTTGTTCCGATCGCTTAAGAATACCAAATTCTTCCAGCAAACAACGCTCGATTGGGTGGAGGCCGGTTTGCAAGTGTGCAGGCAGGGATACAACATGTTGAACCTTCTCATTCACCGAAAGAATCTCAATTATCTGCATCTCGACTACAACATGGTGAGTTTTCGAATCGGTAGCGCAGGCAGAGAGGACACAGCTGACCATCTAGAACTTGAAACCGATCAAAACGCTTACTACGAAAGAAAGGAAGAAGTCCCGATTCGGAAACGCCTTCCATCTCTGTCGAGAAATTCTGCGATTGACGAAACTCATCGTGGACGCCCATGTGCAATTCCGATTGGGCAACGTCGATGCGTTCCAGCTTGCCGATGGTCTTCAGTACTCGTTCGCGCATGTCGGTCAGCTTACCGGGATGTACAGGTACAAGGTTAGCTTTCTTGGTTTGCACCGAATGCCCGCACTTCACAAGCTGACATCATTAGTACAAGCTCATGAAGCAAATCCGAATGACGAAGGACTTGAAGCACTTGGTCTACTCGCGCTTCAACACAGGACCTGTAGGAAAGGGACCCGGAGTAGGATTCTGGGCTCCTGGGTGGAGAGTGTGGTTGTTCTTCCTCAGAGGGATGGTCAGTTATCTCTTCTATGGCTACCGGCGTGTCGGCCAAAGCAGCTGACAGTGCCCAGGTCCCATTGCTAGAGAGATGGCTTGGAAACTTGCTTGCTAGACAGTGAGCTAGATCACCCAAGCTTAGCGGGATTAAGCTAATAACCTCCAGATTCGAAGGCAGAAACAGCAAGACTATTGCATTGACGGTTACCAAGCAAAGAGTGAGTTAGATTGTCTGAAGATTATCCTCACTCGAGGCCTCAGCTCACTTTGCCTAGGTCGAGTCTCATTTCGATTTGGAGCTGAGGGCGGCTGTAATGCACGACTTGGTGAGTTAAGCTTTCCGTCACATATGGATATAACTGATGACAACAGTTGGAGTGAGTAGCTTTCTCTTGTTTTAATGCCGGCACAAGCTAACCCTAAACCAGTATGATGCCTGAGTCTATAAAGTAAGTGCCACGTCGCTTTTTTCCAGGTTTATCTGTCCTTGTACATGTGCTGATGTGGCAGGGCCAACAAGGCGAAGACTATTCTCCAGCACTTGAGTGAAGCGTGGCGATGCTGGAAAGCCAAGTGAGCTCTTTCCTTCTCAGTAGACTCGGCGGAATCAGCTCACATAATCAGTATTCCTTGGCGCGTGGTACGTTTTCCTAGACCTTTCGACTGTCGATTAGCTTCAGCTTACATCGTAGCCCGGTATGCCCGCCCCCATCGAGAACGTCATCCTTCGATACGTCAAGAGCAAGGCCGATTGGTGGACATCCATCAGTCACTTCAACGTCAGTTATCCGGCGTCCGGACAGTTCACCTACGAGTAGCAACTGACAACTTAGCGAGAACGTATCAGACGCGGAGCGACAGTCGACAAAGCCGTCGTTCGCAAGAACCTCGGTCGTCTTACCCGTCTCTATCTCAAAGCGGAGCAAGAGAGGCAGAACGGGTACCTCAAGGACGGACCTTACATTTCCTCCGAAGAGGCCGTCGCCATCTACACTTCGACCGTCCACTGGCTCGAATCTCGCAAATTCTCACCCATCCCCTTCCCACCCCTATCATACAAGCACGACACCAAGCTGCTTGTTCTGGCGCTTGAAAAGCTCAAGGAGGCTTACTCGGTCCATGGCCGACTCAATCAGTCTCAGCGAGAAGAGCTTGCTCTTATTGAGCAGGCTTACGATAATCCGCACGAGTGTCTTTCGCGTATCAAGCGACTACTTTTGACTCAGCGAGCATTCAAGGAGGCCGGTATTGAGTTCTTCGACACGTACGACAAGCTCATCCCTTGTTACGACATTGAGCCCGTGGAGAAGATTACGTAAGTTGATGTTTCACTTTTGCCACCCGCCATCCTCCCACCCCACCCCTCCTTTGTCCAGAACACCCTGTCATACATCTTTCCCTTTATCTTCTCACGCCTCCTACACCTTGTGTGGCAAGCGAACGTAGCTAATGAATATCAGCGATGCCTACCTGGACCAATTCCTTCACTTCGAAAGTGACAAGCGCGGCCTGTTCCCATCATGGGTCAAGCCCGCCGACACCGAGCCCCCACCTCTTCTCGTCTACAAGTGGTGCCAGGGTATCAACAATTTGACCGATGTTTGGGAGACCAGCGAGGGCGAGTGTTTGGTCATGATGGAGACGGTCCTTTCGAGAGTCTACGAGAAGGTCGACTTGACACTGCTCAACAGGTTGTTGAGGCTGATTTTGGATCACAATCTGGCAGACTACATCACAGCCAAGAACAATACCGTGAGTCAGAAGATGTTCTCATGAGGGATTGACGGATACACGTGACCCCGAACCTGGGAGCCCCTCAGCTGACTTTACAGACCCTTACCTTCAAAGACATGTCGCACATCAACGCTTATGGTATGATCAGGGGGCTACAGTTCAGTTCCTTCGTATTCCAGTACTATGGTCTCGTATTAGACCTTCTGATTCTGGGTCTTCAGCGAGCATCGGAAATGGCGGGTCCACCTCAGATGCCGAACGGATTTTTGCAATACCGCGACCAGGCTTCGGAAACTCGCCACCCAATCCGGTTCTACTCGCGATACGTCGATCGACTACACATCTTGTTCAAGTTCTCAGCGGAGGAATCGAGAGATCTTATCCAGAGATACCTTTCCGCCAACCCTGACCCGAATAATGAGAATATGGTAAGTTGTTTTTTACCCGGCAGGATGCTACTATACCGAGATTCAACTGACAATCCAGCTCGGCTACAACAACAAGAGGTGCTGGCCTCGAGATTGCCGAATGCGACTCAACAAGCACGATGTTAACCTCGGTCGCGCGGTCTTCTGGAACGTCCGGAATTCCCTTCCTCGATCCCTTACCACCATCGAATGGGACGATACATTCTGCTCTGTCTACTCGAAAGATAACCCACAGCTCCTCTTCTCGATGTGCAGCTTCGAAGTTCGAATTCTGCCCCGAGTGCGAACACAGCAGGGAGAGCAGTACTCGCTCAAGGACGGTGTATGGAACCTCACCCAGGAGTCGACGAAGGAACGTACTGCCCAGGCGTACCTCCGAGTCTCCGATCAGGGTATTCAGGACTTCAATAATCGAATCCGACAGGTCTTGATGTCGTCTGGTTCGGCTACCTTCTCCAAGATCATCAGTTAGTTTCCTACTTTTGGTCGTCTGTAATCATGATTGTGAGCTGACAACGCAGACAAGTGGAACACAGCTCTTATCGGACTTGTCACCTACTACCGAGAAGCAGTTATCGGAACGGTTAGTTTAAGAGTGGACGAATCGTCGCGTCACCATGAGCTTATGTGTCTAGAATGAGCTGCTGGACTCTTTAGTCAAGGCCGAGAACAAAGTTCAGACCCGAGTCAAGATCGGTCTCAACTCCAAGATGCCCTCCCGTTTCCCTCCAGCCGTCTTCTACTCGCCTAAGGAGCTCGGTGGTCTCGGGATGTTGTCGATGGGTTTCGTCCTGATTCCTCAATCCGATCTTCGATGGTCTAAGCAAACCGACAGTGGTGGTATTACCCACTTCCGGTCTGGTATGACGCACGAGGAAGACCAACTCATCCCCAACTTGTATCGATACCTTCAACCTTGGGAGGCGGAGTTCCTCGATTCGGCTCGAGTGTGGAGCGAGTACGCTATGAAGCGGAAAGAGGCTACGGCTTCGAATAGGCGATTGACACTGGAGGATCTGGAAGATAGTTGGGATCGAGGTATTCCTCGAATCAATACTCTGTGAGCTTCCATGTTTGATGTGTCAACTTCTTTTGCTAATGAAACAGGTTCCAGAAAGATAGGCACACCTTGGCGTACGATAAGGGATGGAGATTGCGAACGCACTGGCAACAGTATCACCGACTTCGCGCCAATCCTTTCTGGTGGACCAATCAGCGGTATGTTTCTGGACTCTCTTCATTTCTCCAGATTGCCAGCTGACTTCCAGACACGATGGAAAGCTGTGGTCACTCAACAGTTACCGAATCGACGTTATGTGAGTTGAATCAGCTAAGGAGCAGTGAACCATAACTGACGGCATCCAGCGCCGCTTTAGGTGGTGTGGAAGGTATTCTCGAGCACTCTCTCTTCAAGGGCACGGCTTTCCCTACCTGGGAAGGTCTCTTCTGGGAAAAATCCTCAGGCTTCGAGGAGTCGATGAAGTACAAGAGTGAGTTTGTGAAACCAGGTGAAACACATGACGTAATCTAACATTTCTATAGAACTCACCAACGCACAGCGATCCGGTCTATCCCAGATCCCCAATCGACGGTTCACCCTATGGTGGTCGCCTACCATCAACAGAGCCAACGTCTACATCGTAAGCTGCTCACAATAGCGTTGAAAGCGGGAACGAAGCTCACGTGTTAGGGTTTCCAAGTGCAACTCGATTTGACTGGTGTATTCATGCACGGGAAGATCCCGACTCTGAAGATCAGTCTTATTCAGATCTTTAGAGCCCACCTTTGGCAAAAAGTGCATGAGTGAGTAGCGGAGCCTGTGGGAGCATGCGAACACATTGGCTGACCCTTCAGATCCGTCGTCATGGACTTGTGTCAAGTTTTCGACCAAGAACTCGAAGCCTTGCAGATCGAAACCGTGCAGAAGGAGACTATTCACCCTCGTAAATCCTACAAGATGAACTCTTCGGCTTCCGACATCCTGCTCTTCTCGAGCTACAAGTGGCAGATCTCCCGCCCGTCCCTCTTGAACGACAATAAGGACATCATCGATGGTTCCGTTACTTCGTCCAAGTACTGGCTCGACATCCAGCTCCGATGGGGTGACTTCGACTCGCACGATATCGAGCGATACGCACGTGCCAAGTATCTCGACTACTCGTCCGACTCACAATCCATCTACCCCTCACCTACCGGTGTCCTCATTGCCATCGATCTCGCCTACAACCTGTACGCGGGCTACGGTGTCTACTACCCTGGTATGAAGCCCTTGCTCCAACAGGCCATGGGTAAGATCATGAAGGCCAACCCTGCCCTCTACGTTCTCCGTGAACGAATCAGGAAGGGTCTTCAGCTGTACTCATCCGAGCCCACCGAGCCCTACCTCAACTCCTCCAACTATTCCGAATTGTTCTCGAACCAAATCATCTGGTTCGTCGATGATACCAACGTTTACCGAGTCACCATCCACAAGACGTTCGAAGGAAACTTGACGACTAAGCCTATCAACGGTGCCATCTTCATTTTCAACCCTCGAACCGGTCAACTCTTCCTGAAGATCATCCATACCTCTGTATGGGCTGGTCAGAAGCGATTGGGACAGTTGGCGAAGTGGAAGACGGCAGAGGAAGTTGCGGCGTTGATTCGGTCGTTGCCAGTTGAGGAACAGCCGAAGCAGATCATCGTGACTAGGAAGGGAATGCTGGATCCTCTCGAAGTCCACCTGTTGGATTTCCCCAACATCGTCATCAAGGGTAGTGAACTGCAGTTGCCCTTCCAGGCGACATTGAAGATTGAGAAGTTCGGTGATTTGATCCTGGTCAGTTCTCCTCCACCCATTTCGGTTCTGGAAGTAAGCTGATGAGTGTAGCGCGCTACCCAACCGCAGATGGTGCTCTTCGGTCTGTACGACGACTGGCTCAAATCCATCTCGAGTTACACCGCCTTCTCTCGATTGATCCTCATCCTTCGTGCTCTGCATGTCAACAACGAAAAGGCCAAGATTATCCTCAGGCCCGACCGAACGACCATCACTGAGAGTTACCATATCTGGCCTACGCTCGAGGATGCGCAATGGTGAGTCCGATTGCGATGTTGATCGTCAGCGTGCGATGAGCTCACGATTCAGGATGGCGGTTGAAGTCGCGCTGAAGGACTTGATCCTCAATGACTTCGGCAAGCGGAACGCAGTCAACGTCGCTTCGCTCACTGCGTCTGAAGTCAGAGATATCATTTTGGGTATGGAAATGTGAGCTCTCCATGCTACATCGAACACTTGGACACCAGCTGATATGTTAGCGCTGCTCCTTCAGTCCAGAGGCAACAGATGGCCGACATTGAGAAGTCTACGGATGCCGGGAACCAGGTCACTGCTCTGCAGACCAAGACTACCAACATGTGAGTTCATTCGCGCTCGATCGACCGGGGAATCTGCAACTGACAGTTCAGCCACGGAGATCAGCTCGTTGTCACTACCACCACCAACTACGAGCAGCAGACCTTTGCATCCAAGTCGGACTGGCGAGTGCGAGCTATCAGCGCCACCAATCTTCCCCTTCGAGTCAACCACATCTTTGTTGGTAACGACGATGTCAAAGATGACGCATCATCCTTCACCTACGTCGTACCCAAAAACATCCTCCGAACCTTCATTGTTAACGCAGATCTACGCACACAGGTCGTTGCCTATCTGTACGGTTCCTCCCCGGCCGACAATCGGCAAGTCAAGGAGATCAAAGCGATTGTCTGGGTGCCTCAGCGCGGTACCAACAACGGTGTCGAGCTTCCCTCTTCTCTACCCAAACACGACTTCTTGCTCAAGGATCTCGAGCCACTCGGGTGGATCAAAACTCAGAGTCAGGAATTGAACCACCTTTCGCCGGCGGACGTGACGACCCAAGCGAGAGTCATGGCTTCTCATCCCGAATGGGGACCACAATCTATCTGTATCACCTGCGCCTTCACTCCCGGTTCCGTCTCCCTCACCTCGTGGGAATTGACCGTCGCCGGATTCGAATGGGGAAGGAAGAACACAGATGTGACTGGTCAACATACGGGCTATAACCCCAACATGGCCAACAGGGTACAATTGCTCCTGTCGGATAGGATTCTGGGGATGACGATGGTGCCTGAGGGTGGAGTGTGGAACTATGGGATTGGTCTGACTCAGAGTTGGACGGAGAAGATTCCGTACACAATGACTTTGGATAAGCCGGAGTCGTTCTGGGCGGCATGTCATCGACCGGTGAGTCATCTCGAATGTAACAAGTTGGGCACACAGCTGACGTATCTAGAATGCCTTCCTCAACTTCGCTGCTATGGAAGGGGATGATGCGGCCGACGTGGAGAATAGTCTGGAGTAAGGGAGAAGGATGGGAGGATTTATACTTGGAGTGTGAAAGAAATCCGAAAACGGGGAGAGATACAGTCAAGCTTCCGGAATTGTTTGTAGATATACTATGCGATCAGTCTGTATGATCTAGCTGTATCGGTGAAGTCCAGCAAGCCGTCGACCACCATGAGGGTTTGGGTCGAGCTCAATCCAAGCTGGCGTGATCGCGTCGTAATCTGACGAGGATTTCGCAGCTCAATCGATGACTCTTTCTCTTTCCATTGTTCCTTGTGCATAAAGAGGACACCTTCCCATGGCTTGAACTCAACATGACTACCCTCGGCCCCCTCCTCTCCCACCCGCACGACCGTCCTTCACCCATCTGGGCTCCCCTAGTCTCCCTCCTAGGAATAACCTACTTCCTAGCCTGGTCTCTATCCTTCTACCCCCAACTCATCCTAAACTACAAACGCAAACGGACTGACGGCCTCTCCCCCGATTTCGTCTATCTAAACCCCCTCGGTTTCCTCGCTTTATCGATATGGAACACTGGGATGCTCTTCTCTCCACTTGCCCGCGCGCAGTATGCCGACCGACACGAAGGAAATATACCCCAAGTCGCTGGTGCCGATTTGGCATTTAGTGCGCATGCTTTGGTGCTGGCTGCGGTGGCGCTGGGTCAAGTGTGGTATTACCGCCAAAGAACTATGGAGGCTATGCTGCAAGATCAGAGGGACGGCGAGGGGACCGGGGAGGACAATGAGGAGCGAGGGGAGAGAGACCCATTATTGCCTGGAACCAAGGCGAAGAAGGGGGCGGTACAGGATCCCGCATTACCGTCAACTTCGTGTCAAATCGGCTTAGGGGTGATGCTCCTCTCTGCCTCGGGGTCGGCGGTGCTAGTCTGGACTGGGAAGCTCGAATGGCTCGACTGGCTGTATCTCGTTTCGACCATCAAACTCGTCATTTCCGCTGTCAAGTATACGCCGCAAATACTGCTCAACTGGCGATTGAGACGAGTGGAGGGGATGGCTATCGAGGGTATGATTATGGTGAGTCCTGCTCATCGTATCATTCTAATATGTCCCATCCCGCCCCTGGCTATCCTGTGCGCGAAAATGGTATGCAAGGTCAAGCTCGCCATGAATAATTGGCGGTGTTCTTTCCCAGTCTGCACGCTGTCTAAAGCATCGCTGACCATGTCATAGGATTTGATAGGCTCATTCCTCTCCTTCGCCCAATTGGTCATATCATCCATCTTCATCGCCCACGACCCAAGCGGCATCACAGCCAACCCCGCCAAATTGGGCTTGTCGGGCCTTTCTGCGTCATTCGACTGTATACTGCTCGCGCAGAAGTACATCTTCTTCAGGAAGGGGAGGAGTCAGACTGTGGGAGAGCTATGAGGCGGGGACTTCGCATAATGCAGGACAGGACAGGGTCCGGTGTGAATCCAATCGAAATGGGATTTTGAGTTGGAAGGATGAGAGTATAGGGGCTAGATCATACTGTATCTCGTTGTACATCCTAGAAGAGCATTATATACATAGATATTACAGACCGTTGCTAAATTCATAGACTGTCCCAAGAACACTTCAGAACGCCTTCTTATGTATGATATCTGGGTCTTCCTTGTACTCATCCGCAGAAACCCACATCTGACATCGTCAGCTTTTTTACTATGCGAAGTCGGACGCGCGCGTAGCTGACCTTCTTGAAAGTGCTCAGGCCAGCTAGAATACTTCCTCCTATCCATGTAGAGTACTGTTGCCATCAGCTTGATGTACTCAATGCGGACTCGAAGGAGAGGGTTAACTGACCTTCCGTTCAGGCGGAGCATATATCTTCAGTTTAACATCTTTCAATGCGAGCTTCTTCACCTCGCTCAGAAGTCGATCGCCGAATCCTTTTGGTGAGCTGGTGCTAGTCATACTAAGCAGAGACATGCGAAAGCTCACCAGTACACAGTGTTGATCCACCAGACAAGACGATATTGCTGAATAGCGATTTCCGGAGATCCAGATCAGTTCGGTTGATAGAGTCAACGATAATTTGATGAACACCGGGATATTCTTGCCCTATCAATTCTGGGTTGAATAATATCTCAGGAGCGAGGAAGCGTTCTGTTCCGAGCTGAATATATCAGCTGTGACTTCGAGTGTGGATAACTGTGGTGTGGAGCTGACCTGTATAACTTTCCCATCCGGTAATCTGAACTCTTCCCATGCTCCACTATTATCCTTCTCCTCCTTGGCTGGATTTAGAGCAAGGTAGCACGTCTTCTCTTTGATTGTGCGGACGACTTCTTTCTCGGCTGAAGTATGGAGGTAGTGCCCGGATTTCCGAAGTAGGAGTTGTAGGTGATCGGTCACGTCACTACAGAATCAGCTGTTTGCCCTCAGTCAGAAGAAGGACGAGAGAAAAAAAGCTCACCGGCCCGCTAAGTCTATTCTCCGTATTGCGTGGGGCATACTGAATCCTTCAAAGACTGGTACAGCATGAGTGACTCCGTCTCCCGAATCTAGGACAATACCCGTTGTCCGACCAGATGAGTACCTGTTAAGTCAGCTGTATGCTTGTCACACTACCAACAACGTATCACAACTGACAAGCTGAGTACAGCCTGGACGCTGGTGAAGAAGGCAGGCACGTTGAATGTTTCGAAGAAGATTTGAGCGGCTACGTCCCGATTTTGCCGTGGATTCAGCGGTGCTTCCGTGAGCAGGACGGGGTGCTGTGGATATGAGCCTAAAGTTTTCCTCACCACGAGTTGATCAAATCACCTCCTCACTCAGCGCCTTCAATCCATCCGAGTATACCCAACCCCATATCCGCTCCATGTCGTCCCAGTCCATAACGATACCGTGCTCCATCGGATACTTGATCTTCAGCAATCCGCGTAGCTCCTGCGCTCTGCGACCGATGAAGATGTTGTCTTGTATGGCACCGGCCATTACTCGGGGATGCTTCGGTCTTCCGACGCTATGACGCTCAGCCCATGCCTCGGGATAGGATATGAAGTGGTTCTCAGTTAGCCGGAAGATCGAACTTACAACGATGGAATGTAGCATGAGGGCTGCTCTTCGCCTGCGAAGCCTGCTTTTATGGTCCCTGATCCCTGTGCTGTTAGCTGTGACGAAGATGACGATGGTGACGATGTCGACGGAGGCTTAGCTTACATTATCGAGAACCACGGGCTGATTTGTGAGACTGCCTGGATCAGCTTTGAGGATTTACGGCTCTTAAGAATTGAGTGCTTACACGTCGTCAAATTCAGTGGCCATCGCTGCTGGTGCTGTCAGAGGCTTTGGATCACTTCTAGATGGTGCTGAAGGGGTATTGGAGAATGATACAGGACAGGTGATTTGGGTGAGTTAGGACCTGAAACGCGCCCAGGACCCGGACGCGAAGTGGAGGAGGAATGTAGAAATCCGGGTCGGAATCACCCTCCAATTCCGGGGTGAAAATTAGGCATGCCGGGAATTAGGCGGCGTCCATGCTCCTCCGACTTCGTCCTGAGTGACTTGCAACTCCGCCCTATCTAATCTATATACAACTCAACTTCTTCGGCAATGATCGCTTCAACAACGCCCCTCGTCAGAGCAGCGCTCCCAGCTACAAGAAATATCAGCGTCGCAGCAGCGGCTACAAGGCGATATGCCAGTGGGGGACCATCCTACAACGCACCATCGGGATATCTATTCGGCGAGCGGGTGTGTTTTGGCCCCTTCGCCACAGATACGCTGAAAGGTCTGAGCTGATCCGTTTTAGCCGGTGAAGGGTCAGAAGAGACAAAGGGAATCTTGGGAGTAAGTTTTGGTGACCGGGCTATGTACCGACTGTCCGGCCTAATACGTCGGAAGTGCATGGCCGTGCACGTTCGACCCGTAGACCGAGATCTGACGAGTCAGGACAATCTACTACCTCGGCATGTTCGGTGGAATGGCGTTGGCGACTGTGCTGTTGGTATACAAGCCGGATACAAGGTATGTCGCAAACCTATCCCACTCGTGAACTCGCGCTGATCGCTGTCCCTCCAACTTATTCCGCCGACCTCTCACTGGCCTCGCACACATCTGTCATCGATATCGCTTCTACAATCCACTACAAAACCTGTACTGACGACACCCATCCGGGCAGTATTCAAACATGGGCTCTGGCAGAGGCAAAGGCGCGAATGGAGGCACGGGGAGAGTTGCCGCAGTACAAGCCCTCGTCGTCGTCGTAGCGGAGTCCGGCGTGACTATCGCAGCGGAATGCTTCCTTCGTCCAGACGGTACAGGGTAGAGGGGGTGTATGGGAACGATGGGCTGTTTGTAGACTTCAGGGTGGATGGAATGAGCTGGATATTTCCGAGGTCTGATTGGGACGGCACGGAGGGGGTCACACTCGTTTTAACCGGCTTTGAGCTGGATCGGAGGGGCGCTCTGTGTCCAGGAACGCTTGCCACTGCCTTTTGGGGGACGTCAAAGCTACCAAGAGGTGTCTGAAGAGATCGCGCCGATTATACATCGGTCGGGATCTAATGGTGGACGAGAAGATGGAACAGGTCCCTTCCAAAACTCCCTTCAAAGCGCACTTCATTCGATACATCTCCCCGTCTTCTCACTTCTTTAACAGCTTTTCAATAAGTAAAAAGAACATTCGCGGATGGCTCCACATCCATGGCGTCCAACACCGCACAAGCGCCCGCGGGCGCAAGCCGACCCCACACGGTCCACCGGCACCTCTCAGCCTGAGTGCCCCTCCGCGGCGTACATCCAGGCCTACGAGGCCCAGCTGGTATACCCAGAGAACGCCGCGGGCTCCAGCCGGAACTCAGACACCTCAGCTGGAGGTCATCCTCGCTCTGAGGCCGACGAGGGAGGGCCGACGTTGATCAAATGGTCGGGCGGTGAGGAGGGGGATGAGGAAATATGGGCGGATCGGTAGGTCATTTTGCCGAAGTCGGTGTACTTCTTCGCATGAAGTGATTGAATACCGAGGGCTGCAAGCTTTATTTATGATTGCGATAATCAGGAGGTGCCCGCTGGCTGATGGCGGTGACTGGTGTGGAGGATGATCGGAGCTCTTCCAGCAAATGGTACTAACACCTCGACACAATGGCACTGGCTGGCGACATCAAGACGTACATGACCCCATTCTCCATTCTCCAGCACCGAGTCAAGCTGATAGGTCAGGTACAACATCATCCACCTTCTACCCTCTCTACCGTCCATTTCGACAACGTCAAGCCTACATCGAGATCGCGCTACATCCCCAACATCCTCGTCATCATCATGGGATGACCTTCCTTCGGACGAGGAAGAGCTATTCGCAATCTCTGGAGATGAGGCTGTGGAGACGTATGAGCGGGAGAAGAAACGGAAATGGCTAGAGAAGCTAAGGGAGGAGCGGCTAAGGGAGCGAGCGGAGCAGGATGATGTTTTGGTGCAGCAGAACGAAGCCAAGGCTATAACGAGGAAAGCACAGGAAGACGAGGTAAGTCCATTCTTTGCCTTCGATCGATGCATATATTGTATACTGATTGTGCTATAGATCCCAGACAACATCCGCACCTTGATGCTTCACACTGCCAATTCAATCTACTCTGCGCCTAATCCTAAATCCCTCGAATTGCGCATCTTGGCCAATCATGCAGGGGATGTGCGGTTTGCGTTTCTTCGAGGGAAGTGGGTGGGGGAGTGGGAGAGAGTGAAAAGACAGGTGAGGGTGGAGAAGGGGTTGGAGAAGCCCGAGGGACTGAAGTCGGAGAGCGTTGCTATGCTTGGAGCCTATGGGAGTGATTCGGAGGACGACGACGACGAAGCAGAAGAAGAAGGGCGGGAACCTGGGAGTCCACCGCCTTTGCCTCCTGGACCACCGCCGGATGAGCCTCCGCCTGATCGTCACATCGGGGAGGGGAGATCTAAGCTGGATGAGACGAGTGAACGGACCTTGGTGGACGGTGGAGGAACGCTGGGCACAGAGGAAGGAGAGCAAGAGGGTCAGAACGGAAAAGGGCGGGTAGACGGTCAGGGTCCAGACTCCAGTAGTCCAGTACCGGATGGGGCAGCGGACGAGGAGAAGAGAAGGATGAGGAGACAGAAATTAATGGAGTGGAAGAGAATCAAGGGCATGGGCATGGGCAAGGGTGAACAGTCTTCTTAGCGCTTACAGATTAGATCTGATACGCCATTGAGTCTCCCTTGGCCCGCGAGAACATCGGCATCAACGTATGTCCCATTCTGCTGTTGCTGTGTCTGGGTCCTGCTTCTACAACAGCGACAGACTGTGTCAAACAGGGGAGCGCAGGCAAGTATGGCATAGGGAGAGTGTCACTGTGACAGGGTGTGAAGGGAACGAGCTCTCTGGCTCCTGCGTCCGGGCCATTTCATGACGTGCGACCGCACTTTAATGACCGACCTCGACTTTCGGTGTTTGGCGATCCCTTCAGCAGGCTCATTCCTTTCGCTCAAGACCCAGAGACAGCGAGACTCCCCCCTCCCTCTAGCCATATATATGATGCCTCCGTTCCCCTGGCCTCTTCTTTCCCCACATTGGCACATATCCCTTCCCAGCCGAATTCCCAATCCCGCGTCTGATCGCTCTCTTGCCTCTCACCGACCGACACATATCACCTACCTTCAAGATGTGCCCTACTGACCCAGGCGACTCTGCTTACTTCAAATACAAGCCAATTGAAAGCCGTGCTCAGGCCGAGCAGGTCTTCACGACCTATGAAGCCTGCCGCGATCCCTCTCATTACATCGGACCACTGAGGACACAGGTCGAGGGTGATTGCAAGGCGGCGACGGGTTTCATCAGCATTGAAATGCTCAAGAGTCTTGAGAAATCGCTGCCGGAGTACTGCTTCTTTGGTGAGTTTAATGTTTCCCATAGTTCCCGGCCCAAGATCTGCGATTGTACTCCGTCGGGGCGCAAAGTGTCAACCAGACTGACTCCTTCAGGGCGCTTCTCCGAATCGGATTGGACGTCTCACCGCCAGACGATGCTCGATGACATTTTGAAGAAAAATCCAGCAGGGGGTGCCCACGACCTGTTCAATCGATCTGAGCCTGACCTCATCAAGGAATCCATGGAGAGAATGAAGGACTTGGGGGAGCTGCAGCATTTCGGGTCCAAATCGACTGTTTTCCAAAGCAACATTGCTGGGCGCGTGAGCTTGGCCATCCTGATTGAGTACAGCAAGCGCAAGGCACAGGAAACTCAGGATCAGAAAGGCATCTATGAGGAAAATTGAGCGGGTGATATACACGTCCAACCCCCAATTCAGCATGTGACGAGTCCAGAAATCAAACGTTCCACAATCGATTTTTAACATGCATACATCTCATCTGCAGTGGCTCAAATCAATCGTACTTCGATTCCGCGTGCTTGTTCGCCGGAGAGATCTCTTCCTCGCATACCGCTTTTTAATGTGACTCGACTCCAGGAGGTCTTAGGTCACGTTGCCGTCGAGAACATGTGCCGTATGCGCATGGCGCTGACGAGTGCTCAATGCTCATGTATGTAGCTCTCGAAATTTCATCTGTCCATACGCCAAAAAAGCGGGCGGATGAACGGCACCTCGATCGAAGCTTGATTTCTGCGATCACGTACATCTTAGCTCGACAGAGGACTCATGCTGGGATTCAACTTCAAGGAGACGAAGCACACCCGCGAGCTTCGTGTTCACCGACCATCCACTGGAAATGCAGTGAGTAGCCAAGTACCAAGAACCACTATGCAGGTGTACATTTAGGAGATTGTGGACAGGAACTGCGGCAGCCATTGCAGTGATCCGAGCGTTGGCTGACAGCCGACTGGTGGACGCATGGCATCCGTTAGCTAGGCGTTGCATGTCTTCGCCACCCTGGAGGCCGAAGAAAAGTGCCACACTCATCATGGAACTTGGACCGTTTGCCACCCAGTTGTACGTGCCAGCGTGGGAAAACTTCCCTGTCTGTTTGGTTCCACAGAGTTACCGCAACATGGACGATACTGATCCCTCTGCTACACCCCTGGACCTGCTCTTGAATGCCATCACAGAAGACGGGGAGGCAGATCAGGATGACTTTCCAGCCGCAGATCACGCGGCGCTGGGGGATTTGGGCGGGCTGCTGGGGGATTCGGTCTATGTACGTTCATGTCCTACGTTCCTCACCTGAAGACGCTAATGGGGCCTAGGACTTTTCCCCGATCGATAACAGGTCCGAACCAGTCAATGATATAATATCTGCTGAGGACGCTCCGCCAGATCCTGGCAGGGAAGAAAAATTGCGGAATGCCATCACTCAACTTGTCTTGAGCGATGCTGTGGGAATCAGCAGCGATGGTGTCAAGACTGCGAGCACAACACGGATGTCGTCTATCCAGGTGTGGCACCCTACTGCTGGTCAGAAAAGCTATAAGAAAGAACGCCGGTGAGTCAGAAGGCAACCCGCATTTGTACGGACGATGACTTACCCTATACAGCCTTATACTCCCTCCTCCGTTCGTTCGCGCTTCCGGACCGATCCTGTCTCTCGTGACATCCTTGACACTCTCTGCCGTCCCAATCGCCGCTGAGCATGCCTCACCTTCCGAAGCGTATCCCCGGCCAAGCTCATCCCAGTCACGCCGAATCTTCTCATCAATCCCTACCGAACCCATTGCATCACCTCCGCCTCTCGACGAGGAGGATTCCCACCTCAGCAAACGAGCCAAAATCTCGGAAAAGCACCGACTGTTCAAGGAAGCGGCTGGTCGCTCAGGATATGGTCTGGGCCTGCGGAGGAAGGCGGAAGAGCAGAGCGATAAGGATAGGGAGATGCTCGAACGAGGCATCACCTATCCTGGACTGTGGATTGGGGGTGGAGAGGAACAGGGGAAGATGACGACTTTCAGGCTGGTCCTGGACATCCATACTGAGACTGCTGTCACTGGATGTCCAGAAGGCGACGCGGAGGCCAAGGACAGACTTCTTACCCGGGATACAGTGGCCGACACTGCCACTCTGGGCGACATCGACATGACTTCCTCTGACTATAATCTCGACCCATCACTATCTGACCTGGGGACGCTCCATGATTTATCAACATCACACTCGCCCATCACTCCTATCAGCATTCCTCCCGTCCCCAGCACACCCAACGCTGGCGAAGCATGGTCCACTCTCTCCTCGTCGCCCATCACTGTAATCACTAAGCCGAGTGTCAAAACCGCGAAGTCTCGCTCAAAGTCCTCCTGTCTGAGCGAGACCTCTTCCTTCGCACTTTGGGTGCGCATTAACGCTCAGGCCGTCCGTACGAAGTATTTGATGCTTGACGATTCACCGAACGGAGAGCGGTTGACCAGTCGAACGGGACACTGGACACCATTCCGATTCGAGGTAGTCAAAAGGGCGGGCATGGCCTCGGATCCCAGCCGATTTGGTGCGGAACGGCTCGCAAGTACGGATGGCGAGGATGACGCGGCGAGTGTGTTGACGTACGGATCGATTGTCCGCTTGGTGGATGTGCATAAGGGGACGAAGAGTGAGGCGGTGAAGTTGGTGAAGGTGGAGAAGAACGAGGTTGTGTTTGAGCATGCTCCGAGAATGGGACCTGATGCTGTCGGGGATGAGGATGAGGAAGACGAAGGTGGAAACGAGGACGGCCAACCGATTAGCGAATTGCAGAGGCTAGGAATGATACGGGTCGACGAGAAAGGAAACCCAGTGCTGGAGAATGGAAAACGGTTGTACCTCGCTGCACCAGGTGCGAGGCTCGGCGGAGGAGACTTGCGTGAGTCAGATGAGCGCAAGTGGGTTTGGATCGGGCGGGGGAGGAAAATTGTGGGCGGCGGGGATTTCAAGGCAGGATCGATAGAAGGAGGAGGTCCGTCAGCAACCCTGGATCCATCTTCGCCACCGCGCCCTTTGACGCTGGACGAGGCTGTGATGGAGGAGCTGAACGAAGAGGCTCTCGCATACGATTTTCGCCTACCCGACTCGATCACGGACGGCCGCCGGGGCGATGTGGACATATCGGGGCACATGCCGATGGTGGGACTGGGGTTAAGAGTGAAAGCAGGTGTATCGCAGAAAGCGGACGAGCCAGTAGCCCGTCGCAAAACCAAGCGCGATGCTCTCGCTGCTGCCGTGGCCGCCGAGGGTGAAGAAGGAGGAAATCATACCGTCTGTACTTGGCAGGCGGCCGAGCGGCGCTTCAGCGAGCGGGAAGTGAGAGTGGGGAAGAAGCTGGTCAAGAGCCGCGCGGAGGTGGAATACGTGAAAGACTGGATGTGCTGGACTATAACCGGTGTCGGTAGGTCCCAGCCCTTGCTACGCGTCTCTGCACCTATGCTAACACTTCGCGCAGCAGAATTCTCGCACACCTTCTTCGACCCGTCTCCTTTCACATCGCCTCCGTCGCGGCCCAAATCAATTTCCCCAGCTCCAAGACTTCTCCTCCCTCCGTCTTTCCACAATCCTACAACCCTCCAACTCACGCTGTCGTCCCTCTTCTCGTCGACTACATCCACCTCGCGCCCGGTTCCCTTATCAGTCTACGTAGGGCCCATCGGGCCATTGACCGCCACTACTTGGCGTTCCTCTTGGCGTACCACATCGCACAAATACCGCACTCATGGACCAGCTGCACCGTGCCTTTCGTACGATGGAGAGGTGGCCTCAGCTCCTCCGGAAGATGAAGATGGCGAAGCGCCAGAGCCAGAAGGCGAGCAAGTCACATCATCATTCCCTGCTCTGGTCGAGCATGTGATTGTGCTTGTCGAGCTGCCGAAGTCAGATGAGGTGCTCAGAGTGGTGCAGTCACTGCGAGAGCAGATGAAGGAGAGGACGATGGCTGAAGGAAGAGACGCCCTGGCGACCAGTCACCCAAATGTCGTTGATGCTCCATCAACACTGGACAGTGCACTCGCTGAACCACTTGTCACCCCCTCCGCTCCCCCTACCTCCATTCCCGCGCCCGCAGGTATGACCGCCCAGGACGACGCAGCATGGATGGACGCCATGACGGGGTACGACCACTCCGATGTGGATGGCAATGAGGCGATCCGACAGGCACTGCAGAGCGTCAGCCAAGCGGCCGAAGCTGATGCTGTGTCAGAAGCACAAGCAGAAGCAGAAGCGGGGACGCATTCTCGACATGCCGGACAGTACAACCAAGAGGAGGGAGCCATCGACCCCGATTTGCTGGAGATTGCGGCACCGGCAACACCTGAAGTGGATCCAAAATCACACTCAGACGTATCCGGGTCCACTGCAAAACCAGCTGCTGGAAGAGGATTGATCCCAGGTCGCCCAGCCATTGTCGTTTCAGCCGCAGGACCGTCGAACAGTAAAGTCGGCGCGCAAGATGGATCCGATCAATGTCCCCTCCCATTGCTCCTGGTGAGACGGGATTCTGAGATGGTATTCGGGTTGGGAACGGATATGGTTATTGAGCAAAACACAGAAGAGGGAGCAGACGAATACCGTAAGTCCGCACTTGCCGGGATTATCAAGACGACTTCACTTGCTGACCATTGTGACAGGCTATAGGATCGTCGGTACTCCCTCCTAGAATGGGTGTCTATCATTACGGCTGCGCTCGCTCGAGAACTCGTCTGTGACGAAACATGCATGGTTTGGTTATCGGTCCCCGGATGTCTTCCCTGATGAGACTGACTGTAGCTACAACCTGGTCCGCCTTCACTCATTTTACAGTCCAGACGCATCCCCACTCCCGAGCCTGATATCCCTCACAACAGCTTCGCCCTCTTTACCCGCCTCCATCAAATATCGCACATATCCACCCTCCTCTTTCCCCTTCAGCCAGCCGGTGACGGTCCGAATCGGCCGTCCCGTCTTCCTATTGATCCTTTCTCCTCCACTGGCCAGTGTAGCCTCCTCAGCCATCTCAAGGAGATCATCAGTCAGCACAATGGCTCGTAGGATGGGAATGTAATCTGTGAAGAGGCTTGAATGAGGGAGGAGATTGGAGTTGAGAGGAATGAGGGGGTCGAGGAGAGGTAAGAGGGCGCGGATGTGTGTCGTCCTGTGGTATCAGCCGAAGGTCCAAGGTTGATTGACATTTGAATACTCACTGGATCAATCCGAGAGATTCCGAACTAAAGTTTGATGGTATGGTAGGAGTGAGAGTGAAGAGGTACTCCGACATCTCTTGCTCTGCGGAGAAGGCGGGCAATGCGATCCAATCGGGATGCGCCTCGGGCTTGGGGAGAACGTGTACTCCGAGTAACTCATCGGGGGAATCGGAATAGCGATCGATCTCATGAATCTGGAACTGAGTCAGCTTACATTCGCCTTTCGTCTACAATTGGACGTTCAGTCCCGAGTGAGCTCACCTCCCGCAATGCCCAAGACCTCGGTCCGACCCAAGCATCGACAAACGACATCAATTCGAGGTTCTTGCACGTGTCTTCCAGTCCCAAGTTCGTCTCCGCTGGGTCTGGACCGTTTGGCAGGCCACAAGTCCCTCGATCAAGCTGCATCTGAGTGATAGCACACCTGAGGTCGAAAGACGGTATTGGCTCGTGCCCATTGGGAACCAGCGGGGTGGGTTGGGCGAGTAGATCAATCGAACAGGAAAGACACGAGTCGTACAATGTCGGGATGTCGAATTGGGGAAGAGATTCATGGGTCGCTATGGCTGCTAAGAGCGAGATAGCAAGGTCGCGAGGGGGTGGCTCAAATTCCAGTATAGCTTGCAGTGGGAGCGAAGCTATTGGTATTCGTTCGGGATCTGAGGAATGTCAGCCAGTCTCGCATGTTGCATAGAGACTGAAAACTCACCATTGCAAGTGATGACTACTGGCCGCCTCGACTCGGCAATCAACGCGATCACGCTCGGCCAGAAGGATCCTTCTTCCTCAAATAGCAGATCGGCCTCGTCTAGGAGGATCAAAGTTTCCCGGAATCCATGTTTCCGGTCCTCCAGAATGTCCACCTCCACCTCCGGTTCTTCAGTTAAAAGCTGCAGATCGTCGTCGCTGTCATCGAGGCGCATCGGGTCATCCTGAGACCCTTGACTGCTTGGCGGTAATTGATTTGCCCGTTTTCGAGCCACTCCCCCCATACCTCCCTTGCCCAGCGTTGCTGCAACGGCAGCGACAACCGGTTTGGCGGCCGCTGCAACAGCGACGCTCTTGAAGAACGACCCTGCTGCTGATTTCGACTTGCCCACCTCTGGCGCAAGGGTCCCCTTTGCCTTTTTGGGGGTAACCTTCCCCTTGCCCTTCCCTGCTATCACATGGTTCCTCCCAACATCCCCTACCAACGACATGAGGTTGGATCCTGTCCGCCTTCCTGTGCCCGGATACACCTCAAACACCTCCCATCCCAGCTCTTCAGCCACAGCGTATACAGCTGCGGACTTGCCACAGCCATTCGGTCCAGAGAGAAGGATTGTATTCGCCAGTCTCCCTTCGAAGGCCGGATATGATGATGGGCGGGGATCTAGCGCAGAAGGAGGATCTTCGAATGGCTGAAATGGGATATGGTCCGGATACGCCTCGTCGAGATTGTTCCCGTCCTCATCGTCGCTGAAGCTGTTGATGTCATCCACGATCCAGCCGTCTAGTAAAAGGGCGCTCTGGCGGGGTACTCGTCGAGTCACCTTGGCGGTGGAAGCCGAGGCACCATCGTGCCCGACCGAGAGAAGCTGGAGCCAATCCCGGAGGTAAGTCGCTTCCCCCTCGTTGCCCACGACTTGGGATGCATTGAGTGGTCGATATCGCTCGCACCATGTCTCTTGGTTCGCTTGAAGAGGCCGACGAGAGACTGAGCGGACAGCAGGGTGATCGATAGTTGCCGGTGCAGGAGCCAGAACGGGAGGTCGATGGTGGCTTGGAGGGAGAATGGGTTGGGCGGTAGTTTGGGGTCGGGCAAAGTAGTAATCGATGGGTGGAGCAGGAGGAGGAGAAGATCTTCGTCGTTTTCGTAATCTGCCTAGCGGTCCGATTGGCAGATCCGAGTACCCGAGATGCGATGGCCACTTCCCACCAGGAAGCGGCGCCGGCCACTCGTCTCCCATCTTTCGATCCCCTCCCCATCCATCTACCACCTTGCCGGGGACGCCTTTCGGCCCAGCCTGGAAGAATGAGTGCACCTTGTTCTTCAGTGGCGGCTTGGCATTGTCTGCGACCGCCTGTGTTATACTGGTGCCCTCGTTTGGGACCGGCACGAGAGGGGCAGCCTGCTTCTTTCCGAAGAAACCATGTATCCCCTTCCTCTCGGCAGCGAAGACTGCCTTGCCTCCGCCACTGTCGGCCTTGGCCTGAGGCGATTCTGCAAGGTTGATGATCGTTCTAGGCCGGGATTTCTGCGGCGAATCTTCGATGTCGATAGCATCATCCTGGCTTGCACCTTTCGATGTGGTTGAGCTAGATCGAGAAAAGAGTGGGAATGTAAGTGACGGAGTTGATCGAGGAGTCTTCTCAGCTCTTGTATTGAGCTTGAAAAGCTCCTCGTCCGAGGACTCGGTAGACGAGGATAGCGTGATGGTAGGAGGGGAGCTGCCGAGTAAGGTGGAAGGATGATTGGAGGCCTGTGAAGACGGATAGGAGCTGGACGGAAGCGAAAGGGATGGCTGAGCTCGTTCTTGGGGATGATGATGTGATCGCTTGCGCTTCCCCTCGGATGATCTAGGTTCAGGATGAACGAGCTTCGTATGCTGAGGAGGGCGAACATCGGACGCTTACAAGAAGTCAGTGTCACATCATGTCGGCAGAACGAGGAATAACTCACCATCCGAGCGCATAACATCTGGTATGGCTGCCACCCCATCCAGCTTCTCGCCTTCTCCATCTGAGAGCTCATAAAGACCGTTCCCTGCGTTCTGACCCGCTTTTAGGGGTCCAGCCGCAGCTTTGCTTTTCCCTTTGTCCACCTTGGACCTCTTCGCCATTTCCTTCCTCTCCGCTTCTTCCCCTTCATCGACCTTCGAAGCCTTCTTTCGTGCCTTCGCCTTGGGTCTCGTCTCCGAATCCGCCTCCTTCACGTTCACCTTGTCCAGCGCCCATCCGGCAACAGAGCTCGATCCCTCCCGTGAGACGGTGCCCAATCGAGCTTGGTCAGGAGCTGCAGCTTTAGTCCGCTTGACCTTGCCTTTGGCGCCTGGTGCAGGCGCCGGAGCCAGAGAGCTACCAGACGCAGCAGCGTTTTGCCTCTTGGGATCTTTGCCAAAGTACGACAGCAGCGAACTTGCCGGCCGGGCAGTGGGTACCGAGGGTGCTGGGGCGATGCCGGACATCGAGCTGGGGCCTGTTCCTCCCGGCTCCCGCGTTCCCTGCGGATCATCGGCCATGAGCGAAGGCCTTGGAACTGCCTGCAGACAGCAGATCCGGCGTAAATTGGTAGAGACTGTTGCTGCTATAGCATGTAAGTGGGTGACAGCGCGTCGAAATGACGTCTCGACGCGTCTGACTTTTGGGTGGATAGTGGAGGGGATGTTTACGTAATCATCTTGTCTACCTCCCGAAACTCTTGCATATGGTATCGTCGCGTATGCATAGCCTGGGGAGCGTATCCAGCTCACTCACAGGTCCCTAATCAAGAACATCTTGCGATGCATGACTTGGTCTGGGTGGGCTAGCTGAAACGCCGAAAATCGGATCCGAAACGAGCCGGCGCGCGCGGGTGGCTCCCTATCATCTTGCATCTTGTAGAGGCCTGCATCTATCTCTGAAGTCATACCCACTCGATCTACTTGCCACAGGCCATCGCAGGGGGACAGACATAGCGCAGCCATGTCAAATTTCGCCTCGAGCTCTACGCCATTTCGCGCGCCAGCCGATGACAACAACACCCCGTATCGCATGTCCAACACCAATGATTGGAGGTAGGTACACATATCTTGGACCGCCTGCCAGAGTGGGAATAATGTACTGATACTGTGAAGATATGAAATGAGGCGAGAGTCTCAAGAGATGATACCGAATCTGTGGCTTGGACCATTCCAAGCGAGCACAAATTTAGCCAAGATGCAGGCCATGGGGATAACGCATGTGTGAGTCTTCTCGCAGCCCGCCAGCCTTAGCTTTCGTCTAAGGAAGTCGGATTGACAGTCCTGCTTCACATGTTGAAGAGCCACAAGGGACCATGACTGACGTGTCAGCCTATGTATAAGAGATCGAAGAGAGGTTTCCATGATCTTCCCTCGCTTTCCAGATCATTTCACCTACATGACTTTGGAGATCAGCGATAACATCGTGAGTGTCAAGCAGGATCGACCATAATACACAATCATATGAGCTGATCGAGCTCTAGGACCAAAATCTCATCAGTATCTTTCCGCAATGCAAGGAATTTATCGAGAACGCGCTTAATAGCGGCGGGGTTGTTCTGGCGCATTGCAATGGTATGTCAACCTAGCCTCGCAATATCCTCTTCATGTCGGCTCTATTCCGAAGCTTACTGACGCCTTCAGGTGGGATCGCGCTATCACCAGCCATCGTCATCGGATACCTGATGTACAAATGCGGTTGGAGATATGAATACGCATTGAC
Organism: Dioszegia aurantiaca; assembly: GCA_001600655.1. Lineage (NCBI taxonomy): Eukaryota > Fungi > Basidiomycota > Tremellomycetes > Tremellales > Bulleribasidiaceae > Dioszegia > Dioszegia aurantiaca. Next base: position 535,620 of record BCKN01000007.1, read on the forward strand.
CTATGTCCAAAGCAAAAGATATTGCGTTTCTCCCTCGAGCGTGAGTACAGCTAGGTTACGACCTCCTTGAACCCAAGCTGATCAGTTCACAGTTCACGAATCAGCTAAACGAATACGAACCCATCATTTTTGCTCAGCGCGCAATGACACTAGCAAACCCAGCATGGACGCAAACGGCAGGTTGGGGGCAGGGTTGGGCAGGAAACAAGAACAAGAGAGGTTTGGCGACAGAGTGCGTTGTTTACCCTCTGAGCAGAGGCATATTTTGTCTTCCACGCACGTTGACTTGGCTGACGAGTCAGACATCAACGACATTCGTCTGACGAGAACGAAGATGTCGATTTCGAGCGCAAATATCAGATCCCACCACAGCCATGGGGAGGAGGGTCAGGACAAGCCGGCAGTAGCGGAAGTACGGAGATGGACATGTCATGAGGGACAGATGAGGCCATCGCCTATGGGGTGTCGGACATTTTCGCGGGAAGACTGTGCAGTATCTGTCAGAGCCGTTTTTCTTTAGCGAGACAGAGGCGAGTTCAAGCAGTACTCGTAGACATGCGCTCCGCCACGCCATTGGGCTCAAAGGACAAGGACCGTCTGCGTTTCTGAATCTAGACATCGTTACATGTGTGTTGTGTTATGAATCGTTGCCCGCTACAAAGTGACCCAAAAAGGACGTGGGCATATGAGAGCATACAGGAGGCATGGAGCAAAGGAGGAAGGTGGGTATGAGGATCGGAGCGAAGTGTCTGATAGCAGGGTATGAACCAAGTCCTGAGACCGGTATCGAAGTGAAGCGCCGGGCATTTGAGGTCGGCTATGACCATTGCTGGTTACCTTGTCCCGCCTGCATCCGATATCCCTGGTTCGCCAATTGGCCGCCATACGTCTGACCAAATTCCCCGGTAGGGCTGTAGCCTGGGTACTCCCCACTGGCGCCATAATGCTTGGTCGGCATGCTGGCGTACCCCTGCAGCGGCGCGTGCCCGACTCTCGCCCCTTCCGCCGGCGAAGCATACTGCTGTACGAAGCCGCTAGCATGCGAGCCGCCTGATCCATATACGGCTTGGTGCATCTGATGTTGATGATGCTGTTGCTGTTGATGCTGCTGCTGCTGATGTTGGTGATGATAGTGCTGTTGCATATCACCATACGCGCCCAAGTCCGGATTGAGCGTCGGGAAGACGCCTCCGGCATGCGCTGAGGGGTGTGCAGGTGTGATGGGTGTGATGGGCGTGTGCGGTGGGACGGCCAATGGGTTCGGCATGCTGGAGACGGACGACGTAGAAGCTGAATGTATCAGATCCCCCGAGTCTGAGATATCGGGAGAAAGAGCCATTGTAGCCATGGACGTCGTGAACGGAGTAAGGCACTGTGATTGCTGCGATTGTCGACGAGAGTGACCGCCGACGCTCCCGGTGAGGCTGGTCGTCGGGGACTGCACGGGAGAGTACGGCCCGTCTCCATCCAGCGCAGTGATGCCGAAAGCAGATGCAGCGAGGGATCCGGGACGGGAGCGCCGGAGTGGGCCCTGTGAGGAGTTGGCACGGCTTGGAGGGAGGGGTCGGCGCGGAGAGGGTGATGAGCCGTGATACGAGTTCTGACGCTGAAGCGCCAGGGGAGAAGGCCGGACATGTTTGCCCGAAGAGGGCGTTTGCATGGGGATGGGCGCGGCCCCAGTGAGAGTGTGCGGCGATGATTGGGAGCGAGCACGAGGAGGAGCTTGCGGGGTTGTCTCATTGTGGCTGGGCATCGAGCCATGTGCAGGACCCGCCAAGGGAAAGGACCCGGGTGCAGGAAGTAGCGTCGGGCGGATCAGATCGGTATCTGAGCGATTGAAGATCAGCCGATCGGCAGGAACACAAGCTGGACTGGGGACGTAAGGTTCCTGACTCGAAGAGCTGGACGAGCTCAGCGTCATGGTGGAGTGGGACCGCACGAGGCCTCCGGACGAGCTTGCTAGAGGCTGAGTTGGCAGAGAAGTTGTGTGAATTGTAGCAGGGTACGGTTGATGGCTGTACGAGTTGGTAGGGTTTGAGATGGGTTTCCCAGCAGCTTTTCTGCGATCTTTGAACTGCAAACGTCAGAATCTGCCCAGTCTCACCGAGCAAAGACACTGACCTTGTCCAACCACTTCGCCGACGCCTTGAAACGCTGATGATCCAGTCCAGACTCCAACGCAAATCGCTTGGCTTGCTCTCGCGCGATCGGATCCCGCACATCTGCACCTATCGCAATCTGATAGTCCATCCACTCCGACATCATCCTGTCAATCTCTGGGAACCTGCCACTTGAGCCCTTCGATGGACGCGGGGCAGGCTCCTCGGTGGGTACTTCCTCCTCTTCAGCCCAGCGGTGCTTGGCGATGATGATCTTGGATATTGTACTCCGGTCGACACTGATCAGTATCAGCTATTGTGACGACTACAAAGGCCAAAGACTCACCCGTACTGGCGCGCGATATCCTCTTGTCTCAACGTGGGATTGTTTTTGTGCATCTCTACGATGTTCCTCTTGTCCTCTTTGGTCAACTTCGGTCGAAGAGGACGGACCTCTGAAATTGATTGCGACCGCTGCACTGAAGCCGATGCTACAGAGGAGATGCTGCCAGCCGGCGAGCCCTGGCGCGATCGTGGCGGACCATAGGATGCCTGCTGTGGCTGTGGCGCGTAGATGGGCTGAGTGTAGCCTGTGTGTTGTTGTGGCTGAGAATAGCTCATGGAAGGATTGGTAAACGAAGGAGTGCACGACGGCTGATACGCTACTGGTGCAGGTGGCTGGCTTATCAGCTGCGGCTGCTGGTAGTATGTGTGCTGGCTGGAAGGACCACTGAAGGTGCTGGGATCGTTAATTGGCATTGAGGGGAAATTCGTAAATGATGGCTCCTGCGACGGGGGCTGGTGGCCAAAGGACCGGAATGGGGATAAGAGTGGCTTGGTGTGCGGTGGTGGGGCTGATGAGTATGATGCGCGAACGGCACCTGCGTCGTGCGGAGACGGCAATTGGGATGGATGGATGGGCTGATGGTGCTGGTGAGAGGGCACGACCGGTGTTCGGTCATCGTCCATCTGATCCTGAGCCGTCGGAGTTGTCGAGTGATCCTGCGCACCACTCAAGTTTCTATTCTCTTGAGTCTGGGTATAGCCGTATACCCCAGATGCGCCAGAAGAGGACATATCGGAGATAGGATATCCCCAGTAACCCGACCCGGGTCCACTGTCATCCCCTCCGCTGAAACTCTGCATGGAGTGCGACGTAGATGGCACCGAACCGTATGATGAATAGTCGAAACCGAACGATGCTGTCGAGTCGTACGAGTCATTCCGACCGCCGTTGATGGGATTGGGATCATAGTGCGGTTGATAGCCCTCTGGATTGAAGGTGGAAGTGGGGGAGTTGAAATTGGCATAAGACGTGTGGAAGGGGTTCTCAGTCGACGTTGAAATTTTCGTTGGCGATAAATCTGGCGCAGGGCTCGTGATGTCGTGAGTCTGCAACTGGGATGTGCCCTGTTGCTGATCCTCCAAGGGAGGGGGTGACAAGTCGGCAGTCATATTGCTGGGCTGGAAAGAATGTCAGTTGGGACAGCTTTCGAATGGGTGAGCAAGCAGAACTCACCATAACCAGTTCCAATAGAGCGACGCGGGGCGCGCAGCACTCCCGACCGACGATAACTTGTATAGAGTCCTGCTCCGAGTTGGCCCGCAACCCTCTACACGTCGGACCCAGCTTGTGGTGGAACTCCTGGTTTCAGGTACCCGAGTACGGTTAAAGGTGGCCTGGAGATTGTCGAGCGAAATAGCCCTGTGCAGCGTCAGCTTGGAAAAGATGCGGCACCGTCATGGTGAGACATGTGCAGACGGCGAGACATACGTGAAAGGCGAGCTGAAACCAAGACAGACAGCCTAGGCTTCAGGATAGCTCCTCCCAGAGTAATCAAAGAATGGTCCCGAGTGGACAAGCCCAGCTACTGGTGAGCTGATGACTATCAGCTTGTGTCCAGATTTGCTGTTGAGACCATAGCCAAGCGCTGTGCAGGAACGAGATACTGTGGCCCAGGACCGCCAGCTGAAGAGAGAAGATGAGGCATCTGCAGTCTTCGCACCTTTTTGTCTGATAGCGTTTGCAGCCGTGAACGGCGTACGACCGGATGTTAAAAAGGAGTCGGGGGCCGCAACCGCGAATCGGGATGGCGACGTCCAGTCAGGCAAGAGCGAGCTCAGAGAGAGATGGAGCGAGGATGATGATACTATGTGGAGTTCGTGACTTCCTATCTGCGTCGCGCGGGCTATCATGTACACTGGATTTGGCCCTCGAGCAATCTTGCTTCCTTCTTCTTCGGAGGAGCTGTGGCCGTAGGCCATGCTGGACCTTCTTTACCGAGCCTGTGTCGACAGTTCTCGTACAGGCTCAGGACATTAGGCGGTCGGGTTTTACCCTCGTCGTAAATGATTTTGGGGAGTCTAACGGCGCCACGGACATGTGTCCCTGAAGATTGCGCACCTGAATGTCCTTAATCTTAAATCTGAAGCCTGAACCTTGACGGTACTTTCCAAGGGCATGCTGTAGGCCTGCCTGGCCAAGCTAATCTGCGGCAATGCTATTCGCTTCGCAAATCTAGATGAGATTTGGGAGCGTGTCATGGCGATCGACGCCAAAGTATAGGATGAGGTTGCAGAGCCAAAGCTATATACGGGAAGGACGCCGGGAAGGGAGCGCGACTGCAACGATAGTATCAACATGCTCGGCGCGACAAGCATGGCAGCAATATGTATCGTGGCTGGACGTGCTAAATGTGGTAAGGACAATTCCAAGCGGTCAGCTATAATAAGAGAGACAAGGTCTCGGGCCTCGGCTTCGGGAGAGTTCGGGCTAGAGGAAAGGTCTCGGAACTCTGCGATGTCTGGCGGACTAATTAGGAGGGTAATAGGAGAATGATGGAAAGATGCTTTGACGACGTGCACACTGAATGTGCTCACCTCTGTAAGTTGAATGTATATTGTTCAATGCTTGAACAGAAAAGTCTCTTTGTTCTCATCAATGCGCAGCAGAAGATTTGGGTGATGCTGGACCTGATGCCGTAAACTCTCGGCACACCGTGACAGACCGTGACACCCCGATTAGCTCCGGCTCCGGCGCCGACAACGCCGAGACTCTGTCGGCGAGTCCTAAGTCTCGTCCAAAGTCTTGTAAGTGGCGCGCACTGCGCAGCGTGTCGAGAGGTTCCAATGCCGAGGGAGATCTGTCGTCGCGCAACATCTATCTCTCCTCATTCCCCAGATCCCCGCGCTGCCAAACTGAGCTTGTCAACTGCCCGAATATGTTCTAGCGTTGTTCTAGCGCATTTCTTTTGGCATGGATTGCATCATCGCTGTTCATTTGACAGCGGAGCTCCTCGCACATCGACGACACTAACGACATGTACGAGAATAGTGCGCGCTAGTGCGCTATGATCAATTGTCCAGGCACGTTTTCTAGAACTGTCTCCACTCGTACATCTCGCGCTTGCGAGCAGCAGCAGGTCAAGAGAGACTAGAATGGTCGATCTGAGTCCTGACGTTCAGACATCCTCCTGCTGAATTTCCGCCGCTTCGCTCCTGTTCTCACTGCGCCTCCATCGATGGCGCTTGCCAATCGACATGAAGTGAATCGCTAACCGCTGCAACTCTTACAGAGTGTAACTCCCACTCTAGACTATGGAGATCAAGTTTCTGCTCTACCGGTACCTGCTCCCCTGCCCCGGCCTGTGAGTATCCTTCTTCTTGTGTTCGGCCTTGACTGGCTCATCGCCTCGGAGCAGCTTCACAGTGTATCGGAAGCGAACAGTAACATTCAATCCCTTCAATCTCGCATATCTCCCGACCAGGCCAATATCGGGCTATGACGAGTCTTGCGATCGATTCACCGTCGATCGGTGGATGTCAGCTGATCCGCACTTCACGGGCGATCAATGTACCGGAGGTCATGGCTTTTGCATCTCGGCTTGGCTGCTTATGTCGTATCTCACATCAGGTAAATCCCCTAACTCCGCTTCAATAGCAGCTGTTGCTGGACGATTGGAGTTGATGACTGCAACCTCCGATGACCAGCAGGACCTTCACCGACCTGAACGTTGCCACAAGCGCCGGAAATGCCAAAGCGGCAGAATTCCCGCGGCCAAAGGTCAGGTATCCTTTTACGGGCGGCATCGATTGACCAGCAGGCATGGCGCGCGGGAGATGGGATGTAATGGAGATCAACTTTATTGTATCTGGACGCTGGGTCGCGGTCCAGTTTTGTAGCAGCTCCCAGCTAGCGGACACGTCTGCTGCTCGGGCGACCGTTCACTCATACGACGACCAGCGAGCAGACTATTATCGCCAGCCTCACCTAGTCCCCCTTGAGCATATGTGTAAGTGGAGGATGTGCTCCGCAGAGTTCGGTGCATGATCAGCGCATACATAGAAATCGAAGATATGCTGATGCCGTAATGATGACGGCATCCGAATGTCACGATCTCTGACCTGCCTCCACTATCTGCTATGTAGGAAACCAAATATTCCCATCAACACACCACAAGCCTCACACACCACAAGCCTCACACACCTGGCAGACATCATGCTCCCAAAGCGTCTGGCGAGTTCTCTGGCATCCTCGGCGAAAGCGTCAAGTGATTCGCGAAAAATCGTCCTGGTCGGGGCGGGTTTCTTAGGTCCGTCACTATCGGGATACGGAAGGCTCACTCGAAAGCGGAGGCGTTGACTGACGCCGCTCTACAGGTTCATACATCGCCCGAGCTCTCATTGCGGACCCGAGAAACCGTGTCCAGATTGTATCGAGGAATCCACAGAAACGTGAGGCGGTCCAGATTACTGATCGATGAAAGCGCGCTGATCATTTCAAGTGTACGACACTCTCCGACCTCTCGGAACCCAGATCCTTCCCCCTCACGCAGCGGATATCACCAACCCAGATATCACTGAGTTGTCGAAAGCCATCGATGGAGCTGCTGCTGTAGTATCTCTAGTGGGTGTGTTGGCGGGAACAGAGAAGAAGATGCAAGAAGTGCAATTGGATGGTGCGGGGAGGGTTGCGTTACAGGCCAAGAATGCTGGAGTCAAGAGGGTGGTCATGCTCAGTGCCATAGGCTCTGATATCAACGGAGAGACACCATAGTGAGTACTCGTGGATAGGGCAGGAGATTCGGAAGCTGATATAGGTGTCAGTTTCAGGACGAAAGCTCAGGCAGAGCAAATGTTCCTTGAATCTCACCCCACAGCCACGATTATTCGCCCTTCGATCGTCTTTGGACCAGGAGACTCTTTCTTCAATGTAAGTCGAATGATGTCGTCATCGGCGCCCGGTGAGGAATGGTCTCTGATTGTGATTAGCGGTTTGCAACATTGGCTAAGTTCTTGCCATTCCTACCTGTCTTTGGTGGTGGAGTCGTCAAGTTCCAGTAAGTGATCTGTTAACTCGCATGCTCGAGAACGCATTCTGATCTTCAGACCGGTCTATGTCGGAGATGTCGCTCGAGCAGTCGAGATCTGCTGTAGAGATGACCCAAAAGTCATTGAGCAAGTTGGTGGGAAGACGATCGAAGCAGGTGGACCGGATGGTATGGCACCCTTTGGTTGGTTACTGACAGCACAGTATTCACGTATCGGGAAATCATGGGTCTGGTATCGCAATACTCTGGCCTGAAGAGATTCACTGTATCACTCCCATATTGGGTTGGGATGCTGCAGGGGGCCATCCTCGAAAGATTACCGGAGAACATCTTCACCTTGACCAGGGACCAGGTAAGTGCCGGTAGCGGAATCGCCATTGTTGTGGCCGACACTTTACATTGTTGTGATCGACACTTACGCGTCTAGGTCAAGCAACTGAAATATGACAACATCGTATCCCCAACACCGCCCCTCAACTCCATCTCCTTCACTTCACTCCTCACTGCTTTCCCCTCCTCCCTCCCATCCTCGTCACCGCCAGAGAAGGGCGCAGGCCTTAAAAGCGTACACGACATTCTGCCGACATATCTTGGTCCGGCCGAGGCCAGAGAAGAGGGGAAGAGGACACATGGACGGAAGACAGGTGGATTCGAGGATGTGCAGAAGTTGAAGAGCAAGACGCGGTGAGAGGGAATGGTCGGGTGTGTATAGATAGTGGGGCTAGCTTGTCGTTGACGATGGGGTAGTCGGACCCAGGGAAGGGGACTGATATGGAGTGAGGTATGAGTCGCGGGGTGGAGGATCGAGAGCGTTTGGTAGTCCCTAATGTATAAGCCATGTCATCTCATCGCAAGCAGTGCGGTCGGCCTGTCCTTCTTATGTCAGACTTACTGCTCGTGATCCGGCACTGGGTACTTTGTCAATTGGCGCCGCCGAGCGATTCTCGTATCCTGACTTGACCCTGTTGTTCGAAGATCCCTCTCTGAGGTGATCAGCAGAGGTACGGAAGGAGTGTGGTCATAGTGACGCACCGTATCTCGGCTCTAAGATCTTGCAGTGACCACCAATTTCCCCAGCCAAACACGACATTCCGCCGCCAGAACGTCGCACCGGGCAATGATGTATCAAGAGGTCCCAAGAGGGCGTGGGCATGTAGATGTGTGTGGGGTGATTGCGGGTCTTCTGGAAGATCATTAGCGCCAGCCGCGTCGCACGTAGAGACCGCGATTGCGACTAACTCATAACGCTCCCCACGAACCCGATCCTTAAGTCGCCCTTTGACAGGTCCGGGTCCAGGAGCAGATGAGTCATATCGATGATCTTCGACAGGAGTGGAATATCGCTTGGACCCTATGAGTCAGCACCTTGGTCATATAGCTGTAGCACGTTCACTTACAAGCTCATACACATTCTCGGCATGCGTATTGATCACCACAATCAGATGCCTCCCATCCGGCCGCAACCGCTCGTTCCCTATTGCCGGATATATAGTGATATCTCCGTCGTGGTACAGGATCTCCCTGCCCTTCACCATATTCCGACTTATGCTAGAGTTGGTTCTGGGAGATCCACTTGAGCTCCCTCCCGGCTGAGTGTACGGTGTCGGCGGTGGCCAGCTCGGCGAGCTGCTCGAACTCGAGGCTGTACTGGGGCCAGCCTCACTTTCACCCCATTGTCCGTCTCGTCCTCCATTATCACGCGTCACGACAGCTCCGTCATCCCTGCTCCCTCTATTCGCCGGCGCAAATAGTGCTCTAGACTCCCTGACCAGAGCGCACAGCTCACATGCCGAATACCTCGACGGAATCTTGCCCTTTCCTTTTCCGAGTGGGGGATCTGAGATCCTCGAAGGTCCTGCTTGGCTGGACAGACTGCTTGGGAGTAGCGGGCGAGATGTACCGGTCTGGACGACCGCGCGGGTGTTGGGTGCATTTGGGGTTGGCGGGATGAGGGCGGAGGCGAATGTCGGGTGGAATGGCATAGGGGAAGTAGCTGGTGTTGATGAGGGCGAAGGGAGTGACATTTTGGACGAAAGTATGCGAGCTCAAGCTGTGAGCTGTGGCCTGCGGGAGGCTATGTAGGAGTGAGCTATCACCTGGATGTTGTACAGATAACAAGTCATTTGTTTACATCTCCCATCCTTGTCATCCTGTGGAGGCTTGACGTCTTGACATCACCCGGAACCAAACGAATCCACTACTTTGACTCATCGTTGCCATCGTCATCACCATATCTCCACCTTACATCCCCCTAATACAAGTACTCAATCGCAAGATGTCCAAGCCGCTCACCATCTTCCTAACGACGTGGAATACAGGCCTTCAGGGCTCCAAGGCGCAATCGCAGGACCTCACAAGTTGGCTGTTGCCCATTTTACAGCGCACTTCTCAAGATGCTGGGATAGGCGGGTCTCATGGAGGGACGACACCGCCTGATATATATGCTATAGCGGTTCAGGAACTGCTTCCTGTCAACCTTGCTCGTGAGTCGTATCCCCAGGACTTGCGGCTGGAGTTCACCCTTCTCGCCGTAAATCTGAGAGCAGAATCTGACAAATTAGTTGCCGGCCTTTCCTCATCCGTCCTGCTGGCCCTGACGACCCGCATCCAATCACTCCTGTCATCGCATGCCACATCGCTCTCCCCATCGCGCACACCCGAGAACTATCTGCTCGTATCCCGCGTCTCACACGGCGGAAACGCACTCTGGCTTTTTGCCCGAGAGGCAACGATGGCCGGAAGATTAGGCAAGAGCCTTACGGGCAGGCTCGGGCTGTGGTGGGGGTGCATGGGCAATAAAGGAGCCGTGGGTGTGAGACTAGAGGTTAGGAGAGGGGAGACAAGTGGGTGGGAGACATTGACGTGAGTTGCGGTGTAGCTTCGCCTCGAGTCACAATCTGACGCACTGTCTCAGCTTTGTCTGCACGCATCTCGAAGCACACGATAAGAACATCGCTCGTCGCAACACACAATACCAGAACATCCTCTCGTCTCTCCTTTTCACCTCCTCCGACCCCTTGACACTGCCATATCAGATCACCGATACATCCCACCTGTTCTTCCTAGGCGACCTCAATTATCGGCTGACGAGATTACCACATCTGCCATCCGGCCAACCAAGGGAGAACCCAGGCGATGCGGGCGTGAATGGCACGGCTGACGAGGTCGAGCTTGAGAAGGAACGTGCGGATATGCTACAGCTGGATACGTTACGTCGGGAACAGCGAGAGGGCCGGGTATTTGGAGGATTGAGGGAGGGAAGGCTCGAAGGATTCGCTCCGACTTATAAGCGTATAGTGGGGCAAGTCGAGGGGTACTCCCGGTGAGTAGCTTGGATGTCCCGGGGGACCAGTGGCTGACACGTATTAGCAAACGTATACCTGGCTGGACCGACCGAATTCTCTTCGCGTCACACACCGACTTCCCCTCCTCCCCATCGTCTTCCACGCCCACTACCGAAGTTCTCATCTACACTTCGACCCCTTCACTAGTGATTTCAGATCACAAGCCCGTGCACTGCATCCTATCTCTCCCGCCCGCTACCCATTCCGCGCCATCGCCAGCTATGGCACCAATGCTTCCAGCGGCTGGCCCACCGCATCCACCGGTACCTTCCCCCATCAGCAAGGAAGAGTTCTTTATGTGGCGTGCATTGGGTAGCATACTGGATAAGCTTGTGGGGTGGCCATGGTGTCTCCTGGTACTGCTTGGAGCTGGGAACTTGAAGGCTGGTATGGGAGTTGGAGCATTCGGGGCTATGGTTTGGGGAGTGTGGTGGATGGGGATCATAGGAGGGAACTGGTCTGCTTAGCTCGGAGTCGTGAGGTCATAGTCGCGGAGGTACACGAAGCCAGCTGATGCGTAGCCCAATCATAGCGCATTTAACTCACGTCTCCTTGTCAAGTAGTTCAGTAAGTCTGCTGCAGTGCGGATGCTGCTTCGCAGCTTGGCTGAATTTTACTCATCTGGGTCTGCTTTCAAGGTCAAACACGGGCCTTATTTGAGTCGGTGCGTCGGGTCCGCTGACGGGGCAGGAATTTGACACACAGCCATGGGGTCCCCTACTCCACCCTCGGGGACCGAGGTAGTCTTTACAGAATCCCTTGTTCCGCTCGGAGAGCGATGTAACATGCTTTCTGATTCGTATCCTTTCATTTTTACTCTCAAGTCGTGGCGACCTGGGGCTGAAGAGACTTGCAATCCCCCCTCACCCCCCTCCCTCTTCTCCCTTCCCACTGCGTCCCTCCATCCGAATCCCTCTCCTTCCCTTCCGCCTCTCACTTCCACTTACATCGCAAACACGACGTCGCTTATACTTCTTGGCAGCACCCGCACAGCAGACAACTCTGGCAGCAGTTGAGATCATGGACTCCGGAACAACTCAGACATACCAGTGAGTTGGCACGACTAGGCCTCTTTGTCTGCGCGATGCGGAAGAGGCTCTTCTTGCTTTCGGTGTGCATCGCGGAGGGTACTGTCTTCTGCTAATGCTGTAGGTCGACGGATGTCGGGAGAGGAGGAGTCGATGAGCAGGTGTGTTCATCGCAGCTCTGCGGACACCGGCCCCCGGATTCATACCGTACTCAGAGGAACTCGACATCTCGCATGAGATGCTGAAAGGCTGCAGACTTGTGGATATACAGGTGCAGCACCCCAAAATGGAGAGACAGAAATTCCGATCACTCTACCAACGCCTCACGCTTCTCCATCAAATCAAGATGATTGGCAAGTTTACCAGCGGAGAGTCATTACATGCCTATGGCGCTATGACAGGTGCCTTGAAGAGGCGAGTTGAAAAGCACTTCGTGGCTTCACGACCGTCCGCTTCACAGCCTGCAGAGTGTACAGCCATAGCTTTGTCAGCAGAACAGCTCCAACGTGCCATCGAAGGGTGGCGAGCGGATGGGCAAAGCGGTATGACGGAAGAGTGGCTCACTGATCTCTCGAGGCTCGTCGCAGACGAGATCGAAAAGGCAGAGGCGGAGGCATCAGCGTCGGAATTCAAAGATCAGAGGTAAGTAAAGCCTACCATATCAGTCGGGAAGAAGCAGGTGGCATCGCTGACATCCTGGCAGACAAACGAGTCACGTCGCGCAGATGATACGCCCTCAAGCTTCTTCTTTCGACGACCCCGATTACTCTGAGCACCAGTCTCTCGATCTCAAGCTGCCGAGTTTCGACGCAGGTGATGACATATGTACTGTGGCGGGGGGCGATTTTTACTTTGAGAAGTTGTCGCCCAAAGATGCAGCGGAGCTGGACGCGATCCTTTTTGAGAATGAAGGAGCGTAGAGTTCAACTTGTATTAACTACTGTAGAAATGCAATCAATTCAGAAGGTTTCAATTTCGAATATAAGCCAATGACAAATCTTCTCCGTTCGCGGGTCCACAACATCGTCTGGGATCTCGGAATCTGTACAGAACAAGCATAGCTATCCTGGACACACCGACTCCTTACGCTCACAGCTGAACGCTAGAAAATGTATACCTTACTCGCAGCCCATTGAAGCTTGAGGTATGTTTCAGATCAAGTCAACGTTCCGGGGGAGCCATCCGCTTCACGTATCAGCTGCTGGCGGATGTCATTCCTCTTTGATTCCCGGATCTCGAGGGATGCGCGAGTTGGTCGACCCAATGCCTGCACGGCGTCTCCTGCTGGATTGTATGCATAGTCGTCGTGACAATGCAACCAGGTACAGCATGAATCCATTCATGGTCGGGCATCCCAGGTGTCTTATGTGCCTCCCCCATTTAAGCATGACGTCATGACGACGTACCTATACAGTGTCATTTCGCAGCAGCAGATTCTCCTTCATACTGTATACATCTCTGCAGCACAAGCCTACTCGCACAACAATGTCCGCCCCTGAAGCTTCTACCACCCGCCAGAGAGGCAACAAGTCATCCACAGATCCTGACGTGCTCAACCCGTAAGTCCACAACCCACCTTGGGGGCAGGTTCTTTCCCCCCGAAGGGTCTTGCTGACGCCTTCGCTAGGTCATCGTTAGGCTCAACCTCCACCAAGAATGTCCGACGGAGCAAGCCCAAGATCGACCCACCATTCTGGAACATGACCATGAACAAATTGTACGTCTCCAGCTTTTATCGCGTCCAGATCACACAGCTTGTCTTGACCAAAGTTAATCCCTTCAGCCTGACTTACCTCACCCTCACCCTCGTCGCCATCCTCTCTTTCTACGTCTGGAGATTCACGGTGTGGGCGCACCAAGCCGGTGGCTACTGGAACCTCATCACTGGCAAACGTGCTGCTCAATCGCTCAACCCAAACCTTGCCGCCGGCGGGGTGGATGGAGATGCGCTCATCAAGAGCGCTGCGTCTGTTGCCAGTGCAGCTGGCTCGGCAGCTTCCAGTGTCGGCACAGATAGCGCCGTCAAGGGTGGAAAGAAGGTATGTTGACCGGCCGGATCGAGTCAGGGCGTACAGCTAACACACAAGGGGAAGACCGGCGCAGCACCCAAGGGCGACGTCCAATCCCACATCTTCACCCTCGCTACTGCCCTCGGTGTAACCCCTCACGAACTCACCGCTGCCATCCGACCTTTGATCGACCCCAGCGTGGGAAACCCCATGGAGGCGGCTACGAAGGAGATTGAGATGCTCAAGCTGCAAATACAGACATTGACCACGGGCGGGGCGGCGCAGGCGCAGGCAGCGGCTGCAGAGCCAGTGCAGGAGGCGCCGAAGGAGGCCAGTCTGTTGGGTATCGTCAGTGAGGTGTTGCTGGATTAGACGGAGATGCCAGCGAGCCGCAAAGAATAGAAAGGGCAAAGAGCCCAGTGATAGATGACGAACGAGATGAAAAGCTGTTTATCACGACTCGACAAAATGATTGGTACAACGAACCTATCAGTTGGCCAAGGAAGCATCATTATGCATGACCCAATGCGCACCTCTATACTTTGTCGTCTGCATCTCAGGAAGAACAGAATCTTCAGTCATCTCCACCCCACATCTAGTCTACTTGGCCACAGTCAAATCAACAGGGAACCCCGCAAAGTCCGCTTGATCAGTGATGGTCTGTCCATTCTTGCTGAATGATATCCGCATACGAAGACGTATTTGAGCCTGCGATAAACATTAGCTCAGTAATACGCAAAGCGAGATAGGTAAACATACCCCAGGAGGAGCGGCTATTCTCAATTGTTGAGTCTCCGTCCCGCCAGGTGCGACGTCAGAACTTGACATGGCCTGCATTTGCAATTGTTGTGTCTATCGTGTCAGCTAGAGCGCAGAACAGAATAACAACTCGATGACTGACCTTCGGCACAGCCACCTGGAAACTGACTCCCTGGGCACCGTCAATACTGCTGAACCTCGCCAAGATCTGTACCAATCCCGGCTGACCCGGCGCCGTACGCGGTGTCAATGTGATCTTCAGCCCATGCTTGTCGTAAGCGGAGTATGACTGCAGTTGTTGTTTCTGAGGTACAGGTGCGGGAGCTGGGGCAGGAGCGGGGGAAGGGGCAGAGGCGGGTGTTGCGTCCGACATGTCGAAGAGAGAGTTCGAGCCACTCGCCTGTTGGCGCTGCGGTGGAGGTGCTGCTGAGGCTGATGCGGACGAACTGAAGAGGGAGAGTATGTCGGCATTGGCATTACCATTGGCCGTTGAAGCTGATGGTGCTGAATCGTTGCTGGACCCAAAGATGTCCGCGAGGAGATCATGTGTCGATGGACCAGATGTTGATGCCGCTGAGCCATTTGTCGCTCCCGCACCGCCCGAAGGTGAGGGCGATGCCTCATCTCCGATTAGATCGACCAACGAGCCAACGTCCGTTCTTGTTGATCCGACAGGTTTTCTTTCGCTCGCTAAAATCATAAGCCAGACTCCCTGAACCAGTAGAAAAGCCAAACTTACCTGTCCCACCCATAATTGTCGCCCTAATCTCAGGTGGCGGCATCCGCTCCAGCACACCAGCACGTACGTCCCCTCGACTGAATAAACTCCCAAACTCCACTGCACGCTGCTGGATCTCCAATTCCAGGTTTCCGCTATATCCAGCAAGGATCACGGCGATCCGATCTTGTTCTGAGACGGAGGAGGACGTGCCTAGTTCCGCCAGGCGTGCAGAGAGCTTTGCCGAGGCCGTCAGTACGAATTGGCGGGTGAGAGTGTTGGTATATGGGGAGTTTAAGACGAGTTCTAAAAGATCGACGAGAGATGCGTCTGTTGCCTACAAGTATTAGCTTGCATGACCTGTGCCGAACAGGTGATATGCTGTAGTCAACGAAACGTACCTGCTTCACTTCTTCCCCATCCTCCATGCTTCCCCCTTGGAGCAATACATCCGCAAACTCTCCAATGATCCATACAGCCGCCAGCGTTAAAGTCTCCTGTGATAGATCTGCCGATAAGGCCGAGTATAATCGATGTGCGGTATAGAATTGTAATTCGGGGGTATGGCATACGAGCCGTATAAACGATGCTAATATTTCTTCTCGAACAAAGTTTCCAGCCTACATGTGATCAGCTTTGCTACGTTTCGCCATAGACATGCCAACTGACCAATTTCAATACCCTCAATACCGTATCAATCTGCCATCGCTTATTCGGGGCAAACCTCTCTGCAGCAATAGCAATCTGCGTCGTCAAACCCTGCTTGAATTCATTATCCGCCACTTCCAAGAAATTGAGTAGCTCCCTCGTCATTATTCGGATATTCTGGTCGTTGATTAATGCGTAAGATAGTTCGAGGGCTCGTCGGCGGATAGAGATGTCACCGTCGCGTAGACAGTCAAGGATGGTGTTTCGGTGCCGTTGAACAGCTTGAGTATCCATGGATACAACTTTCATTAGAGTGTTGAGGGCGACGTATCTGCAGTATAAGCTCAAGCGACCACACCACAGGTGGTCAGTAAACCCACCGAATGTTATTATCTCGGTTGGACAGGAACTTTCCGAGTATGTTGATAGCCATCACTCGCAACCCGCTATCGGCCTCGATATCCAGCACAGTCAAGACAGTCTCGTATAGGATAGAATTTCCGACATTCTTGGTCGCATCTGTGTTTGTTGCAACCTATACCATGTGAGTTTTTTTGGCTGCTGTCGTCGTATAGGACACGCCCAACTCACTTGAGCAAGAATGTCATTCATCTCCTCGCTGGCCTTTGCGTCTCCCTGGCCTAATAATCGTAATAGCCGCAAGATCTTGACCTGTAGGAAAGGGTCGGTGATCCCTCCGACGTCGTGCTCTGGCGAGTATCCAGTAGTGACGAGTGTTTTGAGATGTTTGACGAGTAAACCGGTAGCCTTTCAGGTCAGCTTGACGATCGATGTCACGATCAAGATGGTGCAAACTGACCTGTCTGAACTCATTGCACACTCCCTGATCCACCGCGCACATCTCAGTTACGAGCGTGATGCCCGCTAGTAGCACACCGTGATTCCGATCTTGCAGCAGCGCCTTGGCTTTGGTCGTGAAATGGTCCATTAAGTCGGGTACGCGGCGTATAATGCGAAGAGCGCAGAGAGCAGCCTAGTGTGTCAGTTTCTTGTCCACGGCATCACGAATGCTCGAAGAAGCTGACCTTCTTCCGAACATATGAATTGCTGCTCCCCAACAGCTTTTCAATCTCATTCGCCAAATCCCGACTCATCTCCTCCGACGATATATTCGCGAATGTGCATAGAGCCAGACCGACCGCGTACATATTCGAGTGATTCATATCGCTGCTATATCAGCATCTCGCATTTCATATTCGACAAGTCCGGACTCACTTCTTTAGCGAATTGGTAACTAGCGTCAATACCTCTTGATTCTCATCCAGAAGCAACATGATTCCGAGATACCCTAGCCGTTTATCTGAGAAGCGCGGACTAGCGACGAGTTTCAGACATTCGATCTGGCCAAAATGAGCCGGGTAGCCCAGCATGTGGATGTAGAGAAGTTTGGCAATGTTGTTGTGCCGCGCGAAGGTGTCTTCTTCTTTGAAAGACGTCTGCAGCGCGTCAGCTTGACCTCAGACCAGATGGGGATCCGGCTCAATCTGGAAGTGCCGTCATGGCAGAGGGGTGTCAGTGGCATGATGTGATGATGAATAGACATACCCTAATAGCAGCTGATTCCTTCTGAATGACGGCTCGTTCATCCGCTAGAGTCTAGCATGTGTCAGCTTCAGCGCTTGGACAACCACAGATATTGGAATGTAGACTCACCTTGCATGATCGAATGGCCTTGATCAGAGCTAAAGCAATTATCAGCATGCCACTTTCCGACAGATAGCTAGACGAGCTCACCCTTCAAGTTGTAGTGGCCCCCATGAGCCGCGATACTCGCTGCGAGCTTGTCCATCTTGCCTGCCCCGCCTGATATGTACGTATCTGTGGTATACGCAAGTAACTTCCCGCGAGCGAGGTCTACAGCGGGTATGTATAGCTAATAGGAATTGGTAAGGAATGTACTGTATGCGCAGAGTGAAGCCAACACGCGACGAAGCCGACGGAACCTAATTACCCCGCGCGGAGAAGGGGCTATACGTTATGGATCTGCACAGTCCGTGCGTCGTGTTTTGAAATCTATCTCGCAGAAATAAACTTCTCAAGCTATAGCTACCACCTTACTCTCTCTAGCATACACTCTCGCCCCCTCACTTCACTGGAACTTCTCAACGGCACTCCTCACCAGTCATGTCAACTTCCAATCCCGCCGAACTACCCTTTGACCCCTCTACGACCCCCCGCGAGCTCGCCTCTTCGTTGACCGACATCGAATCTGCCCTCTCCCCGTTCTTATCCAAAGAATGGGCAGGGCAGTTAGAAGGTCTGACACCTTTGGAGAGGGCCAAGATGGACGTGATGATGGCATACACTATCGTTGATCTTATATGGGGTCAGTCCGTCATGCTTCCACACGACCACACAAGCTGATTCTGCAGTGTACCTGAAAATGAAGGGGGTGGATCCTGCAAAGCACCCAGTAATGCCTGAGCTTCAGAGAGTTCGAGGATATTACACGAAAATCAGAAGTCTTGAGAAACCAGAAGTTGAGGCTCGTACGTCCTTCCAACGATGTCCAACCTCAGTACAATGACTGATCTCATCCAGGAAAAACCAAGATCGACGTGCCCGCTGCCAGTCGATTTATCCTCAGTGGCATACCCACCAGTCGACGGCTCGGCGACGCAAATGGCTCGACGCAAGTTCAGTCACAAAAGCTTCCGCAAACTTCAGCGGCGGGCGCAGCACAGGCCGGAAGGGAGCGAGCTGCAAGGGAGCAAGAGGAAGCGGCGTCACTTGAGCGGATGGGGATGTCGGGACGCATGCGCTTCGTTGCTGAAGAGGCGGAGCGGGTGGTCATTCCGTCGAGAAAGGGCGAGGATGGAATTGGGGGTAGGAATGGCATCGACAATGAAGAGGAGGTGGAAATTCTAGAAGTCGTGGATGTCGAAGACGACCATCACGGTGGAGACGGCGACAGCGACGACTTTGAGATGCTCGATGGGCCACCAGGGACGAGAACGCCGGCGGAGCAGACAGAGGACCTGCTCGCTGAGGTTGAAACGAGCTTAGCGAGCGCCAAGAGGAAACGGGCTGAAGAGGCGTAGCTGGGCCGAGACAGTGTAAGGTGTCATATTTATTGACCTGGAGGAGGAGCATCTGTTGTATAGTACATGTACGGTCGTAGATCTTTCAAGGTCTTGGTCCTGAGGACTTCAGAGCTGGATACATATAAGCATTGCATAGGTCGGTATGGCACAGCATAGGATGAGCAAATTTTCAGGCAAATCTAAACTAATAAACTAGGATATACACAGTACGAGGCCTCCTTCGTACAACTTGGCAAATACACACTTCTCGTTCTCGTTTCTGCCTTTTCTCCTTCACACTGTTTCCCACTTCAATCTCTAGACATCTCGCTCCACTCCCCCTCCCATCTTCACGCGCAATTACATCTTCCGCTCGACCGCCCCGCAATCTCCACACTGGGTCCACAGGCTCCGTTCACCCGTGCCCGGATCGGGATACTGGCTCAGCACAAGTTTCGGGATTGACCTGCACTGCGGCCCATGCTGTGCTCTTGCACGCTCCACGTCCGACGCATCCGACGCAAGTGGAGCCGCCATGGCGGGTTGGAGAAGTCCCGGGGCTCGGGGAGCGCGGAGCGTGGTAGAGAATGGTTGAGCCGATAAGGGTGATTTGGGTCGGAGCGAAGATGGATTATAGTTCGACAAATTGGAGAAGTGATGGGGGTTGGTGTGCGGTGTAAGGGAGGGATAGGGTTGATAAGGGTAGTTGGCTTTTCTATCAGCCAAGATTCCAGAAAAGGTGAAACCTCGGGACATCTGAAACTTACCTTTACCGGAAGTCTCACTACCATCATCATCCTCATCTTCCATTGCGCCGGGCCCGAATCCGAAACCTCCACTACCCGACGCCCCAAATGCGTATCCCATCCCCTGACTTCGAGACCCGGACGTGTCCTCCCGGATCCGCGCATCCACAGCTCCATTCTCATACTCGAATCCGCCTCCGCCAGCCTCGTCCATCCCCTCCATGTTCTGATCAGGGTCAGAGGACGTGTCCATGTCGAGGTCCATGCATTGGTCTTCGTCCGATGCGGTGGCAGAAGAGTCGGGGACCAGCTCAGGTGGAGGGTCGGGGTAAGTGTGTCGCCTGTCTAGCCGAGGAGACCGAATACGCATTTGCTATTCTTATCAGCTGGGGTTTGAGGTGCGAGCTACATAGGGCAGCTTACCTTAGTCTGCTCGTATGCGAAATCTTCCATGCACCATGAAGTCCGCTTACGCTTCGAGTTGAGCGCAGATGATGACGCCTGAGGAGGAGGGTTGCCAAAGAAGCCGTGCTGGCCTGACATAGTGGAGAGCGCCGTGCAGAGAGAAGAAAGGACAGACGGACGAGTTGATTGTGTGCGAAGGATGCGGGTATTGCCGGATGAGGAAGGAAGAGGGGAAGGTCGAATTGGGATGACCGATTTTTCGCGGGTTGCTATGGGCGTACGAACAACGTAGATGGATTCGTCGGCCTAAGATAGACTGTCGGAGTACTTTGGGTGGGAGGCGGGGAAGCGAGAAATGGGTGGAAGCGGAGGTTGAGGTCGGGGATAGAGTGGGCGAGAGAGAGAGCAGGGCAGTAGATGGCTTCCAGAGCGAATGGTGATAGGCAGAGCAGCAGGGTTACTGTGATGTATGATTTTAGTGGAGAAGTGCTTCTTCAAAGAAGGTGTAATTTGAGCGTGAGCGGTGTTGAATTGTATGAGAAGAGAAGAGAAGAGAAGAGAAGAGAAGGATGAAAGGCAAGACAGGGGAGCAAAAGCAAAAGCAATTCGGCTTAGAGCCGGACGCGCCGAGACAGGGAGCCGAAGCGGGAATCGCCGCCGGTCCAGTCATCTTCCGGGTTACGGCATTTCTTCGGCAGCCCCGAAAGGGATAGCCGGATGCGGTAAGTCCGAAACTGGTCGAGACCCCGTTTCAGACCTGCACGTCCTAGTAGCCTAGCACTGGACTTGCAGTCTCCTTTGGTGGGTAGAGCAAGCTCTCCGCAGCCGCAGTCCCTCTACCTCAAGTGGACCATACCGCATTCAATAATCCACATCATGAAGTACGATCGACCTGCATGTCATACCGAAAAGCTAGTAGTCGGGGATAGAGCATTGTCCCTCCAATGACCTACTCGTAGTCCGACCAATTAAGTATGC
Source organism: Dioszegia aurantiaca (assembly GCA_001600655.1). NCBI lineage: Eukaryota > Fungi > Basidiomycota > Tremellomycetes > Tremellales > Bulleribasidiaceae > Dioszegia > Dioszegia aurantiaca. Next base: position 556,728 of record BCKN01000007.1, read on the forward strand.
AGTGCACCACTCCGCATCCACCCTTATCCAAGCTAACTCCAGCACCGGCAGTCTAGCGACAAGTCATATTGAGTGACCTGAAGCATCTTCGACTCGACAGGCCGTGTCTCCAACAATCATTCAAATCTCCCTTCATGCCACCGCGAAGCAAAACGAGCGCACCATTCAGTCGTATCCCCGACGGCGGGAGTTGTTCCGGGTGCGCTCGGGTCAACGCTATATATACGACCTGTGTCAAGAGCGAAAGATGCGAATGAGTATACCCTATTTGTCAACTCAAGTTGCCTTTCGTTTGTCAAGATCAACTTACGCATTCGGGTCTTGATCTCAACAGAGATGGGACACATAGCGCTGGCCCGAACGCGCCCGGAAGCAACTCCCGCCCTCAATGATCCGGTAAATGGTACTCTTGCAATTGTGTTTCGAGAAAGGCCGGAAATCGCCATCGAAGTGCTCATGCTAAGCAAAAGCGAGCGTGGTTCCTGATGAATTCAGCAATGCTCTCAGTCGCAATTGTTCAGAGAACAGCACGTACCTTCTATTGTTAGCAACCGACGCCGGCCAGATCCAGCAACGCTTACATATGTGACTAGGTGGTTCAAACTGCGAGCACTTCCCGTCATGAGGCAGCTACGCAGATATCCGCCCTCTGACCGACCGAAGCGCGTTTTGGCGGGGAGGTCACAAGTTGCAAGTGGTGATATGAGGGCTCAAGCGATCGCCTGGTGCACAGAGTAGCTCGGATCGCCGCAACGACTTGTTCGTCTCCGGTGATGAGAGTATCGTTGAACCAGCTGGTCGATATCCGTTTCTTTGGACGTATTTTCGCAGCTGTCCCACGGCCTACCCTGACCTGTAGGATATCAGCTCGCGGTTTTGGACACGTTGAGAGCCGGCGACTTACGACTTCACAATGTCACTGTATGTTGGAATGTGTCACCTCTCGCATACTCGCGATGACTGAGCTACTCGTACTCGAATCCCCCTTCCTGGCTGCTCAACGTTTGCTGAATTTCGAACTAGTCGTGAACTTGTGCAGGCGCGCGAAGCAGGTCGAGTCATCGAGCTGTGCATATTTGAGCTGATTTGAGGGACGGTGAGGGGCGGTGAGCGAGTGGGATGAAGGGAGAGAGGGGTCCATGCGGCCGAAGACAGTCGAAGGCGTGAATTCTGTTCGAAGTTGAGGGGCGGTGCGGCTCAAGCCCGTGTGCTCAATCTCATTACAGTAGATGAGGTTGGGCGCCAGACATCGCACCTACGCATATAGCTGGGCTGTACAGGATAGTATATGTCGATGAATGGATGGATGCAGAAATGATGGGTGTTGTGTCGGCGTTGGGTGGGTCTTGCCCTGCTCCAGGGTGCATGCACGTGACCCCTTCCGTGACTAGGCCCCTTGATGGCGAGACCCATGATACATCAAGATCCTAGACGCTAAAAGTAGCGTACTGGGACTGCAGGCCTGAGTGTACTGGTACAGTCAGGAAGTCACTTCTCCGACATCTCATCAGATGATCACTCCGCCTTCGATCATTCCGGCCATTTTGCAGGCTCTGAAGTTGGTGGCTTTAACTCAGTCCCACTTCCAGCGCCTCCTGTAGTCCCCAGCACACTGCCATCGGTCTTGTCATCATCACCAGCCGCCACGCCCTTTCCTACTTCATGCACGAGGTCCCAGCCAAAAATCGCGGCATGCGACGTGAATGCCGCCACATTCAAAATCACAGTCTTGATGTCGGAAAGTATCGTCGAGCCAAGGTCGTGGCTCAGGCTCACGGTGCGTTTGGCGACTGTATGGATAGCAGAAAGGAAGTAGCGGATTGCGGACCCAACAGAATCAATAGCACCCCATACGGTATTGTGCGTGCTCATGAGGCCATGTCGGACAGTCTTTGTTCCCGCCTTGAGGACCATAGAGATGAAGTCGATAGGGGTGCCTATGAGTGATGTCAGAGCTTTGCTACATGTGTCGAAGAGGGTGGACTCGATGGGACCGCGGTTGTGTTTTGATCGAGAGGCCATTCGGGGGGGTGAGGGAATGGCCGAATGGATAAGGACAGCGGGATTGTAATTAGGGCGACTGTACTGAGCTTTCGGTGAGTACGGTCTGTATTAGTAACGCCCGCCTTTCGATGCAGAGCAAGATGTCGGGGACACGACCTGGTCACTTCGGTTGAGGTATCGGCGTGCGACTGGGTCCGCTGTGTAGTTCAGAGCATGATGTCAAGGGATCACCAAACACACATAGTCAGTGTCGCAGTCTGCCGTTCCTTTGGGACCTCCAGGGGAGAGAGACTTGCTTGAGGCCGCGCGCGCGTAACACCTGGTCCCTCAACCCGAGAGAATTAACGCTGCGTGGATGAGGAGAGAGAAAGCAAGGAAGGAGAGGATAGAGGCGCAGGTGGTCTCGGATGAACCTCGGTTGACGCATTTGACGCAGTTCGACGTCGAAGGTGGATTCTTCCATTTCGAGTCGGAGAATTGCGGCGATACAGACTCAAAGCATAGGTTGGATTTCGGCATCAGAACCCTGCGCCTAATTCGGCCACCCGGACAGGCGCCTAAATGAACTCGCCGCCTCCACCAGATACTAGTGAGCAAGTGAGCAACCATCTCAAAAACCCCTCCTTCCACCTCGTCTGGTTCGAGACACACCACAGCCAAGGATCATGCCGACCTTCGCATCCAAGCCGCTCAATCCTGCTCCTACTCCCCTAAAGAACTACATTCGCCGTCGGCCTTTTGTCGTCTTCGGCCTCCCATTCCTTACCATCGTTGTGATTTCTTCGTTCGCCCTCGAGGGGTTCACACGAACGCGATATGATCTGCGCGATCAACAAGTGCAGACGTTGACGAAGGAGGAAGGGCTGGGGATGAAGCAGGGTCGCAAGAAGATTGACATCAAGGAAGAATACTATGTAAGTTGGGCGACATCTGCCATCACGATAGGTTTCCAAATGTATTGAGAACCGGTCCTGACCCTCGCTAGCGATTGAACGCCGTTCCATCTTCCGATTCTGCACTCGACGCCTCTACTTCCTCCTCCTCAGTACCTGGGACAATCCCGCGCAGACCCAAGTTCTCCATGGCGCCTAAATCGCAGGATGAGCTGGAGAATGTCCGCGTGCCGAGACCGGCCAGTATGCCCGCGTGGGGCCCGGCGGTCATCACGGAGGGAGACGCGCCGAAGAAGGGATCGAGGAAGGAGGATAGATGGGTGTGAGCGCGTCATCAACAAGAAGGGAGTTGGGGAAAGGCGCATCTATCCCGCGCAGTGGAAGACATACCGAGGATGTCGAAATGGCCACTTGGGAGACATAAGCTTCGACGACGTCTCCTCGCTCCAGCGGATCCCCTCCCCTCACCCGGGTCAATCCTGCGCATCATTACGCAGGCAGAACAACATCTTATCCCTCGTCACAATCCAGCTACTTCCTAGCTCCCCGTTCGGTTGACTACATACGACAGACACCGAGAATGGTCCACCCTCTACTTTGTCGAAATCCGAACTTCAGTGTGGGAATGGTCATCATGTGTCGACTAGCAGGACGGGCGGGATCTTGGGAGGGAGTTCACTGGAGACCGGCATGTCAGGGGCGTATCGGGTCCAGGGAAGTGTCGAGATTGTGATGCATCACGAAGTTATTGTTGGTCGTCTGAGTATTGTGACTATACTCTTCCCTCAGACCTCAAGCTTCAAGAGTACTTGACAAGCAGGACTCGAGGAGATGGGGTGACTAGTATATAGAGTCCTCGATCGATGATCTTTCCGGCGGAAGCGAACTCGACTCGGCCGAAGGAAAAAGTCGGCTCTGCCAGCTGTATCGGTATATACTGCACTGCACTATACTCATCTACACCCAATCATCATGGCATCCCAGCAGAAAGAGATCAAAGTAGGAGTCCTAGGAGCTACAGGTGAGCCCACACGCCACCCTTTTCCCCTTCCCAATTTGCTGATGACTCTCTTCAGGGACGGTTGGCCAGCGATTCATCCAGCTACTGTCCACTCATCCATATTTCCGCCTACATGCTCTAGGCGCTTCATCACGCTCAGCTGGTCAGACCTATGCCGCAGCTACAAAATGGAAATTGTCAACGCCTATACCCAAGGAAGTTGCAGAGATGGTGGTGACGGAGTGTGATCCGACACTGCAGGCGTTTAAGGAGTGTGGTGTTGTCTTTTCAGGCTTGGACGAGAAGGTTGGAGAGCTTGGTGAGTTGGCATCTTTACTTTGAGAGTAGATTGCCCCTCGGCGGGCTCTCCAAGAACCGAAGCGCCTCGCCTCTCCTCTGTGCACGACAATAATACTGCCCAACATAATCTCCTGCTAATCCCAACAGAGGATGCCTTCCGGCGTGCAGAACTTGTCGTCTTCTCCAATGCCAAGAACTACCGACGCGACCCCCTCGTCCCCCTCATCGTACCCACCGTCAATCCCTCCCATCTCTCCGTAGTCCGGCACCAACAAAAGACCCTCTCCCTCTCTAAAGGTTACCTCGTCACCAACGCCAACTGCTCCACGACATGCATCGTCGTTCCCCTCCGCGCTCTCGAACTAGCCTTCGGTCCCTTAAAAACAGTCATGGTGACCACGCTCCAAGCCATCTCGGGCGCCGGATATCCCGGAGTGTCCAGTCTTGACATTCTCGACAATGTCGTCCCGTACATTGGAAGCGAGGAGGAGAAGATTGAATGGGAGACCAATAAGATCTTGGGGGGCGTCACTGCCAACGGGGAAGGATTCGACCTGCACGAGAGTCCAGCGAGGATCAATGTGTCCGCAGCGTGTAATCGCGTTCCGGTCATTGATGGGCATACGGCCTGTGTATCGGTCCAATTCCAGAATCAACCTGGACCGTCGCCTGAGGAGGTCAAGAAGGCATTGAGAGAGTATGTGGCGGATGTGGTACAGCTTGAATGTCCCTCGGCGCCAAAGGAGAGCATAGTGGTTCATGAGGCTGTGGATAGGCCTCAGCCACGGCTGGATAAAGATCTGTATGCGGGAGCGGCGGTGCACGTGGGCAGAGTGAGGGAGTGCAATGTCTTTGACATCAAGTTTGTGTGTATGCTGGATAATGTTAGGCTGGGGGCGGCGACGAGTTCAGTCATCAATGCCGAGTATGCGGTGGCTAAGGGGTACATTCAGTAGGGACGTCAATGAGTACATGCAAAGCCTTACTTGGCTCCCTGTGCGCGAATCTGTCCGTCTTGACCTGTCCTTCGTCTAGGAGTTTGTTCTTATCCCCACTTCACTTGTATCCTGTCTATGAAATCAACTACTATGTACAACATACACTCAGATGATACCTCAGATACACCTTACTCCCCTCCTATCCCAGCCGCTTCCCCGCCCTCTCCCTCCTCACACCCACGCCCAGTTTCCTGCCCACGGCACCCTCAAACCAACCCAGCACCTCGAGCCCATACCGCGCCATGACGAACAATGGGACACCACCACTATACACGCGCTCTTGCCGTCCGGCCTTATCCGCCCGATCAGAGAAGAACGGATTGTTGCCTGAATTTTCAGTCGTGGGGGTCGGAGGAAGGGAAGCACCCGGCGATGTAAGTGCCCCGGAGGATGACGAGAGGCCGGGAGGGCGAGAGACGAGGGCTTGGATAACGAAGAATGGGTAGAGAAGGGCGAAGATTGACATGTTGATTAATGGGGTTGAGAGGGAGGTGACGAATGTTGGAAGCAGGCCTGAGAAATTAGCGGGATACCCATAGCGGCATACTTCGTAGTCCGGCGATAGATTGTTTGACTTACCAAATCCAATCATATAGGCCGTTCGCTCTTGAACGTAGCTTACTCGATTATCGAGGGACAGACCTCTACTAGCAAAGTTCCACCTGGTACATCAGCACGATCATCATTGCCTTCGAGGAGGAGGTAGCCTTACTCGAAGCAGTAGTATCCAGTGATGATACACATGTAAGTGAAGCTCAACAACCGTCCCACAATTGGCACTAGCGAGATCATGCGCGAGACGAGGGTGAAGTCCGCAATGAGCACAACGCGAGCTACACCCTTGAAGAGAGGGGAGATGAATGATGACGCATCGGGGAGCGATGATAGCGTCGGGAGAGAATGAGAAGACTTTAGAGGGGTAGAGGATGGGGAGGGTTGATGTCGGTATCTATCTGATCAGCTGACGAGGCATATCGGCGGATGCTGCGACATACGAAGGATGTAGTAATGTTTGAGCTCGACGAGAAATATCAGGTCCCCAGCTTGACTGAAAGGTTAGTATTTGCTCAGGCGAGGCAAGAGGGAGAAGCTGCAGAGGAGACGCACGTTGACCCAGAAACAAACGGCGAACACTGGCCAGCTCAGCAGGAGATTATACCACATGCCTATATCCTTCGTTGATTTCAAATCCGATAGTGCCGGACCGAGACTTGGAGAGATGACGATAGAGAAGAATGAGAGTAGGAGTAGTGAGAGAAGGTTGATCATCCTAAGACCGCATCAGCGAGGCTCTCGATTTACTCATTCTTCCTTTGTAGCTCAAGGAGCATAGCGACACTTACGAGGACTTGAATATCAATAGTCGAAGTTCCGCATCACTAGCCGGATTAGCTATCTGTAGATGTGGGGGCGGGCACCAAGTTCCAATCGCATATCAGCTTAGAGCACTCACTTCCAAGCCAGATTCCAACTCCTATCCAGGCGCACAGCATCTCCTACACCTCTCCGACATCGCTCAATCCCTCTTCTTATTCCTCCTATAATTATCTCCTTCATATCTCCCCTAAAACCGCCCAGCGTCTCTTCGCCCGACAAGTCGAACGTGTTCTTTCCGCCATATAGTCCTTGACCATAGCCCTGATGAGCGCCTGTTAGACTGACAGGCGATGACAGACCCAGTATGTTTCCTCCCGGTCCGGCAGGACTTGAATAATTGCTCAGGCCGGGACTGGGTAGAGGGTATCTCGCTTTTGATGCGGATGCGGGAGCAGGGTAAAGATTGGCGGACTCGCGTCGCTTCAGCGGCGTGTAGGCGGTGTTGCTCGGTCCTGCGGCTTTTGGCGCCGAGGCAGGGGCTGATTGGCCTGATGAGCCCCCTGCTACTGTTCTGCGTTGGAGCATGTTCCTTATCAGATAGTGAGTTGATAGCTAGCTAGCTATAGACAAGAGGTAAGAGGTGTGAGACAACATGACGTGTGGAGACCCCGCAGTATTTGGTCCCGCCACGACCGGCTCCGAAGTCCGAAGTGCCGGATCGGGCCAAAGATGCCAGCAAGCTGCAGGGGTATATAGTCAAGCGACTGCATCACTATACCTTATACAACATCATCGCCATGTCCGTCTCAGCCCCAGTGTACGACAAGTCAGATCCCAAGTCTGACAAGTGAGTTATTTGTTGCGCGAATCCTATAGACTTGGTTTACATGGGGTTCAAAGCTGACTCGTAAGACTCTTCCCCTTCCATACTCCTCTCACTCCCGAGTGGGCTATCGTCAAGGATACATACGGATCTGGAGCCATGATGGGTGCTGGAGCAGGGATGTTTATCAGAAATCCACTGTAGGTTCATGCTCTTCTTTGCATCTGGTCGTTGTTTCAGATGAGCTTGGAGAGCGCAGGCTGGGAAATGGAGTCGCTGGCGTAGGGGGGCAAACCCTACCCTTCCCAAGAAGGCAGTCGCTGATCGTTTCAGCTTCGTATGGGGTGCATTAATCATGGCAGTCCTTGGATTCGTTGGACAAAAACCTATGAGACGAGAGAAGGACGCCGCGAGTCCTCTGATGGGTTTGACGTGAGTTTGACCATCTTGCTACTACCTCTGGATCAAACCTACCACCCTGCCATTATCTCTTGTCATCACATATGACCGCAAGGAACACATAGATACGATCGAGGGGCGTGCTGTGGAGAGTATGAGCAAGGCTGACGAGATAGGATGGGCGTCATGGGTGTCCTTTCGCTCTTCGTACCCAAATTGATTGCGGCTCCCGTGGTGGCCGCACCAGCATCATGAGGCCGGCCAGGAATGGTATGCATGTCGTGTTGTACGCGAAGCTAGATTGTGGGACTGACCACACACTGTTCGTGTCCCACTGACTGGATTCGAAAGGAGGACAGGCGTGTGTGTGGACGTGTTTCAGGGTCAAAAGTCGCTTCGCCTCGCCTTCATCACTTCCTCCTTGTCTGCTTCTTTCGTCTATAAGACCCGCGAGAGGGTCTTGTCCCTTGGCTCTGTACTCATCTCGACTGTAGATATTGCGATGGACGAAGTGTACCACGGCCGATTATCGGCTCATCCGCATGCCCCAACGGAACCCGATATCCCTATCCCTCAACCTCAACCATATCAACAAAATCCTCCTGACCCTCAGCCTATCCCCATCCAGCTGCCCAATATATACGTTCACCCTTACCCTAATTTTGCAACGCCACCTGGCCCCTCTCGATCCGCACAACAGCCAAACAATATCCCAACCATCGCACCCCCTCCTTCGACCAAAATGAAAGTCGGACCCTTCAGCTTCACCAAGCCTCACCCGCTGCTGTTGGTCAGTCTGGTCTTGAGCGTGATTGCGCTCGTACTGGGCGTTCCGAAAGGCACACTGCCGACTCTAACGGGAAGGCATAAGCAACTACGGGTACGTCATTCCTGACTTCGCTTCTACGGTAAATCAAGTTGATGCTGATCATTTTAGGCGAGGGAGCAGATGGTTGCTGAGAAGCTACACCTAATTTCTCACCTGTCGCACTTCCTCCCTCCGCCACTGGCGAACCTGATTCAAGTCGATCCGGAATTTTCCAAAATGTGGAGCTCGAAAGATTTGCATCGCTTCCCCATTGGCTTGAGATCTCACTCTGGCCTGAAGTTTTGGAGCGGCGGCCAAGTCCGACATGGCGGTGGTACGCCTAGTGGAGGAGACGAGGGGCGGTGGTGGTCCGTCGAAGAGCTTGGAGAAGGAGCTAGCGTGGTCCGGAGCAGTCGAGAGGGATGTGGGGGAGGTAAAGAGGTCTGGGTGTTGAAGATGGGGGAGACAGGTAAGCTTTCTAATCTCCTTCGAGCAGGCACCGTAAAGAGCTGACGTGTAATCAGAAGATCCCAATCGACCTCTACTTTCAGCCCTTACCCACTCCCTTCTGCTCCGCGACAAACTGCAACAAGACCTCGACGATGCTCGATCTCATTCCATCCCTACTCCGCAGCACGCCCAGGTCCAGCTTTCCGGCCCGCCACTCCTCCCTACAACCGCACCCAGTGCGCCCCTTGCATTAGGAAATGGTCCAGCGGAAGGACGAGAGGAGCAGCAAGAGGCGATCAAGGATAAATGGGAGAGGCTGGAGGTGCGGAAGAGAAGGGATAAAGAGCGCGAGAGGGAGGTGGAAGATAGGGAGAGGGCGGTAGGAGACAGGGAGAAGTGGGTGATCGAGGAGATGAAGTGAGCCTTGCCTTTCTGCACGAAAATAGTGTAGTTTCACGTACTAAATGTTGAGCAGAAAAATGAGCGAGAAAGTCCAGCGAGCATATCGTTCCCCAGCCGGTAGACGAGAACATTTCGCTGATGCCACAGCTCTCACGCAACCGAACTTACACTCGAGGACCGCATCACTGAGCGGCTCAAGTCATACCAGCGTCAACTGGCTCAGCTTCATGCCGAGCCTCAATCCGAGGGCTCGCCGCCGCGCTCGCGCACCGAGGGCATCAAGGATTTCTGATCTTGGCGATAAATGGGAGGTGGGAGGCAATGGCCTGAGGAATAGGCAGGTCAGGCGGGTGGGACTGAATGTACCTCCATTTCTTGTTGCGTATCGATCTGGAATCTGCAAAAGCATTGAATCGACAAACACGGCCATTACATCTATGATCTAGACTCTGATAGTTATATACAATCTCCTCTCCTCTCTAATATGTCAATTGCGCTCCCTTATCATCCCAGAATTTGCCGCCGTGAGACTCCTTCGTAGACTTGTCCACCACGCTGAGAATCCCGGTAGCACTCTGCGCAGGGGTGACTAAGCCCATTTGCTCCGGCGTGATACCCATTGATGAAGCAGCCATCTTGCCCATATCTGTGTTCACCATGCCGGGACTGAGATGTCAGTCAGCACGGAACGGACTTCGTGAACCAAACCACGATGAGAACGTACTGCATGGGGAACGCAATGACACCTGGGTTCTCCTGGTCGATCTTCTTGACAATGTAGTTCACCGCCGCTTTGCTCACGCCGTACGACACGTAGGAGTAAGGCATAGCGTCGGTGATCTGGCCGAGAATGGAGGAGATGACGACGAATTTGGCGGCTCCAGCAGCGTTGAGTAGGGGTGCAAAGGCCTTGAAGAGGACTGCAGGACCGACAGTGTTGGTCTCAAAGTCGCTCCTGAGGTTTGCGGGAGTGAGTTCGAGACTGGTGAGAGCACCGGAGCTGACACCTGTATGTATCAGTAGGTGTCTCAGGATAGTTGGAAGCCAAAGATCGTACCTGCATTGGCAATGATGACATCCACTTTGCCAAATTTGGCCTTGATGGACTCGGCCGCGGCTGCATTGTTGGCCTCGTCTGCCGAGGTGATCTGGATAGGGAAGACGACCTCTGGCAGCTTGGCGGCGAGCTGTGAGAGCTGATCATCCGCTGATGTGGGGATGGTCCGGACGCCGGCGTAGACAACAGTGTCGGGTCGAGCTGCGAGCTCCTCAACGAGAGCGAAGCCAATACCTCGGCCACCGCCTGTCACTGAAATGAGTTAGCTCCTGGTCAGACCTCTCATTTAACAGATTGGACTTACCGACGTAGATTGTGGGAGACATATTGCGATGAGACGGAAAGGGTCGGAAGTTGTCAAGTGGAAGTGGGTGGGAGTTGAACGTTGATCAAAAGGCTGGCTGGAGGGTTATAGTAGGCTTTGATCTGGGATGTAGTGGTACATGTGATGCGGGACGGCGTTACTCCTTGACTGGCTCACTACTTATACTCATCACTCCGTCACGCAGTGACCAAGCGTTGCGCAACAACCATCTCCGCTTTGTCCTTTGAATCCAATTCTCCGAGTGGCCGATGCCCGAAACCCGTGGCCGAATTCGGGCGAGCGAGCGTGTTTCATGTTACATGCCCAAGGGGGTTAAGCTGTGGGGAGATCTTACTCGGCGTTGCTAGGACTATTCACGCCGACACTGGGGGTCGGTCTCCAGAAAGACCGACGGGCTGACAATGCGAAAGCGCGATAGCATGCCATAGAGCCGCGAGCAACCCGCGACGGGGGGTGGCGGGTGCGCTCGTTACCGAAAGACACGTGACTGTGTTGAAACTGCGGGTGTTTGTTCCGCATCGGGCAATTCTGAGAGTCGGCCAACTTAGGAGGGGGAGCCACCTGTGGGCCTGCCTTGTCACAGTCGACTGGGCGAAGAAGAGCTGCAAGGGCTTCTCCACTAGAGTTGTGTACTGTGAGAGATGCATACTACACCCTCTGCTTGAAACCCGATCATATTGATAATGTCATTGCGCCTCATCTCGATACATACATATTCAACCCCGAGTAGCTTCGTCTAATATTCCTAAATCTAGTACGTGACCTGGACTCCCTTCTCATCCCAAAACTTCCCGCCGTGGGACTCCTTGGTAGCCTTGTCGACCACGCTCAAGATCCCCATGGCACTCTGCAGAGGAGATATCGCTCCTATCTGCTCCGGCGTGAGACCCTGTGCAGCGGAAGCGGTCCGGCCCATGTCAGTGTTGACGATACCGGGACTAGAGAGCATCAGCAAGGTGCAAGAATTGTGACGCATGAAGAGACTTACTGCAGAGGGAAGGCAATGATACTGGGGTTCTCCTGGTCGATCTTCTTGACAATGTAGTTGACCGCGGCCTTGCTGGCGCCGTACGACACGTACGACCAAGGCAGGGCGTCGGCGATCTGACCAAGGAGGGAGGAGATGACGACGAACTTGGCTGACCCAGCGGCGCTAAGGAGAGGAGCAAATGCCTTGAAGAGAACTGCTGGACCGACGGTGTTGGTCTCAAAATCGCTCCGCAAGTTCTCTGGGGTGACGACAACGGCTGCGCCAGGACCGGAGTTCGCGCCTGAGAATACATCAGCAAGTGTCTCTCATGTTGGAAGTCTAGAGGCATATACCTGCATTGGCGATAATGACATCCACTTTGCCATATTTCGCCTTGATGGACTCGGCCGCAGCGGCATTGTCGGCCTCGTTCGCCGAAGTGATTTGGATAGGAATGACGACCTCGGGTAGTTTAGCAGCGAGCTGAGATAACTGGTCATCTGCCGAGGTGGGGATAGTGCGGACGCCAGCGTAGATGACGGTGTTGGGGCGAGCAGCGAGCTGCTCGACGAGCGTAAAGCCGATACCTCGGCCACCGCCGGTGACTGATTGAGTCAGCTCGTACTATGTAGAGACCTGATGGAGGAGAGTGGGACTTACCGACATAAACTGTGGGAGACATCTTTGGTGTAAGGCAAGGAGGCTGAAGTTGATTAGTCGTGGGAAAGGGACTGAGTGTGGTGTCAGGGTAGTTGGTGTGGTATTTGTTGGTTGTTATGTGGCGATATGGGGTGCGGTAAAATGGTACCTGATCCAGTACTTATAGTCATTCAGTACCATCAAAGCATATTATAATGACCAAGCAGCGACTGTACGTGTAGTCTGACCGATGCCCGGCCTCGGACCGAGTTGGTCAGCAGCGATGCCTCCACGTGTTTCATGCCCAGACGAAATGGCGAAAGGAATGTGGCGGTCGGCCGGTCTGACTCAGCATCGTGGCTTTGCTTGCTTGATCAGCGCGACATAGTGAGACCGGCGGCCCGACGCACACAGGGCTGGTGATCAAGCAGTGATTGAGCGATTAGTCGTGACTACGTATATTGTCAGCTTTTTGTTCAGTAAGGTTCAGCGCCAGCAGCGCAGCGCGTTCCTCATTACGTCACCGGGCCAGTCTCACGTGATGATCTGAAACACGGTGTGCAGCCTATGGTCTATAGTACTCGCTCCCTTAAGTGGGTCTAGTGGCAAGGACACGCAATGCGTTTCAAACACCACGTCATACTGGCACATTCTCGATTCTAGTAGATGAACGGAGCGGCCTTCTAGTCCCAGAATTTGCCACCGTGGGTGAACTCGGTCGCCTTGTCCGCTACGCCCAGGACGGTGATGTCGCCGGACTTGGCCAAGGGGCTACCTCCGTCCGCGTCGCCCGAATAAGTCATATCAGTGTCGACCATCTCAGGACTATCCTAGCAGCTTCCTGTACCGTCCTCATAGCATTACAGATAGGTGTAGAAGATGACATCTGCAAAACTCACTGGATAGGCCGGCCGGGAATGTAGCAGTCACGCCTGGGAATTCCACATCAATCTTCACTGAATCGGTCCTGGCTCCATCGTGCCGCGACCCAGGAGAGATTCAAGCGGCTAACAGCGTGATTCGGTCGTAAACCGCTCCTATCCAGGTACCTAATCTCGGTCCAATCAGCGTTCAGGACGTCAGGCGGATGGGGGCGGTCGTCCGTCAGCGGGGACAGTAGAATCAGTTGTCGATACGAGCGAGATGCACAGTGTGGATTCTGTCAGCATTCGTGAGGCTCATACGTGCTGTGAGTGGCTCGCATCATCATGAAGAATTGAGTTCAGATTACTCGATCGAATATTAAGGTCATCCATGTCGGGAGTAAGCGCAGCTTCATCTCGAGCAAAGTACCAAGTGGAACATGAATAGCGTCAGTGCAGGATGGATCAATGACCTGTCTCTTTTCATGCAGGAAGTCCGTCGCTACTCTCATCCTAGTCTTGAGGTCGCTGGGTGGGGTCTGAAACATACCTGACGTCATCAACATGACAAATCTCTTGCGGCCATTCAGCTCCCCCACACATCCATTAGCCTCCCTTTCCTCCCAGTGTTTGCATCTCAGACCACCCAACACAGGCTTCTCCTGTCCCTCCTTCGCGAGCCGATCATCTCACATACGTCTCCCTGTCCAAGTTCAGCGCTGAGCAAGCCCGCCGCATAGTTGCTCGAGGCAAATTCCGCACGCGAATCTTCTTCAATCACTTCATCAACAATGCTCCTCCTTCCATTCGTCGCGTCCGCTTTTCTGGCACCTACAGCCTGGGCCTGGGGTGCTGCAGGTGAGATCTCTGACTGTGGAGCCCTCACGAAGCAATCTGACCCGCAGGACACGAAATCATAGCGACTATCGCTCAGATCCATCTTCACCCCGAGACTCGCGAAGCTCTTTGCCACCTCTTGCCACCTGAGGCTAAATGCCATCTGGCGCCTATCGCAGCATGGGCGGATCAGGTTAGGATGAGATACAGGGGAACTGCGCCGATGCACTACATAAACGGTATGTCTGAAAGTACTTTGCGGACGGAGTTGTCGATGATGCGGATGGGCGAAAGAACGTGGCTATGACCCGTCAAATCGAGCGGCTCGAGAAGCGTGCAGGAGAGGAGTCATGCTCCTATCAACGGGCTGAAGCCCGGGAACTTGTCGTCGCGACCTTTGGCTGATAAAATGGACAGGCATCAATGACCATCCTGCCGACCATTGCGAGTTTGGAGAACACGGATGGGTCAACGAAGACGTCAACGTCTTGACCGCCATCATGAACATGACTGGGCAAGTTATGGATGGCAAAGGGTAAGTTCATATGTTGGAGTATATGTCTCACCAGCTGACTTGGCCTTAGCGATATTCCTATCCGATTCTTAACACACTTCGTTGGCGATTTACACCAACCTCTCCATTTGACAGGCAGGGACAAGGGCGGTAACGGTGCGATGTTCCTATTTGAGGGCAGACACCGCAGGTAAGTCACTCACAGTCACTCCAATTCCGCCCCACGCTCACGTCTGCCTAGTCTACACTCTGTATGGGATTCCGGCATCCTCACCAAGAATATCCGAGAACTGAGCAACTATACTACACCATTACCCTCGTAAGTCTCATCTTGTCATTTGATCGATCAAGCTAATGTTGCAGGAAGCAGATCGAGTCCGCCCTCATCGGAGCCATCTTCGACCCCTACGTCCGCTTCATAGTCTGGGAAGGTCTCCGTCAATGGTGGCCTAATTCGATCCAAGACTGGCTCGCCTGCCCAGCGGATGGCGATCCATACCCCCACTCCTCCCTTACAAACATTCCCGCATCTGAAACCTGGCTCAACGCCATCAAGGGCTATACCGCCGCCGCGCTCCCTTTCCTCCCTTCATCCATCTCTGCATTCTTGGCCGAAGCGCTCCCCCTCCAAGCTGTCGATGGTTTCAGGAATCAACTCCTCTCAATCCACCCTACCAATCTCGCTACTCGATCACTCACGGATGGACCCGTCCTGCCTGCGTGCCCTTACACTTGGGCAAAACCACTCCAGAAGATCAACTGCGACATCGCTTGGCCAAAGGAGTATACCGGTCAACCGGGCGCAGCGCTCATTGAGCTCGATACGGACGCGTACCTCGGGAAGCTAGCGAGGGACAATACGCTCGAGATGCTGTTGGCCATGGGTGGCGTCAGGTTAGCGCATCTGCTGAACGTGGCGTTGAGCGGCAAAGAGGGAGTCTACCTTGCGTATTGATTGAAGCTCGCATTGGACAAAACGCAACAGTTCAGTCTTTGTACTTGTATGAATGACTTTGGGCACAGTGAAGGTCCGCCTTGATTCGTTATGATATGCATAGCTAAGCATCTATCTCACAACTCTGGATTTGCTCATACACACCGGAAGCTAGATGGATAGGTAAAACCCGTAGACCCAGAATAGCATCGAAAGTTCAAGATTTGGGTCCAATCACCAAAGATCGATTCGATGATGTTTTGTTCAGAAGCACTGACCGCGTTAGCTCAGCACACTCAATACCTAGATCTGACAGGGTTTCAACGCTCACCTTCAATTTACTGCCCATCTTCTTATTCACTTTCGCATCCACAGCCTTCTCCAACTGCGCCTTCAGCGCTGCGACCTGCGCATTGGCTGAAAGCAGCGAGTCCCTATCGCTTCGTTTGTGCTCCTCCACTTTAGTCACTTGTTGCCGCCTTTCGTTCAGCTCATCCATGTGTGCTTTGCACTCGTCCTGCTGTCGCCGGGTCTCATTGCGGGAATCTTCAAGATGAGCTCGGAGCTTTGAGCTGGTTTTTCGGGCATCGACGAGTTCGCGAGAGAGGGATTGGGTCTTTCCGAGTTGGCTTGTCAGATGTTGTTCCTGCAGACATATCAGCTAGGGAGCGGACCGACCTCGGAGAGTAACCCGTGCACTAACGTACAGCTTCAGTTGACACAGCGAGCTTCTCCTCCAATTGTCTTTGCAGAGTCCTAGCCTCGGCCGCCACCCTATCTCGCTCCAACATGACGGCCTGGATCATCTGCCCAATATGGAGGGGCAAAAGCGGGACAGCGGCGTCGATATCCTGGACGCGACTGAGCTCATCGCTAGATCGACCGTGCCCGCGGTTCGAAGATCCGCTGTTACTGCTAGTCCGCTCCATGATCCGAGACGGGGCAGCAGCAGTCGCCACAAGCGCATTGGCAGATGGTGTTGGGGGAAGTGGCATGTTTGGCGGAGGACCCTGAGGGGGCTGACCGACGATTTTCCTCGAGTATCGCTGTTCAAGCTCGCCATTCCGTTTCATCCAGTCCACCTTGGATACCTCGAGCTCGTCTATCGCCTCCTCAAGATTCGCCTTGGCCTGTAAGAGGTCGGCGATATGCTTTGCATCGGCATTGCGCTGCATTTGACTTTCGTCACGGATGCGCGATAGCTCAAAGAGTGCCTGATCTGCCTTCATTTTGAGCTGTCGCCGAGCCTCATCGTGGCTGGCGAGAGAGGCGTTGACTTCCGCATTCATGGTTTCTGCGTCTTTGCGCATTTTGGTGATGACTTCGTCGTGCGTTGTTTGTCTGGTGCCGAGATCAGAAGTATGTTGAGCGCGGAGCTGTATGACTTGTCGTTCGTAAGATTCCAACATGGTCTCGATCTGTTTCTCCAGAGCAGATATGCGCTCGTCGCAATCCTTCTGGAGGGCCTCGATCGTGAACGAATGACCGGTGATGATAGCTCGCAGCTCCTCGGCGTGTTCATCTCGAAGTTTATTGAGCTCAGCGGAGGGGCTGGCGAAGGGTGAAATGAGGGTCTTTTTGGGTGTGACGGGCGAGCGAGATGAACTGGGTGTCATGCTTGTATGAGGATACTGCCTGTCAGCCGGCGTGGGGCACTTATGAATGGAGTCAAGCTTACACCAGAAGCAATCTCATCGCGCAGCCTCAGGTTGGCTTTTTGCAGATCTGCAATCTGCATGAACTGCTGCTCGATGATCTGTCGCTGAGAAGCTTCCTTCTTCTGCATCTCGCTGATGCTGTCAGCTCTGAGATGCCCCATCCACGAGGAGAACTCCCGAACTCACAGCATAGACTCAGTGGGATGGATAGCCCGCTCATACTCGAGCGGATCATGCATCTCCTCAGCGGGAGTGTAGAACTCCGGCTCAGAGTTGGAAGTCGCCCGCAACATGGCATGACCACCATGATCATCAGTCGAGGGTGTACCGGGCTGGTTGAAGGAGTCGTCAGAGGTATCGGAAGGAAGGGCGATGCCATCGTTTTCGGGAGATGGCGGGAGAGGTATGGTTTGCGGGTGTAAGGATGATGCACTGGGTTGGCGGGAGAGGATAGCGTGCTGTTTTTGTTGTTGGAGAGAGAGGGATGATTCAAGTTGGCGAATGTAGGCATCCTTCTGACGGAGCTCTTCATCGCGTTCTTTCACCACCTGGAACTGTCAGCTTCTGACACCTCGTCGGTGATAGCACAGCTCACCTTATGTACAAATTTCAATTCAGTCTCAGTAGCTTTATGTAACCGTAGATCAGACGATGTAGATGATCGCAAGGGTTTGATCGTAGGCAAACTCTGCTTGGATGGTGATGGCCCAAATAGCAAGCTATTCGTGCCCGCCAATGATCCTCGCGGCGATATAAGCGATTGCTGCACAGAGAATAACTCCTGCGATAAAGACTGAGGTCTGAATACGTTAGCAAGGGTAGACGATACAAGTAGTGTATACGTACCTGCTTTGACGACTCTCTCCATATCCCCTCCCTCCCCGAAAACCCGTCCCAGCCCCCTTCGTAGCGAATCCCGTCGAAGACAAGATTGGTAAAGACCCCCGCTTCGACCGCAACAATGGAGGCGAATGACCCGGACTCGTCTTGTCGAAAGCGTCATCCATGTTGGTGAGCGAGATGGCCGGAGTGATGGGGAGTATATCATTCGCTTCTCGAACCTCGACAAGCTGGATTTGTAGCTCTTCGACCCGCGCTTGAGCAGCGGAATAGCGGTCCTCGGCGTCGGAGGCCTTCTTCGATATCTCATCAATCATGATGTTGAGCCTCGCCACCTCGTCGTCCGATGCTCCGTCATGCTCGGGTGTAGGCGGGGGTGTCATTCGGGTGTTGCCGCTCGTCGATATGACGGACCGATTCCCCGCAGCTTCACTTGAATCGGCGAGCTGAGAAGCCGGAGGAGTATGTATGGCCTGTTCAGCGAGCTGACGACGCAAGTCTTCTTGTGTATTCCGTTCCGCCTCCAGAAGCTTTACCAGCCTTTCTCGTTCATCTCGGTCCGCCGCCTCAGCCTCGCTTCTCTCGCTCTCCAACGCCGCAACCTGACGACCTCGCTCCTCGAGCTCGGCAAGTAGCAACTTGTTATCCTGAGAGGTGTCGAGAAGGGCAATGCGTGACTCGAGCTCGTTGTATGAGGTCTCGCGTTGCGCTACTTCCATCTCCAGTCTCTCGATCTGGTGCAAGAGAGTGGCCGTCTTGTCCTCGGACTGCGACAGGCGAGCTTCGATTTCGATTGAGTGCTGGGTAAGAGAAGCATTTGTCGCTTTCAGCTTCGTAATTTCCTTCTTGAGTTCCACAGCAGCTTCGCTATGGCCATCCGAGGCGTCCGTATAAGTTTTAAGTTTGGCTTCGAGATCCGCGATGTACGACTAAAAGCATGAGTGATTGTGTCTGCAGCGAAAACAATATGAGCAGCTCACCTCGTTAGACGAGTTCTGGTCGTGCAGCTTACTAGCCCTAGCTCTAAGCTCCGCTGCGTAGCTCTCGCTCTGAGTGGTCCGTTCTTGAGACTCGACTAGGCCTCGACCTTGCTCTTCATACAGCGTATCGAGAAGGGACTGATGGGTCATTGATAGGTCCGCCATAGTTCCGTCACAAACTCACAAGTTGGGCTCTCAGATCGTCGAGTTGCATGTTCAAAGCGGTCACCACCTTTTCGTATCTGGACATCAGCATGCTATCAGATGCTTATTTTTCGCTGAACTCACTCCAAAATGACAGGCTCAACCGTCTCATTGAATCTTGCCAAGACATCCGCATCACCAGGCGTGGCACTCTTCAACTCGCTCGTGAGCCTCATGTTCTCGTTGCATTTAGCGAGATATCGATCATAGAGCTGCAATATCAGCTCAGTCTTCGACCACAACATTATACTCCATAGCTCACTTCGGTATGCTCCCTCTGTAATTCTGCCAAGCGTTGAATGAGCTTCTCGCTCTGTCTCTGCGCATCCGCAGGCAGTGCTCTGCCCGCCATACCCGGCGCTCCAACAACCGATCCGTCCATGTCGAGATTCGCAATCTGTTTCCGCAGTTTCAAGATGGTCGTCTGTAAATGCTCGACATCGTCCCAACCCGCTTCAACTGCGTTAACCTTCGAGGTGTTCTTGATGTTCCGTGCCCGTGAGGCGTATTTGATGGTGTTCAGGGTCTCGGCGACGTTGTACTCAATTGGCGAGACGCAGGCGATCATTGTAGTGAGAGCGTTGCCGCCGATCGAATCTGCAACTCGTCAGCCACGATACTACACGATGTATAGTCTGCGAACTCACCTTGCAACATGCGAGTCAACTTGGAGTCTCGGTACGGTATGTGCCCCTTTGCGCTTTTGGGATCAGACACTAACAGTCAACTAGGTTTCCACCTAATATTCAGGGTGCCGATTGACTCACGAGCTGATATCACATTCCCTAATGCTGACAGTCCCGAATTGATGGAGATCCCCTCCTTCATCCTCTCACCTTGTGCCGCAGTCCGCTTTAGTCTCTCCGATCCCGCCAAATCCACCATGTTGAACTTGGAAGTGACGATGACAAACTCGTCCTCCCTGTGGCCGAGCATGGACGCCGGCCGAGGAATGCCGGACTGTTTCTGGCCGAAGACAATGGGAGGGCCACTCTTTGATCCCGAGGGAGTGTTGGATCTCGGTAGACCGATCGACGATGCCGGACGTTTCAGCGTCTTCGGTGTACCGGGTGGCGAGATGGATTGACTGAGCGATATGCTCATTCCAGCCCGCTTCTTCTGAACCATCGTAAGGGAAAAGATGGCGTGACTTCTCGAGGAAGTGGCATTCATGCCCGTCTCGCCAGTTTGTCGTCGCGCCGCACCGTCCTGCAAGAGCTGCATAACTTCTCCCAGTGTCCGAACTTTGACTTCTCGAACGCCCGACCAGATGATACGGCCGTCGCGCTCTTCCCGTATAGTGATCTGCACGCCGGCGCCGGAAAGTAGGTCGATAATCTCTTCGTTGTACAGCTCAAGGAATGAAAGTCGACATTCCCAGCTCGATCCGCTGCCTGACGCTATGCGGATCTCCTCTGCGCGGTCGAAGATGGCTCGGACTGTCCGTGGAATCAGACCGGTCCGCGGGGTGAAAGAGCTGCCGGAGTAGTCAATATCTTCGCCAGTCGTTCCCATGGAGTAGGATTTGCCTGAGCTGGTTTGACCGTACCTGTTTATCAGCAATGGTAGGGTGATGTACTCACGCTAGGAAGGTAACATTATGCCCTTTTAGGTACTCCTCCACAACATCCTTCGCCGTTACATCGTACAGATCAGTCTGATTCGATTCCTCACCCAGGACATGGTCAAAGGTAAAGGTAGGGTGTCGCTTCGCGCCGTTGGTCAGACCAGCATTGCCAGTCAGCTGCGCCGGGTCGACATCGATTCGTAAGTCGGCTGACGATGTTGGGTGGATAAGGACGTTTCGTAGGCGCATTGGTACGGAGTCATCTGCCAGTGATGGTCGGATCCGAACGACTTATGGACTCAGCAATTGCACAAGAGACGAGGAAAGGGGTGACATACCGACTCTGACATTCTTCGAGTCCGCTGAATCGCTATCCGTTCCCTCACTCGTGTTGCTGTTGCGGGCATGGCCAAAGTGGCTAGCAGCCGAGTTTGGGCGTGCAGTCTGACCCGCCGCGGAGCCTGGTCGCGGTATGTTTGCACCGAGTGGCGAGACCGCAGAAGGAGCGGTTGACATGCGTCTCGGGGTGAGCATGATGGAAGATGTAGGGGTGTGTAAGGTCGCTATTAGGTTCAACAAGATTGATGTAAGATCCGGGGTTCGTGATGGATAAGGGGTAATGCACTGAGACTCGCTCGCTGTTCCATCAGCTCCGAGTCAAGGGCAATGAAGATCGAAAGGCTGGAGAACCGAGATCGTCTCAAGGGGGAAAGTTGAAGGACGCTTTCCAAGCGGCATCCTTTCGCGGCGTCGTCCATCCTTTCCCGTAGCACGCGAGCAGACGCGAGCGGATGAGATGGCTCACCTGTTACGATGTTTCAGGCAAGAAAAATACTGCGAAGCGATCGCGGTGTTGACAGGCAAATCCTATGCGCGCTGCACAGACTGTTGCTCGTGATCCTGCACTTGGTGTCTGACTGGCAGAATAAGTCGAATATGGCAAGCGATTGCGAGCTTGTTGTGAGGGTAAGATGGATTCTCAGCTGGTATGGAGGGGATGGACACCTAGAGGGACATGAGTATTGACAATAGATGGTGATGATGAAGAAGCTTATACGTCGGAGCCTTATTGTGAAACGCACCGTGCGCAAGGCTAAGGGGGAGCAGAAAGGACAAGGGTAAACTTACTTTGTGTATCTCTATGTGCGTGTGTGCCTGACCTCACGCCCCGTACCTTATCCACGTCGCTACGCTATATCGCCTTTGCGGAAAATCAGTCCTCTACTCCTCGAATTGTCCGCCGAGTGCAGAAATGTCCGTCCGCTCAATCGTGTCAAACACTCATGCCCTTCTTTCCCCTTCTCCGTCCCCCACCCAAACCTCTCCGCCGCTAGATCCCTTCCCTTCCCTCGCTTCCCCGCCCCGCCGTGTCAGGTGTATGATAATGGTTGGAATGCACGCGATATGCCGTTGTGGCCCATTCGAGCATGTGTTTCGGAGCGACCGAGCACTATGGGGTAGTCCAGTTGAGACCAGCGTGTTTGATGTTGACACCTTGTCGGATCTCGGCCGTCCAACGAATTTTTTACGTGAACTCGCACAAATGAGCCCACCAACGAGACGTTGTATGGCCCCGTCCACTCTGATTCACTGGGATCAAGCACTGAGGCTGCAGGTGTGGCGCTTGAAGACTGGACGGGCGGGTGAAGGAAACTCTGAAACAGGGCGAAACTCTGTTGGCTGCTCCTTCCTTCCGGAAATAGCAACGGAATGCCCACACGGTATATCCGGCGAGTAACTGCATCCAACTTGTGGATGAACACAGCGAGTAGATAGGTCCCCGTGGATCATACATTGATTGTCCGCATTATGATATCCTGTGAGCAGCAGGAACGAGCTCAGATACCGTTACTCCACCTTCCCGCCTTCAGCTTGTCCTCCCCATGGCCGAGTTTGAGTCTCAGCAAGAGTTCTCCCAGCCCACTCGCTTGCGCAGCATGCCCCTCCACGTACTCCCCCTCTCGCAAGACTTCGATATCCCTATCCATATCCGCAGCATCGGCGGGAGCTCCATCCACTTTATCGTGCTTCTGAGATAGTCTCTCAAGCGCTAACATCTAAGAGGAGTCAGTTTGGGGCTGAATGGGACAGCGATCACGCCATGAAACTTACAAAGACTGTCTCCTTCTCCTCCCATTCTCTCTGCATCTCCAAGATACTCTCACCCGCTTCCGATTCGCTGATTGAACGCCTCGATGTCTCCTTCACTAGCTTTCCCATATCCAGGATCAGCCCACACAGTCGCATGAGCAGCTTGAAGGCGACATCGTATCCTGCGGAAGGTGCGAGCAAACAAGAGCGCATGATCCGATCCAGGGTGATATGATGATACGTGACTAAGGAGTGAATGGACCGCAAGTGGTGAATCGGTACGTCGTCGTCTTCTTCGATATCGCCAGCCTCGTCTCCTTCCCACTCTTTCTCTTCCGCCGAATCATGGTAGCCCGCCGAAGCGTCCCCATACCCAAAGTCAGAGTACCCATCGCCATCGGGAGTACAAGGTCGATCCATCTTGCTGCCCCTCCGACATTTGAGCCTGTCTAGCCTGTTTCGCATTCGGTCAAAATTTGATCCGATGGCTGAATCCACGATGTAGCGCATCAAGGCAGAGATAAAATGACTCATCCTGAAGCGCAGGTGATGGACCGTCTTCGCCAGAGCGAGATCAAAGGAAAAAAGCGCGCGTCGTGGAGGCCGAGATGTCGACGGTCCCCTAGATCTCGTTCGAGGAACATCGACGCCTTGTTTGGGCTCTTCGAGAGTATCGACGGTAAGCGGTTTATGCAGGTCGTGGAACGTTGACCGTATGACAGCCTCCACTCGGCAGAGGCGAAGGAGGAAGTTGTTGATTGTTTGATACTTCGCTAGAATTGCACGAGGGAGGACAACGGACATGGCTGGCGGTGGGGTGTAAGACAGGTATAGGAAATCCAGGGCTCTTTATGGCATCAGCTATACGATTGCGACTTTACAAGCGCGGGTCAAAGTCTACTCACTCGATAGCCTGCGGGTCCATCCACTTCGCTCGAACTCCATCCTCATCCTCTGGCAGTGGTCTGATGGCGAATGATACTCTATCCTCCACTTCGGCCCAAGCGACGCCATCTCTGATACCCCCAGTATGTCCACCGACATCATCCAGTAATGTGGTCTGGAGAGCATAAGCCAGCTCCGCGCCTCCAGGAGGCCATCTCCGCCTATCGCTCAGGCCTATCCCAAGGGCTATTCCCCATTCGCCATCTTCCTTTCCAGATACAGCGCCCTCAGATGACATTCCCATTCTAGCTCTCGTTCGCGCTCTTCGTCCCATATTCGACCCCTGCATCACGTCCTGATCTTCCCGTCCGAATAGTGCGCTACTTACGCGTTCGAAGAAACCGACATCCCCACCGAGCCAGAATGCCTGGAGGATATCAAGGTGGTCCGTAAAGTGAAGATCGTCGATGTATAAAGAGACAAGCGCGGCGGAGACGAGATCGGCATGGGCGAGAAGAGGAGCGAGAAGGTGGTGTGAGATGAACAAGGGAAAAGTGGGGTAGGAAGCGGGTAAAATGGGATGGGCGGAGTGAAACGCGATGAAGGAGTGCAGGGTGTCCAATGGTGTGGAGGACCGGAGCGAGGCGGGTTCTGCGCTCTGATATTTAGCACCCGGAGTCATATTCAGCATATCGAGAAAGTCGGCCAGCTGCTTCTCTGCATTTATGGTCGCGTCGGCTGTCTCGACTTCGTCGTCGGGCGATTTGCGTCCCTCAGCGACAGGATGTGATGGAGTGGATAATGATGGATCGTAGAAGGCCGTCGGAATCCGTTTGCGCTCCTTCCGCACATGCCTTGTGCGCATGTATGATGAGCCGCCCGATAATGGACGTGATCGCTCCTTAACCGATTGACGCCAATGCTCGATCTCTCCTCCTATCCGCCTGGTGTGTCTTCGAACATCCATATGGACACTATCCTCGTCAGCTTACAGTGTATGTGGGACTTACTCCGCGAACGCTTCGCCCCAGCCCCAGCTGCCCTCCAATCCCCACCCACCTCCACTGAGAGGATGACCCTGATCCGCCTCTCTCAGCAACCTCAAACTCCGTCCCGCCTCAAACAACTTCCTTCTGCAGTCCTTCGGAATAAACGCTGGCATCCGCCTCGCTGAAAAATCATAATCCCATGTCATCTCCTCCCCGTGCTGCACTGTCCGAGGGGTGCGCGTGATACCCAGATCCGCCCAAGGTTGGTCAACAGAACCAAGCGATCCCGTCTCAGCGGCAGTATCCGATAAGCCCACCCAGGCGTGAAGGAGTCTGAGGAAGGGTGTTGAGGAGGTTTGGAGAAGGTATGCGAGGCATAGTATCGTAGGCGTCGCTGACGAAGACGGTGAAGATGTCTGATGATGGGCAAGGAGATGCGAGTATAGGTGAGTCAACAATGATGCGGGTTTGGCCGGAAGCGAAGAAGATTTAGCGTCCAGCAGAGGCTAAGTCTTCAGTTTCCAGTGTGTGAAGGCAATAAGAGAAGGGGTCAAGGGGGAACCTACCCATTCCATGATCTCAAGAAGCATGTTGAGCAGCTCTCTTACGTCCCTTAACGTAGCCTTCCACTTGATCCAGCTTAACACTTCTTCCGCCTCGCTATCAGATATAGCGCTAGACAAGCGATTCTTGATGAATGTCAGATAAGTCGATACGGCGTGGAAGAGGGCATGATGGGTTGGGGTCAAGAGGCTGGAATATTAGCTGTCTCTACCGCATACAAGTCAGATCCGACTTACGCCTTGCTCTGCTGATCTAGGAGTTGGTCAAGTCTTCGCAGAGCAGTAGCAATATCTAGAAAGTCCTGAACGGCGCTATGTTGGTCAGATTGTGTCAAGGTCGTGGCAGGTCGACTTCAAGCTCACGCCGTAGTGGCAATCCGGCTCAAACCGATCATCCTGTGACCCTCGCCTCCCCATGCATACACACCCTTTCTAGGATCCCATCGCAAGGCCTCCGTTATCGTGGTTCCCATCGTTGCGTGGATCATGAGCCGAAGCAAGTCTTCCGGATCGACAGGTGCTGAAGGCGCTTGAGCCCGAAGATTCGGCAGAGCGAGAGGTGGATCTGAGCTGATGGGTTAGCTTGCTTAACCTGCAAGAATACCATGTGGGTCTCGCTTACATGACATTGATGGCCTCGAAAACAGCCCGTCCCGCCTCGGAGACGAAGGGATTGCCTACACAGGAGCCCTGATGATCGTCCCATGTCGGAATAGGCTTAAAGGTCCTAGGACGACTGGGTCCAGCTTCCGCCTCGATCCCCATCCGCTCAGCCATCTGGTCCCATTCCGATATGGTTTTCTCAGTCCCGCCTTGAAGCTCGACATCGTTGCTCGGTGCAATCTGTACCATAACCTCTGCTCCAAACGCGCCGGTTGCCCGTTCTTTCCCCTTCCCCTGGACGTCAACCGGACTATCCTTCAGACTCCACCATATTCCCTCCTTCAGACCAACCAACATCCTATCTTGCCCTGCGGCATACTCGTCAAGGCGCGGAAGAGCGAAATGTGATTCGACGGACTTCAACTCCGGAAAGGCGTATCTGGTCGCTTGATCCCCATTTTTCGCTTCAAGTGACGGTAGTGCGAAGAGCGACGAGCTCGAGTGTGACTCGAAGAGGGTCATTGCGGGTCATGATTGCTTCATGCTGATGAAGTACATGAAAGACTGCTCTCACATGGAACGCGTCCTGAAGTGACCTTTACAGGTGCGGGGTCCCCGCGAGCCAGGCTAGATATCGTGCTGGGTGGCGAAACGCGTGCCAGCCGGTCGACATCAAAGGATGAGTATCCCGACTGCTCCAGGGGTATGAAGGGATAACAGATCGTCAGGGATATCTCCCTCTACCATTTGAACGAGATATCAGAACGACTGTCAGCAAATCTTTCCCACTTCGAGCCAAACCTCCCCAGCTGACCCTATCGCCACCCATCATTTTCGCCACCGGTTCCAGAACCTATCAATCTGATCGCTCAGTTTGATCAAGTACGCCAACCGCAACTGTCACGAATCGTGTAAATATGTTGATAACCATCACTTCCGCCATTCGCACAGCTCGGAGTACTCTCTTCCCCCCTACGACACTCACCAGCGGTGGCTTTGACGACCGATCTGACTGCGAGAACATGAGCTTGAGGGGAAACATGGAACAACAAGCACAAGTTTCGCCGGCAGCTCGATTTCATCGTGAAAATCTGCACTGACGACCCCAACAACAATTCTTTGAGTGTTCAGGAAGCATTTTCCAAGCTTCCTGACGAGGATAGATTGAAGATGACAGCGGATGAACAGCAACAAAGCCTCGATCAGGTCTACAACATGTGGAGCGACATGCCCATCAGCGAGCGCAGAGCGGCACTGAGGAAGTACGATCCGAACTGCAACTCGGGCTCGCACTGGCTTCCTCTGACCCTGGTCGCAGGCTCACTCATGACCATCGGTGTTGCCACTGCATATGCCTGCTTGCGCGATTGGCCCCAACCCAAGGGCGGCGGCAGCTACGACAACCTCTTCTCTCATCACTACCCATCACAGGCGCAATCTTGATCTGAAGGTCAATCAGGGGCGCTTGCAAGATCGATCGGGGTATGCGGCAACGCCTTGTAGAGCTTGTACGAACTATCCATGTCTCGTCGTCAGCCGTTATCGCCCTCACGCGAAGCCATATGCCCCCTCCCGCTTTCTCTTATTGGTTGACTTGACATGCGTCAAGATGGTTTCATCTTGTTTCAGAGTTCGTAACAGCTATAAACACTCAAAGCGGGAATTTCCGCTTACCTTGGTTGTACCGTGAATTTGTAGGGGTATCCAATGCCTGCTTTCGCGGAACACTGAGCGTCGGTCCATCCAACATGAGCTCAGCCCAGATACCCTTGCTCGATGCAGTATCGCGAGCGTTGTATGTGGGGAGGGAAGCAGGGGAAGCATCATTCACCACCAAGACTGAGCTTCGAATGCCAAGACCTTCCCTCGATCGCAGATTTCGTACGACGAGTCTCGACCGGTCGGGCCAGATCTTTCGCTGTTTACCATATACCTGACACTCTGCTGCTGGATCAACCACTTCCTCACCCATCTCACGGTCTTCCCCTCTCTTCTCTGTCCCCGAAATACTCGCTTAGACCGACTCCCTCGAGAGCCAAAGCGAGCCGCAAACTTGAGTCCTCTGACCACCTTCAACGCCCGGTATTTTCCGACATGAGTACCCGCGACTGCACCCAGAACGTACTGGGGGAGTACAATCTTCCCTTGCACATAGCTGCTGTCTTTATCGTCCTCATTACTTCGGGCTTGGGCGTCGGTATTCCGCTCATTACAGGGCGGTCGAGGGGAAAAGATGGGAGACCGGCGGGGATGAGTGATGCTGCCGCGGTAGGCAAGGGCGAAGGGGTTGTAAGGAGCTGTTTCTTCCTTGCTAGACATTTCGGTACTGTAAGTCTCATTCTCGCCTGAAATGGTGATGTGCTGACGTTCCAGGGTATTATCCTCTCCACATCGTTCATCCACCTCCTCTACGAGGGCCTGATAACATTCGCGAATCCCTGTGTCGGAAACGTGACGTACGATCCTATAGCACCAGCTATTGCCCTTGCTGGCGCATTCGTCACGTTCGTGCTCGACTTCGTGGGCATCCGACAGCGCATGGCGAGTCTCAAACGACAGTCACTCAAATCAAACGCGTCCATGGAGCTCACTACCAATCCCAATCACGCGTCAATAGCGGATGACAAGAATGTAGACGGTTCGGCGGGCACTACGTCACATTCTGCACCTCCTTCCGCGACCGCACCGGGCTTACCAGTGCCTGCGATGATGAGTGGGGACTGCTGCCATGCAGACCTGATTTTCCAGGCGGAGCAAGGATGGCAGGTCATGCTTCTCGAAGCTGGGATCATATTTCACTCGTGAGTACTGCTCGATCCTACTTCCTCTCGCCTGCAAAAGCTGATTACGACAGTATCATGATTGGTGTCACGCTCGGTGCGGACTCAGGCGATAGCTGGACAACCCTGCTGATAGTGATTGTATTCCACCAGTTCTTTGAGGGTGCTGCGTGAGTTCTCGTAGCACGCACCATGACTCTTCGATGACCATCGAGTTGGCTTCGTCAGCTCACATCTGTAGACTTGGGGCTCGGATCGCTGTCCTATCATGGATATCTAAGACTCGGGCGTTCTTGATGGGTTTGGCATTTACTGTACGTCCCTATTCCAAGTCGATCAGATGCCGATACTGACGTTCCAGCTTATCACTCCAATGTGCGTCAATCCACCGGCTTATGCTCTTTGCGGAAGGGCAGAGATGAGAGCACAGCTGACGTTAGCAGCGGTATCGGAATCGGGATCGGAGTCCGCTCCGTGTTCTCAGAGAACGGGATTGCGGAGCTTATCTCCATCGGCGTTCTCAACTCTTTCTCTGCAGGTATCCTTGTACGCTATCCCATTACATGCCGGAGGATTCTCAAAGCTGATGGTTCAGCTGTACACAGCCTTCAAATTGCTTTCATCCGACTTTACCGAGGGTCCATTGCGGGATGCGCCAGTATGGAAGCCCGCGCTAGCGATGGGTCTGATGGTCTTCGGGATGGCGGCCATGGCGGTCATTGGCAAGTGGGCCTAGCCGGACGCACCGCAGACTGGGGATGGCGAGGTCGGTCGTGAGGGGTGGCACGAGTGGACAGTCTTGGGCTGGGAGCGGAAAGGACAATGTTTATCTTGGACTAGGCTACAGTATGCCCCGAATGCCAAGCACATGTTGTAGCAGTATGTACTGGCATCGAAAAGCGGGTAGACATTGCAGCTGCCGTATTGCATACCAACCAGTGGCGCCGAATTCCTGGCTTGAGTTCCCATCTATGTTCCTTGTGATAATATCCAGCTTCAATCCCCTTCCTTCGCTCTAGTGACATCGTCTGTAATCAGACCCAGCCACCTCTGACCGCTTCCCTTTTCCCATCGAGTTCAAGGACCCCTCTCGCTCCTCTGCTCCACCTCGCCTCACTCCCGCCACCAAGTGGACGAGGCAACGGCAGGGCTTGCTGACCCTCATCTACCTCCCTCACCCTGTCCATCACTCTTCCCCGTGACAGGCCCACCTGACTTCCACGCTTCTCTCCAAGTCTTGCAGATTGACCACCTTCTCCACCCTCCGCCCGCTGTACGTGAGCACGAGCCCATGGCACACCTCTCATCCGATCTCCGCCCGCCGCCTGTAGTTGCACCTCGCGCAGAGGTAGTGAAACAGCCGGGAGCAGAGCTGGTAGCGACTCATCCCGCATGTGCTGTTGATGCGGTTGCTTTGCTCCTTGGGGCTTGAGCGACCGCATTGAGTAAGACGCTCGGCGGTTTATTCCCTCCATGTCGATATGTTGGGTCTCTGCATACGAGTTGGGTGGGTTGTTTGTGAATTTCTCGCGGAGAACTGAGAAGTCAAGGTTATGATGATCATCCGTACTAGATCGGGGTGAAGTGAAGTGGTAGTAGGTCGAAGTCGGAGTGACGATCGTCGGTAGCTCGTCGGGTGGAAGGAGAGAGGAGGTCCGAGAGAATTGACCGTCGAGGTCGTCAGAGGAATGACGCCTGTGAGATGACGATCTGGCCGAGGTGTAGTGAGATGAGCGGGTAGCCGATACGCGCCTCAACTCTGGGAGAGGAGGTTGACTCGACGTCTCGCCAGTATCGAGATTACGGTAGTGTAACTCGGCCGACTCGTACGTGTGAATGGAAGACGATTGAGATGTCCGGATCGAAGCCGAGCTAGTCGATGCGGTCCGTATAGGGAGATTCGAAGAAGTGGGAGTGTGGATACGTGGATGTGGACGACGGAAGGAGGGCGGAGGCGGAGGAGAATCCGGAAGACAGCGAGATTCCGGCCGACTCGCCGCTGGAGGCGGTGGTGTAACTACCTCTTGCTCCTCTTCCTCTATCTCTGGCGACGGATAATCGTGAAGCGGTGGGATAGGGACGCACTGCGTCTTTTTTCGGAAGAGTGAGGTTGCGAACCCCGGCTTCCATTCTGCGAGCTCGACTCGTTCACATTGGCGTTCGGATACGACCTCGATTGACGAGTCGCCTGCCCGCTGCTCGATATCCAGCTTGTCCAGCTGACCTGCCAGATCTCCCATCGTCTGTGATCGTGAAGCTCCCGGTCGAGCTGACCCGGCATACGGCAGAGGTAATGCCGACTCCCCTACACCCGCCAACTCCCTAGCGAAGAATCCTCCATTCCCCTTACGCCTCCATCCGGCCTCAGAACCACCGTGGGCTGAAGGGATAGTAGAGATAGGCGGAGGCGAGGCGGGTCGAGCGTGTATTGCAAGCCAGGCATCGCGGGATCGCCAGGGTTGGTCGGAGAATGAGGATAAGGAGGGAGAGATGAGCGAAGTGAGAGCGGAGAAAGACCGGGAGCGCCGGTGCTGACTTCTCGCTGTAGATCCAACGCGGGGTCGGAGACGCGAATCAGATGAGTTACTGTGAGATGACGGTATGGCCGTTCGGGCAATATGGGAGGGTAGCGGAAGAATAGGGGCAATGGAAGGAATCCGTTGATGTCGGCTCGACTGTATGAGTTAGCTCTTGTACACATTGGTTGAATATCAAAGAGGACTCACCACTGTCGAGCTGTCCTCAGACGTCCGTGGTTGCTTGCGCAACTTTCCCCGGATATCCCTCTCGGACTTGAGCTTCCGGAGCCCTAATCCCATCGCAAACAACAAGCGCGAACGTGGAACAAATTTTGAGCGCGAGGAAAGTGTCAAGCGCTCCGCCCTTCCTGAGGGTTTGCCGATCGATAACTGGCGCTTGATGAAGCGAAGTGTGTCAAACGAGCGTGGTGGATGTTGACGTCGATGCCGGATCGAAGTAACA
The DNA here is from genome assembly GCA_001600655.1 of Dioszegia aurantiaca. Lineage (NCBI taxonomy): Eukaryota > Fungi > Basidiomycota > Tremellomycetes > Tremellales > Bulleribasidiaceae > Dioszegia > Dioszegia aurantiaca. The sequence goes on from BCKN01000007.1 coordinate 588,403, forward strand.
GAGTGAGACTATTGTGAGACCCCTTTCGCGGGCGTGAGGCGGGTGTTGAATACCATCAGTGTGGAAAGGCATGCTTGCCCAGCGCTCAGACTACCCCCTCGTTCCTGAGCGATTTTGCCTTTCTGCACATCCGTCCCTCGCCAAACCTAATCTGATATGAAGCTTTTCCTCCTGTCAAACATCTTGGTACTATGTGCGGGAAATCCTCCTGATACACTGTGGCGAATGGCGCTCATCTCTAGCTGGGAGAGCGCAGCGTGTGTATATATATATGTGCCCGCGGTAGTAGACGTGTGGGCGCTCCACATCACGCTCTGATGGACGTCTTTGCGATGGTTGACAAGCGGAAGATGAAACGAGGCACATACACAAGGTTTGGTCACAGCGCCGTTTCAGATCCCCCGAAATTTTGGCCCCGGAAACGCGATAACGCCGCAAATGTCCGACTCGACCGGGACACTTTTCGACGTCGTTTTTCAATCGACGTCAAAAACGACGTCGGATTTGATCGTTCTCCAAAACGACGTCGTTTCTTCACCTAAATCGCATCGAGAACCTGCCCTGTGCCGGCTCACGAGCAACACTCGGAGCTTTGCAACAGACCAGACTCTGCCTCAGATACATACGAGCTAGGATGAAAATCCATGCATGAGGTAGAAGGCTAGCAACACATGTACAGATGAAATCGGGAAGATGAGCGTTCTATGCGTGACGAGCGTGTGCGACATGATGGGAGTCGTAAGTCATGAAAGGGTCAATAGCGTCTAGTACATGGCGACGACACCGAAGATGCCGGCGACGAGGCCAAGGAGACCACCGACGGCCTTGGGAGAGGTGCTGAGGTAGGCAGCGGCCGATGAGGAGGTGGCAGCGCCAGAAGCCCTCGAGGTGGTTGCGGAGGCGGAGCTAGGCAAGATCAGCATAGTCCGGATCAAGCTCGATCGGAATAGTGGAAGATACTCACGAGGAGGCTGACATGCTTCCTGAAACGGCAGAAGCGCTCGATCGGACACTCGAGGCGGCAACGCTCAAGGCGGCGGAGACGGATGAGAGGGCACTCGAGGCGGATCGGGAAACAGATGAAACGGAGGCGGAGACACCGCTAGCAGCCGATGTGGCTGATGCAGCTGAAGCTGAGCCAGCGCTGACACTGACGGCTGCGTTGATGCAGGCGGTGCTAGAGCCGGCCTCTACATTATAAGCATTCAAGACTCCTGGATGATCGTGGGGAGAGGAACGTACGGATGGTGACAATCTCGGCGTAATTGATGGCACCGGTCGAGTCTGTGATCCTCATGGTGACTGGTGTTCCAGCTGCGAGGTCAACAGTCCATGTGAGGGCGGTGTCGCTAGTCTGGGGGAAGGTTTTGCTGAAGTTGTCAGTATCGTCTAGGAGATAGGTGACGATAGGTGAGAGAGCGTCGACTTACAGGGCAGCAGCGGAAGCCTGGCCACCGGGGATGACAGCGGGGAAGTAAGGAGCTGTACCATGTCAGCAATACATCATGACGATAGTATGCGCGCATATCAATGCGGAGCAAGACGTACCAGTTCCTCCCGACCATGAGACCCTAGCAGGCTGGCACACAATCAAGCTGGTAGGAGTTTCGATCCTTAGTTGCGCAGCAACCGAGGCGATGAAAGCAGCGAGGAAGACGGCAGATCGCATCTTGTTTGATTGGTTTTTTTTTGGGTTGTAGGTGTGTGAAGTCGAGGGGAGATTTGCTGTAATGAGTGTTGGGGAGACTGTTTGTCTGTCTTGATTGGAGTTGGGTGTGAAGGGAAGGATCAAAGGAGATGTATGGATGTAAAGTGATGTATCCAAGCAGTATTAGCTTATATACGAGCTGTTAGCGCGCTTTGAGGCATAGCGGTGCGGTCTGAACACAACTTTTCCCCTTCCCCTGACCAAAAACTCCTGGATCTGCACCGTTTACCCTGTAATTCCTTTCAAGCCCGGCCGGACTCCGAGACTCGTGCGTGCCTCTGGTCCAAGTTGCTCAGGTCCGCAGTTTTTCCAGCTTGTCAATCGTCGTCATCATCGGTCTGAAACCGAGGCGAGAGGGATGGCGACGCGTTGTATTATGAATCTCGATTTAGGCTTTGCGGGCAGAGTGTCACGGCGGTGATCCGGTCTGAGACGCGCCGCGCCCAGCGATTGATGTGAGGTCTCTGGGGGAGATGCGCGGAATGTGGAAGAGCCCAGGTGCACATTGGTAGACGGTGTAGCGGGCATGTACATAGTTGCTAGACTGGTCGAGAGGCATAGAGCGTATGTCAAAAGTCATCCAAATGGACGATTTCCTCACCGTCAGGGCGTGACCGTGACATGTAACGCCGCCAAATTTGATCCCGGACGCCGCCGAGGATGGTTTCGTTGACTCAACCAAGCAAGCTTCTCAACTCACATCAACTCGCTAAATACAGCGCATCGGACAAGATGGTAGGTCCAGTCAGCGCAAGCGAGCGGGGTACAGCCCACTGATACCGGCAGAATTTCTCATCGGCAAATGTACCAATTGCGCGAGATACATGGGCACCCAAATCCCCTCCGGCCCGACCTGCACCCCCTCCAAAAGCAGTCATCTATGGCGTAGCTCCATCAGCACTACCTGCGACAACCTCCATCATCGATGGTGTATACAGGCCATCTCCGTCATTACCACCTTTCGAGGCGTATAAACCGCCACAAGCGGTGGCAACGGCCAATGGGAATGAGCAGTCGGATGACCATGCGGCGAACTCGCACGCCGCCGAGAGTTCAAAAGGGGCACAAGGGAGTTCTAGTGAAGCGTGAGTCTGCTTTCCTATCTGTCAGGGGATAGTCGGGGCTGGGGCGAGGGGTCGAGGTGGGGTTGGGGAGACAAAGGAGGATAATAGGTGCACGGAGCTGGAGCAGGGGCAATTGAGTTAGGGGAACAGACCTTTGTCCATCATGGGGATTATCGCTGACTATCGCTCCCTTCTTCCCCTACGTGCCTATCTCGCTATATAAATCTAACCTATGGTCCGACCTCGTATCTCCGCGCATACCCAAATCACTTCATACGCATCAATTGCTCCAATCCATCGCCTCGCAATGAATATGACATTCGACGATCGTGAACACTCGCGCTCACCTGGCGACTCTCGTGACGCCCCGGACTACGAACTCAATCCTGGTAATCCCGTACACCACGATGATGACTTTGACATGGATCGTCCCGAACACGACCGCCTAATCACACCCCGTCGTTTACCGGCATACGAACCCATCCACTATGCCCGCGACCCACGTCCTCATCGTACACGCTACATCGACCGTGACTCTGCTTACGCCAACAGCCGTCCCGCTACAGCTTCTCAGGCACGTCCTTCTGCAGAGATTCGCCCGCTCATCAAGGCGGAAGCTAATCCCGTTCTGGGTGTGTTTGGGTTGAGCATCAGGACGAAGGAACGGGATCTTGAGGATGAGTTTGGGCGGTTTGGGACCGTAGAGAAGGTCGTCATTGTCTATGATCAAAGGGCAAGTCATCCATTTGTTCCTACCATCAAGGGGTGCCGGTCTGGAAGTATAGCGAGAAGAAAGTCTCCCGGATAAGAAGTATCGGCCGCAAACTTACCGGAATCAAGGCAGTACCGAAGATCATACATCAAGGACCCAAGCTGACCCCTGAGCAGACGGACCGATCTCGCGGCTTCGGCTTCATCACCATGCAGCGAACCGACGATGCCCAGCGCGCCATCGACAAGCTGAACGGCTTCGCCCTTCATGGCCGGCAGATTCGCGTCGACTTCTCAGCGACTCAAAAGCCTCACAATCCCACACCTGGAGAATATATGGGCGCCAAAAGGCCTGTCCGTAAGTTGTTGCTACTACCGCCGTAACTTGATAAGCTGATCGATGTAGAAGATGACAACAGGTATGAATCGGGTCATCCACGCCCGCTCGAAGAACGACTTGATGATCGCCGGCCTATTGATGATCGGAGGAGATATGATGATTACGAGCGAGACAGACGTGATTGGATTGATCGTCGGGATTATGATGAACGGCGTCCCCGACCTAGGTCAGTTCAAGTTTCCTTGTTGCATCTGTGGATGAATTGAGCTGATGGGCAGGGATGACTATCCACCCCGACGTGGAATGGAAGATCCATATGGGGGCAGAAGCCGACGAGACGAATATGAGCGCGATCGCCGACGCTCTCCAAGGTCAGCTCTCAGAACCGTACCAGGACTGTCCGTTCCGAACTGACGCCCAACAGTCCACCCCGCAGAAGGCGCTCGCCATCCCCGTATCGCCGACCAAGGGAACATGACGCGTACAGCCACGGTCGCTCGCCGCGCCATCCAATCTCACCAGCGCAAGAGCTCCGATACTAAGGCGCGTTACCCGCGGAGAAGATGCAAGCATCCATCCTTTCGGCTCCTTGAAAAAGACTTCTTCATGTTCAATACGACCAACCTTTACGACCGACCGATAGCCAGCAAAATCGAAATCAACCCCCACATTTAATCTTATACGAAAAACCAGGAGGGACTACAAGTCTACCTTGTCAATCCACCAATTTTGAAAATCACACTTGTCAATATTCGCAATCCTTAATACAGTTTACATCATCCCCATCGTTCTTCCTCTTGAAGTTTCAATATTCAGTGAGAGCATCGACCTCGTTTGCGGCATTCGCGCAGATCAGACACAATTAGAAGCAGAAGACTGGCGGTAGGCGCGATGCGGACGATCGGAGGAGGAGTGCGGGACATGTCACGTGGAGGTCGATGGAATGTACTGCTTGTCCAACCCACTTCTGTCCCAATGTACTGACCGATTACCGACCTGCGTACAGCGCTGCTGGTCACCCATCAACTCGCCATGCACCGGCAGTGAAGGCTATTCAAAGATCATGACGAAATCTCCTGATCAGCGGAATCGCAGATATCGGCGATGGTAGATACATGATGTACAAACAGGATGTTATGATGGGTCAAGCTAGAATTGGACTCTTCGTTTCCTAGCAGTGTACTTTGAGTCTCGAGGCACGCTGTTGCGTCAGCATAGGGACCCTAAGAGAGTGAAATGTGAAGTGCTGGACGTACCCTTCTTTACCCCTGACCCTATACAGCTCCTTCTTCTTCATGACCCAATCCTTACCCGAAATGTCCTTCTTTCCCTTCCGGCTCTTTCCTTCCTCCTTTCTTCTTCTCCGCTCATTCCTAACTTCTTCCCGTTTCTTCTCAGCCCCCGCCCCATTCTTGCCTGCAACAGTCGCCTCCTCCCCATCTAGACCTTTCGGTATCTCCTGAGAACCAACCATAAGCACCAAGTACATTTTACGCGCCTTGCGCGAGTTCGGGTAATCGACGACGAGACCTCCTCCGAATCCCGCTCGTTGGGCTGCGGAGGTGATCATGTGAACTTGATCATCTGATGAGGGATAGAATTGGAATACGGCTCGAGAGGGATTGCGGAGCGCTGCGTGGAGTGTGGTGAAGAAGCGAGTGAGGCGTTGAGTTGGTGAGTGTGATGTAGCGTCCGCGTTTAATAGCCATTGAATAACGGAAATGCTTGTATCATGAGCTACTTGTATAATGTGAAGCGATTAGGACTTACCTGATTGCACCGTCAAACGCTCCTGGGCGGAACCCAAAGCCCTGGCCAATATCGTGCAGGAACAAATCACCCTCGACTTCTCGTTCTAATGCAACCTCTGCACTCGTCAGTTCGCCTTCTGATAGCTACATGTCCAAGTCCTTGACTCACCCAACATGCTCGGTGCTATATCGACACCCACCCATACATGCCCCTCCTCATCCAACATCTCTCCGCTGAGTCCACTTCCACAGCCTATATCCAGCAAGAAAGCGACTTCCTCATCTGGAAGAGCGAGCAATTCCAGTGCTCGAGCTGTCATTTGCGCCTGAATCGACTTGATTCGTGTGCTACATATCGTCAGTACACTTGCAGGAGCACTCCTGCGCTGAAAGATGGTGAGATAGCGCACTTTTGGGTGTATTTTGTGGCCTCGACATCTCCATAGAACTGCTCGGATTCAGCTTGACACCACAAGTCTCTGCCTCGATCAATGTAAGATTTACCACTTCTGGGGGCGCGATTTCTTCTGGGCGCGACATGGCTACGACTGGCTCTGTCCGTTAGTCAGTGGGATAATATGATAGTCACCAGTCAGGCCGCGTATAGATGTGCAGACATGGACAGTACGTGGTGAAAATCTTTAAGTGCGGTCACGTGTGGTGGCTTCCGTCGGAAGCTGGACCTCCACCTCCAGCAGGCAAACCGGTAAACACTTGCAGCTGTAAACACCGCCCAAGAGAGCAAATGTGTGACCCGGACGTGGTCTCTTCACCCAAACTGCAGGAGGAGCATCCGGTTTAAGTGTCCGCAGCGTCTCAGCTGACAACTCTCACCTGACTATTTCGAGAACAACGCTGTTCGGGCACGCTAACGATAGTTGCCGGCTGTCCGGCCCGCTGGGGGGCCTGGCACACAGAGCGAGACCTCGAATCCGGTATAGACATCATAAACGGGCCGTCGTTACCACGGCCCAAGTCAGCTCGACAACCTGCATGATGTGGTACGATCTACTATGCATTCTCCTCGCAGCCGCGACTTCAATCTACGCCCAGGGTCAATCAGACCTCGACCTCATCACACAGCGCCGTCGAGCAGACCTCGCCGCCTTCCCGACCGATGCCAATTTCGCCAGTCTGGCGTCCTGGCTCGGTAGTCAAAAGCCTGATGGGACCTGGCCTGATGTAAATTACGCCACAGGCTGTGATGCCCGTGAGTCCGAATCTGCAGTGTCTGAGCTAAGTAACCATCGCTGATGATCAGAACGAGCCAATTGGCCCATTCAGCAACATTGGATCCGGTTGATCACCTTCGCTTCGGCCTGGTCTGGCCTCAATCCGTCATCTCCCTCAAATCTCACCAAATCCACCGATCTGCTGAACGCTGTGAGCAGAGGAATGGACTGGTGGTTCAGCAATGACTACTCCTCGGAGGATTGCATCGGTGCAGGCGGGAAGGCGTGAGTCGTATAAACCCCGCCCTTACTTAAACCAAAAGCTGATCATTCAGGAACGGAAAATGCCCATGTGGTACTCCAGGACTATGGAATACGAATTGGTTCGGCCAAGTCATCCTCATTCCTCAACTGGCTTCGACCGCATGCCTTCTGGTAGCCGAGGCAGGCTTATCTCCGAGTCAGAGAGATGGCTGCCTGCGAATACCCAATAGGGCTTACTCTCGTCGCGATCAGTATATACCGGGGCTCGGCTACTTGACGGGTGCCAATGCGAGTGCCGATACTACTCTCTCCGACGTGTGGCTGACCAAATCAGACCATTAACGTCATGCAGAACTCTGTATCAATGGCACTGTACACCAACAACGAGACCGTTCTAGCCGATTCCCTGGATAGAGCCATGGCAGTGGTGACGGTGAGTCCCCGCGGTATCCACGTCACGACGCGCGCTAATAGGCCTAGTTCCCGGACAAGCCAAAAGAGGATGGTATTCATCGAGACGGCTCTTTTCTGCAGCATAACGGGATCCTATATAGTGGTAACTATGGCAAGGACCTAGTGAGTCTAATTGGGAGACTGGTCAATCCCTCGGTAAACGCTGATGATCCAGCTGAACGCCTTCATTCAGCTAGAAGGCGAAACCATTGGGACCTCTTTCGCCGCAAATAGCTCCACCCGCGAAGCTTTTGCGGCTGACATTCGGGGGAGCGAATGGATGATATTCGTGGATCAGACGACGAAGCAGGAGAAGTGGGATCTGGTGCGTATTACATGAAACTCTGTCAAGCTGGACTAGATTGACAGGCTTAGAATGCTGTTGGACGATTTATCGCTTTCCCGGTTTCGGATTTACAAGCCAACGCAGACATCAATCTCAACATGACCAAACTCGCTGCTGCCGCGGCGGACTTTGTGGGTGACAATGACATCAGTTCCTCCATCCGCAGGCTGCAGACCAATGGCACTGAGAAGCTTCTGGGCAACAAGGCTTTCTACGCGGCGGATTACATGGTGTGTTTTGGAAACCTTCTGCTTTCACCTGAATATCGCTGATGCAGTAACAGGTGCATCGTCGAGATGGCTTCATGCTCGGAAACAAACTTCTATCAAATCGCTCTCACACTTCCGAGTACACCAACTCCGCCAATCCCTTCGGTGTCCACCTGGGGCAGGGCACGCTCTTCTCGTATGTCACTGGTCGAGAGTACCTCGATATCCAAGCTGGATGGGATTGGAACCTTATACCCGGGACGACGGTCATCCTCGGTCACCCTGCACTCAGCTCAACAAACGTCGGCCGAACCGGCACCAAGTCATACGTCGGAGTAGTCAGTGACGGCTGGGTCGGCACGTCTGTTATGGATTACGTCGATCCGGTCGATGCTAGTCTATCATTCCGGAAGGCATGGTTCTTCCTCGACGACTCGGTAATTGTCATGACATCATCCCTGAACGTCAACACTTCGATCACGGGTGTACAGGGCAAACCGGTCATCTCGGTACTCGACAATCGGGCATCAACAGGCAGTATGGCATCGGTAGATGGGAACGAGATCCGTCTATCCGAAAGTACGAAAATCAACGGCTCCACCCTCTTTTACGGTGGGAATGGGTATCCGTCCTATGAATCGCCCTTCGCGCTCACTCTCTCGGAGACCAAACGTACCGGCAACTGGTCAGCCATATCTACCTCTACCCAAGGCAACACTACCGTACCTGTTTTCTCCGCATATCACACACTCGACACTACACCAAACTCCGTCTCCTCTTATGTCTTCTTCCCATCGACCACGCCCGAGCGACTCGCAGACGAGGCTGTCCACCCATCAACCGTCACACATCACAGAAATGGCGCACTAGCTGTCGCAGGCCTGGAACGGCTCAGCGTTGTCTTCTTCCCTGGCTCATCGACAAACATGACCGTTCCGCTCTCCACCATCGGCTGGGGAACATCTGGCAGTCTCACAGTTACATCGCACTCGCCGGCGATCTACCTATTTGCAACAAAGACCACTGAGGATGGCGACCGAGTGCTGGTGATCACCTTATCCGAACCAACGCAAACACTTTCGCGCTTGTCATTCGAGCTAAAATCTTCGGGCGACAAGGAGATGCAGTGTCTTGCAGATTGGGCGGATGGGTGTGTAGAAGGGGTGGCAGGTGTGAGATTTGAGGTGGCTCTGCCTGATGGTGGCTATGCAGGGCAGAGCGTATTCCGGGAGGTGAAGTTTTGAAGGAGGTCGGGACCACGAGGCATTTTGGGATCTAACTGGGCCTCGAACGATAGACCTTGCATCCGACATGGGCCCTCGCATAAAATCGCGCAAAGTAGCTGATGCGCTGATGAACGTGGCGCCAATCATCGGTCGCATTTTTGCCACCGAGCACCGGACTACGCAGCTAGCTAGCCAGCTGCGGTACGCACCATATGTAGATCTGAAAGGCGCTTGCTTAGTACAAAGTCGAGCTTACAGTCCTACTAAAGGGTCCGATGCGCACTCCAGCAGACCATAGCGCTTGCTTCTGAGCCTCTCAGAATATCCGTCTCCTATGCCTACCGCAGCAGCAGGCATCCTGGGGCAACGGCGGGGTAGATCTGCAGATCCTCCTGAAACCGCCTTTACGTACAAAGGGGTCCCCGGCGGGCCAGATGCTGAGATGATCGACGGGCTTTATGCTTCGCTCGATTTCTGGTTGGTCAAGCTTTTACTACTCCCGTCGTATACTCTCCGGCAACTTTGTGTAGTGAGCTGTCCGCAGCCACTAGTAGTGCTGAGCCAGCATGCACAGCAGAGGCCTTGGCAGTGGCACTCTAATAGCCTCGTCGCGTTCAGCTATACCTCGACCCATCGTGTACTTGCGGAGGGACTGAGTAAATTGTGTCTTACACCCTTCCTGACGATCTGACACACATCAAGATGTTCTCCTTTCATTATTGCGCACTGGCCATCCTGGCCTCTCAGGCTGTAGCTGTGATCACTGGCCAAACCAGCTGTAACACGGTATGTTCTGCGCCTACTATCTGGCAGCTACAACGCTTATGATCGCAGTACATGTGCATCACTGGATTGCACGATAGCGATACCAACCTAGATACTTGTGAGTGGTACCCCGACGCGTCGGGATTACAGGATCTGGCGCTCATCTTTGTACAGATACATTAGCTCCCCCAAGAGGGTCGAGTCTTCCCCGTGCCGATGTTGGATACATGGCCATGTGAGTGATCGGTTTCGCACGTGTCGCAGCTGTGTACGAGCAGCTAGCTGACTTGATCAGCGGTTTCGGTACCCAGATGGGTGAGTTGTCCATTCCCAAGAACTACAGCGAGATGACTGATTGACGCCTCAGGTGGATCTCCTATGATTATAGGCTGGCCTAACTCCGATGGGTCCATCATCCTCAGTCAACGGCAGTCGAGCGGTCGGACCATGCCACAGGGCAAGTCCAATCTCTCCAGTTCTTACGGTGACCTCGCTGATTTCTGCTCTTAGTCGTCGCTAGCCCTCCTCGCTCTGCATCTCTCCTCACATCCCAATCCTTCTCAAATACCACTTCGACAAGTATCTCCTTTACGGTACCTTCCAACTCCGACTCCACGACCAACGCAACCAACCTGATCTGGGCATACGGTACCACCAATCCCGGGTCTTCAGCATCAGCAAGTATTCGTCAACACGCCGGAGCAGGTACTTTGACCATGGCCCTCCTGACGCCGATCCAAGTGGCCGCCGTCACGACCCCATCTGGGACTGTATCCGGCACTGCGGTGGTTGCTACACCGACCGGTGTCGTGGTGGTGTCTGAGGATACCTCTTCGTCGAGCAGTAGCTCAAGCCGCAGCAACGTGATCATCACACATGCCATTTTGGGTGCTCTGGCGGCTATGCTCTTTGTGCCCCTGGGTGTCCTGACCCCTCGCCTGGCGAGAGGCTGGACTACCAGCAGGTGGTGGTTCCCCGTCCACGGAGTATTGGGGGTGCTGGCGGCGACTTTGGCGATAGCGACATTCGGATACGCAACTGCCAAGTTCGGCACTGCTGCGTACGGATCTACACATAGAGTAAGTGAAAATGAGCGAAAGGCGAATGAGGCGGGATTGACGATATCAGGGTCTCGGACTGGCCTTCTTCGTCCTCATCATAGTACAAGTCATTCTCGGCTCTGCGATGGGGTTCCTCAAGACCCGAAGGAACAAAACGACCTCGAGCTCAGGTCGCGGCCCAACAAATTACATCCACATCGTCCTCGGTCTCGGCATCATGGGTGTCGGCTTCGCAGCGGTGTACACAGGAATGACGACGATGTGGACCGCATTTGCTGGAAGGGGAGCTATTGGCAGAGGGTGGATCGTCGGATGGGCCGTTGTGGTTGGCGTAAGTCTTGTACCTTCACGACCGCGGCGCTCAGAGCTGATGTGTTCTAGGTCTCCTCTGCTGCCTGGCTAGCTGGTCTTGCCCTATTGCCGAAACAACGACGAAACGAGGCGGCTAGCAGACTAGCATATGACGAGTCCACCATGGCTGATCCCGGACGTGTAGTCGATAATGAGAAGCCAGAAACACAGAGATTTCGATGAGTGAACGATGGCGACTCAATAGAGCGGAGGAAGTATCAAATGTACAAGTACTCTAGAAGGTCGGATTACAGCTTCAAAGGATCAATGCATGATATAATGCACACTTGCGAAATCAAGTTGAACACCAACTTCGCACATTGCCCTCAAATCAACGTGATGCTCTTCTCCATCCCAGCATCATCCATCACAATCCCCTCATCGACTGTAGTCTCAAGCGCCTCTGCCACTTCTTCCACTTCCGCTGGGGGAGGTCGATCCAGAATCGCTCGGTGCAGCGTATCGACCAGATTCTGCCCTTTGCGGACATAGCATAGTAATGCGGGATTGGCGTCGTCGCCCGTGCGGTCTTGGAGAATCTCAGAGGCGGGCACTTCGGTGACGGTCTCATCATTGTACTTGAAGAACTTGTCGGCTATGCTGTTCAGCGCATGGCGAAATCGCGCAAATATCAAACTTACAGTTGTCTGGTAAATGAGCCTGGTAAGTCCAGTAATGTCCAGCACCACTGGTTTTACCTAAAACATTAATACCAAATCCTCACCCTTAGAGTCACGAAATGACTCACCTCGGTGCATGAACACAGCGACCAACTCATACTCCATCTCCCTCTCATCTTTCCACACTTCATCCAGTTTCGCCTTGGTCTCAATCAACTCAGTTTGCAATCCCTCAATCTCCTCCGTGATCCGCTTCTCCTCCCCTTCCAACGCGACCAAGAAGTCCGGCGTGAGGTCTAGCTCAGGCATCTCCTGGATCTGCTGTAACGCCTCTCGAACATGTTTGAAGGCTGAAGGCAAGGAGAGCGGTTTACTGTCTCGTAGTTGGTGTAGTCGAGTGCGGGTATCGGTCATTTTCCTAGTGAGACGGATGGATGTTTCCCGTTTCTCGGGATTGGCAGTAGCGAGGAATCGGTCCATCTGCAGTGTCTGGCCGAATGGGACATGCGTGTTGGTCTTACGCTCCCGGCCCGTAGCAATGTCATATTGTGATCGCTGCATTGTCAGTCGGATGGATCGCCTCTAAGAGGAGGCGACTTACCCTCATTTGAATGTACAGTAGAGGAGGAAATTGATCCATGAGATCCATGATATACCCCTTCTTGCCCTCGTACTCGATCTCGCTTCCGCGGAGGTATAGCTCTCCTAAACAATCATAGAGATCCTTGCCTTCCTCCTCGACCCCAATGATGGGATGGACAAAGACAGATTCGACCGGAGCTTGACCCTGGAAGTTCCCCTCGGTGGACTGAAAAAACATCTGTTGTCGATATTTACATGAAAATAGGCTGAGTGTATCAGTACCTGCCCAGTCGAGGGACTCTGGAAGATACCTACTCTGAAATGAGGTTCCGTCCTGGCTCATCGTCACCCTCGGCCACACTTGGGTCAAATGCCAATTCGAGCTGGCTAAGAACGTTGATGAGGACCTCAGCTGAATCCTGCTGTAGCCCGAATCGCAAGCCAGATGCAAGTGTTGAGTCCCGCCTTGCCAGGGGTCGGGCAGGCAACGGTGGAGGGATCGAAGGTGCTTCGTACATGATGATATCGTCATCGATAGGCATCTGATCTTGCACATAGGTGGGCTGAAGTGTCGCTGTTGCCGGCGTCTCAGACACATCTGTAGCAGCAGGGAGAAGTGTCAGGTCGGCGAGATCCGTCACTGCGGATGGTGATTCCGCTTTGACCATCTCGTAGCCATCCGAAAGTTGGTCGACAGTGGGCGTCTCCTCCAATTCAACGCCGCCCGAATCGCGGCGAGCCCGCTCTAGAATAGATTTGTCGGAAAACGAATCCCGATCTTGGCTTTGTCGTTTGCCGAGTATAGAGCCCGCTCGACGACGGGAGTCGAAAACGTCGAAATCGGCCAGCGTCGAGTCTAGCGGGGCACCGTCAACGACTTCCGGCGAGCGATCGGGGCTGTACGGACGGGAAGGAGTAGGAGTTGCTACGCGGGTAGAAGAAGGAGAGGGTAGATCGGGGATGGAATCGAGAGTGGGGAAAACGGGGCCGGTGAGGAGAGGCTTCTCGACGATGGCGTCTACTTCCGGTCGGGTGATGGCGAGGTAAGCGAGCTCTTCGTCAGGTCGAACAGCGGAGGACTCGGATTGGTATAGTTGGAGGAAAAGCAACCGGAGTTGGCGGACAACTACGGACGGGATGAGCATGTGATGAGGATGATGTTCAGGTCAGACACGCTTACATCGTCGGGATCGCTCCGCCTCGGCTTTTCGAGGCACGAACTCCAACAGATCCTGCTCGAAACCCATGACCGCCTCTCGGAGAGGTCTGATGGAATATAGGTACTGCAGAATAGAGTTGAGGTAGCTAGTCGTCAGCAGTGCACCAACTTAAAAAGCCAGACATCAACGTACCATGTGTTCCTGCTCCGTCAGAAACGCATGACAATAATCTTGGCAGCGGACTCACCCGATATTTTGCAAACCGACCGGAATGTCTTGCCTGGGTGGAGGTGCCACAACTGCTCCATATCAGCGTCGAGTCGTGACTCCAGATCACATGATCTAGAACTTACCCATGGCACCAGTTTGTAAGAAGGTCTGAATGGCCGGACGTTCCTCGTTTGGCGCATCGGCAATAATGGACAGGCACTTCCGGTAATGTTCCTTCTTGTTGGGAAAGTCATTAATCTAAATGGTCAGCTAGGCCTTTGTGATGAGGATACAGGCAACATACTGCCATCTCATATTGCCTGGTTGGATCAGCTTGCTTTCCACTCTCACTACGGATGATGATCAAACTCACATGATCAAGCCATCATCTACAGCATCTCTGGGCGCGCCCAACCCCGCATAGGCTTCATCGACAGACATGATGCTCTGTCCCGATTCACCCATCTTGCGCATCTCCTCACACTTCCTCTGCTTGCCAATTAACGCCAGAGCATTACTCAAGGCTGATCGCTCCTGGTAATTCGCGGCGGCTACAGTAGCCTTTTTGTGTAGGTCGTAGATATAGTGATCCGGAGCTTCCTCGGGCAAGACACTAATGGCCTCGGCGTACTCTTTGGTGTATCCGATTGCAGCATACGCCGCATCTATGTCGTCTGAAAGGTAAGCCTTGACATTGGAGCTGCTCAGCAGGAGACTCACCGGAAGTATGCCTGCCCAAGGAGCGCTCAAGGACCAGCTTGAGTTGCAAGCTCTCCTTGCCTAGGATGACTTGATCCGATATGATCTGAAGTGCAGAGAGGTACGTGGGGGTGTTATCGGCGTCGCAGGTAATCTGCAGCTCGTACGCCTTCTCAATTGTCGCGGCGACATCCTGGTAGCTGCATCCGAGAACCTTACAGGATTCACGAGCGACAGATGGGTACCCGTTCAACACTATACCGTCAGCCTCACTTCAGATCCGGGTCGACCACTCACTTTTGGGGTAAGCTGCAGTGCTAAGTTCGGGCAGGATCTGCTCCAATGCTTTGTTGCTGACACTGTCCATGTTTGCGGACTTGACGGCTACACGTCAGCCCCGGTGGGGAATACATGGGAGAGACAGCGACGGACCGTATGTATCTGAATACGCAGTGAGGTATATCTGAATCTCGAGCCATACTCGCATCATATATCGATCCATGTGTTGGACGTCAGAAGCGTCGACGTTGTCACCCATGGAATAGGGTCCGATCCGCAATGTGTCGGGGTCTTGTTTACACGCGAAACCGACAAAATAAAGCATGAGTGAGCTATTCTGATGAGTACGAGTTTACGACCTGAGTAGATTCAATAACTCACACAACCTCGGACATACCCACTTGCCTCTTGAATCGATGATTATCCAGACTGACCCAACCCCTTTGCCCCTTGAATAACGCATTACCGAGCAATCTACTCATTCAGTCTTGACGGCCGCTCGAGGCAGATTCAGGAACTCACAGAGTCAGCATGTTCCACGCGTCAACGAGACTCTGCCTAGGCTCTATGCCGGGCGCTGGATTGCTGTACTTTTCATTCGAGAAAGCCACTGCTAAGCCTTTCGGGATTTGACCGGGGATGATTCCGCTATCCACCTGTAGCCACCAGTCCGAGGAGCAGCTGATGAACAGCCGCGGAGGTGCAATGGGCGAGCTGAATGTCTCCCATTCTGGTGAAAGGGGAACGCCGACCTCGAGATGCGGAAACGCGTTCTTATTGGGGTGCAGAGTCGTTATGCGTTCAATTCGACGTTCGAGCGAAGGATGTAGGAGGGTTTGAAATTCGTGTAAGTGGTGTTCAGAGCGGGAGGCGATAGATTGTGAAGCTTTGAGATCGTTCAGTCGACCGAGCTCGGCGTAACGTCGTATTCGAGCAGCCGGTATTTCGTCTACGGTAGGTATACCGGGATACGGAATTCCGTCCGCAAGCCGCTGAGTCACCGTCATCTCCCAACTGGCCATATCCTCCACCTCAGGAGGTGGACCATGGGTGGACACGATCCGGATCCAGCCCCAGCACACTCCACAGAAGTACCACTCGTTGTGTCCCTGCTCACCACCCGGACATGCGTCCCAAACGTCCGACCGTGTACATATCCGCTCGTAATCCGGATGAGAGGGTGCAATTGGCGGGGTGCCCAATTTGGTGTCGTGAAGTGGGGAGGCTGTGGGAGGGTCCTCGAGGATTGCGGTGGAAGCCACTGGTACATGTGATGAGGCAGGGGCAGGAAAAGGCTTCTTCGCCGAAGGCTGGGGCAAGTCGAGGATCTGTGGTTGCAGCAGCTCGTGCTCGTGCACCAGCTGCAGCCATCGCCTGGGTAGTATTCCGGGCCCAATCTGTGGCCTATCCGCCGCGAATGATGTGTCGTCCACCTCCATCCTGCTATCCGGGTAGCTCCGCACACTCGACTGCCACTGGCTGATATCGGACGAGTCGTATGGCAGATCATAGATATTCCGCAGTGGAGAGACAGGCATAGGGAAATCCTCATCGTCCATATGTTCCTCGATGACGCCTGGGACATATCCGGGAGGATGTTCTTCGGCCGGCTCGATGACAGCCTCGGGTGGTCGATATGGTGCGTGCGAAGCGTCTACTTCCATGTCAGGCAGCTGGATCTGCTGGACGGCTTCCTCGTGCAGCTCTTCGCTCATTATCGGCTTGGCTGTCTTTGCAGTGTAGACATTCGTCCTCGATGATCCAGGGCGGTGGCGATCAGGATTCTGGGATAGAGGTGGTAGTGGGACCGCCGTGCTCATATCAGAGAACGAACCAGGAGGTGACCGTGGACCGCGCGGTCTGGGTGGAATAGGTCTCGGCGAGCTTGGACCAGCATGGGGGAGGGTCGGCGAGTGAGGAGCCGGTGTCGACATTCTGGGAGAGCGGGAAGGAGGAGAGCGCGGACCGTGAGGTGGTGGGAGAGCGTCCTGGGTCATGACTGCAATAGTCAGTGGTGTGGACAAGGAATGTGCCACTGACTAGCGAGCTGGGTCAATCCTGGGTCCTTGTCGCTGGTGAAAGTACCCGGTGGAAAGCTACTCACCTGGGTTTCTCTACGGCCACATCTACCTCTATTATGATCTATGCGAACCTGTATGTGATGATTGTATAAGGTTGATGCTACCCAATACACGCTTGTCACCGCCTCCACCACTGGACGGGATCTAATTTGCAACCTTCGTTGTCTCACCCAAAGTTGCCTGACCGCCGTCTTTCATACCTCATACAGCTACCTACACACTCCATCAGCTTCGTGGTCTGTTCAGCGGAGCCGCACTTCATCAGCTGGAAAGAATTACAGCCAAAACCGCAACAGAAAAGACGCCGAAATGGCGAAGCGAGGCGCAGAGGAGCAGCTCATCAAGGATGGACGGCCAGGAGACAGTGACAGCGATGGGGAGGATGTGAGTTGACTCTTCATCTATGTATCGATATTATCTAATGATGATAGCCTGGGGTCAGAAGCCAGCCTTTGGCACCTGTAGAAGGCAGACCGTAAGTCGACGTTGAAACCATACGGGACCGAGCTGAATGTCCGCCAGCGTCCGAGGAATGCCCAAGCGGAAGGGCATGAGTAGTGCCCCTCCACCAGTAAGCTTCGCCCACCTTTGTTTCTAGAAAGGGCTGATGATTAGGCCGCCGCCCCGACAGCACCAGTGGCTAAAGCGGCTTTCTCTGGCTTCTCCTTCGGAGCTCCCAATGCAGCTGCCGCTACCCCTGCCCCTGCTTCATCCGCTGCTGCCTCGCCTTTCCCCTCATTCGGTACTTTCGGTCAGCCAGCATCAGACAAGCCGGCTGCCTCAATGCCAGCAGCACCCGCAAACCCTTTTGCGAACTTCGGATTCGGGCAAGCTCCGCCCAAAGCTGCAGCTGACGCCGACGCCGGGCCATCTAATGGGTTTGGCACATTCGGCCAACGGTCTTCACCAGATACGGCGCCTGCTCCTTCATCCGGCTCAGCGTCCGTGGCACCGCCAGCAACCAGCTCGAAAAATGGCAATGTCACGTCCTCCATCACATCGTCCGCTTCACGACCCACCCCGTCGAGCGACGCGCCTCCTTCGGAGAAAGAGGTGACATACTTCACCGCTATGCGCGGTCTCAACGTCTCCCTCCTGTCCTTTCTTTCTTCGTCTATCGACGACGATCCCTTCATCGACCTCTCGAGTCACATAGCGCATCTCGGCGCGCAGTACACCGATCACGCGGATCAGATCTCAAACGCGGCGGACAGACCAATGCGCTCATCGGCTGGGTCCAAGGAGATCGGGAAGTCGTCCCAGGTCCCTTCTACACAATACGCGACACGGAAACCGGACTCGCCACGTATAACTGCGAAAATGCCCGCTCCCCCCGAAAAACCATCATGGGTACTACAATCCACCGCGAAGCCTGACGTTTCGTCTGGCGATCATACACCTCAGCCCTCTGCTGCATCCGCATCACCGGCGCCCTTCAGTTTCGGCAATTTCGGACAGTCCTCCAGCACTCCGACGGACGCGCCTTCGAAACCGGCTTGGCAGCCGAAGTCTAAGTCGTCATCCGAGGCTTCACAGATCGTTCAAGATCTGCTCGCCGACAAACCGCAGCCGGAAGCTGGAGCTGCTCCAGCCTCTAACCCCTTCTCCTTCTTCTCTTCACCCGCTCCTTCCGCACAGTCCTCAGCTCCTGCAGCTGCAGCCGTACCTGAACCCGAGGCGAAAAAGCCCGCCCCACTCTTCTCATTCGCGCCTTCCGGCCCGCTCCACCCTACCACACCCGATAGCAAAACATTCACTCCCTCGAAAGCTATCGAGGATCCGTCGCCCGCGAAACTGGGCAAATTCGGTCCGGGTGGAAGCCAACCTCAGTTAAGCTTCGGCGGTGCGAAGTCCAGTCCCGCAAATTCGACCGGGTCGTCCGTTACCGCTAAACCATTCTCGTTCGGCTTCGGTGCATCGGCTCCTGCCCCGCCATCTTCTAGTGGGGCAGGATTCAGCTTCGGCTCGACCAGCACTCCCCCTGCACCTCCTGCATCTACCCCTGCACCCCCCGCACCGTTCAGCTTCGGCGTCGTTCCAACTCCATCCATGTTCTCATTCGGCGACAAGTCAGCCGCACCGGCTCCAGCCGCCGAGGCTCCCAAGCCAGTCGCTCCCCTCTTCTCCTTCGGCTCAGCGTCCTCCACCCCGCCTGCAGCGCCATCGGGTGTAGCCGCCGCTTTCGCTATGAAGCCCTTCGGAGCTACACCGATCTCCTCAAATCCGTCCTCATCATCTATCGTGTCAGCTGGCGAGGCAGCAGAAGGCGCCGATGACGCGCCACTCGAGTCCGGTCCGCCCAGTGTCAATCTCGCTGCTGTTGCAGGAGAGGGAGAGGAAAATGAGGATACCTTGTTTGAGCAGAGAGGAAAGTTGTACCGATATGAGGAGGGCAAGTGGGTTTTAGAGGGATTGGGGGTGTTCAAGTTGAAAAAGGCCAAAGAGGGTGGGAAGAGAAGGTTCTTGATGCGGACGGACGGAGGTGGGAATGTCGTATTTGTGAGTCTGAACCTAGTTGGTGCCCTACTAGAAACTGATAAATAATAGAACATGGCTTTGACGAAGACGTTCAAGCCTAATGCCGAAGCTACGAGGGTCAAGTTTACTGGAGCAGATCTGGTGGGCAACCCGGCGAATTACATGCTCCAGGTCAAAACGTCAGAAATGGCTCGGGATGTAGTGGAGAAGACGTTGAAGGAAGTGGCGGAGATCAATAAATGAGGGGCCATGATTATCACTTGCGTAGAGATGACAGATAGCTCCAGACTGAGACGTTGGTCTGCACCATCAATAGCTTGTATGTACATTCTTGAGTCAAGGATCCCATAGATGATCATGACGAGATAGGCGTTCACATGTAAACATGTACGCACCCCCTGCACCCTGACGGGCCGCGCCGCCCTCGACTCCCATTCGGCACCCGAGATCCCTGCGAAAGACCCTGTCTTCCTCTCCTGCCTCCCGCTCCCGCTTCGCCCCCCTCCCTCCCACTGTTTGATTCGACGTGACCAACAATCCCTTTCCAACCGGTGAAACGAATCGCGTCCACCATGTAACCCTCCGACCCATATATATACCCGCCGTTGCCCGACCCCCTCGTCCCACATCTGCCATCACCACCTGCCAGCCAATCGCCTATGTCCAACGAAGATCTCCCAAACGCCCTGAGGTACGCTCGTTCCAAACCGCTGCACACACGCCCTGAGGCTCGCTCACTGGTGCGGCGAAGACTGCCCTGGCCAGTCCGGAGGTTGCACCTTCTGTCTGCAGCGCGACCCTCGACGCAGCGACTACGACCTCGGACCGAGCTGCCACCATCTCGAATACATCTGGTGTGTATCGGAAGCACATTCGCCCTCGAGTACCTGGAAGCATGTTGCAGTCCCCTCGAGTGCCCCAATCATGTCCCCGACGTCGGGGTCGTCGAAAGGGTCTTGCTGAAATGCGAACGGAGACTGCAGGCAGCCAGGGGGTATCTGAAGCTTGAGTCCGACCGTGAGTGGCCTCGCTGGCCGTCGCGATACACGTATCTTTACTGACTGCCACAGCCGGCCTTACTTACAGCGAGCTGAGCCTCGTCGCGTACCGCTTCCACAACCGTCCCCACGAGCGAGACATGTCCACCTTCCCCACCGGGCCGGGACAGTCTCGGCTCAAGGTCATCGCCCTCGTCCTAGCCGTAGTCACACTTGAATCGCTCGCCCGGGTCCATCAACGGGCACTCGCCCACTTGCATTTCATTGTGGCCACAATGATGTACCCGGACGGATGCGTGGAAGGGTGGCAGGGTATGTCCCAATCGGCTTTGCCTTGTTCTGTGCACTAATCACTTTTGCTTCCAGGTACTCGAGGGCGAATGTGGTGATCGCAGCAAGGACTTCCGATGCACACCAGATGTGTTCGAGATGGTGGCAGCTCGGTCCGAAGTCGTAGTCGCTGGATAGATCTGTCTGTTTAAAAGATTTCATGAGGTTGATGGCCGATCTGGCTGCTACGCACCGCACACTTCTCACTTCACTTCTGGACAATGGTGCCAGCCAATGTGCATCATGTCCATCTAAGATTTTGTCAACTGTAGTCCGTCGAGAAGCATTCTGACCCTGAAGTGACAACTCACGCGCCATGTCTCAGTGGCCGACTGGATCCCATCCGCACGCACGGCAGACCGGCACGTCAGACAGTACTCTGACCTCGAAATTGTCCGACACCTTCACAGAATGCGGTAGACTACCCTGACTGGTTTCGAACAGCGTTTTGATACGGAACTCAGTACTCCCCGCCCAGGTGCGAAGCATTGTCTCCCGTGCGAAATCGTACCCGTGATCCTCCGTTGTCTCTTCGGCAGCAGCGATGTAAATCGCTCCCGAGATGTCGCCAAGCTTATCATGCTTGCGCAACTGCGCCGATGCGTGCTCTCGTCGGCGGTTAAGATGGTGTCGAAGTGCCTGCTCAACTAAGCGGTACATCGAATCGAGGATGTATGAGTTTGGCAGCCCTCTCTGGCGGTCTACGTGGAGATACCATCGACTTTGCAGGCCCGGCGAAAACACCTGGTTGTGAGACGAGTTATGGGATGCAACAGTCACGTTACCAGTGCGAATCGCGCTGGCATATGATGTGTGTCCGCGCAGCGAGAGAGGGTTGCTGTAGGCCGTTTGGCAGACGTCGAGTATGCCGGTGCTCCCGATGAAAACGGTAAGAGCTTCGTGGAGGTCTTTGCGCAGATTATTCCATCTGCGAGATGTCTGTTCGGACGGCCAGTCCATCAGATGTCGCCGATGAGCGCCATTGATGGCATCGATGGAGAGAGTGCGAATGCGGGGGAACATGTACGTTGGTGAAGGCGAGTTGTTTACCATACTCAAAGCCTATGGGTATCAGCAATAGTCCTCAAGCCGTCTCGCTGCCCGCAACGTGGTCGACTTACGCGTAAGGTCCGTTCAGCCCAATCCAAATGTGCCAAATCTTTCCTACAGACTCCCATGTTTCTCTCTCCAATCTCTTCAGAGTATGCCCTTATCTCCTCGTCTGAGAGCTCGAGCCACTCAGGCTTCCTCTTCTCGTACTCCAGGAAGAGTCTCTCCACTCGCTTGATGAGTTGGGACTTTGGTTGCAGTCCCTCGATGGGAGGGTCGGAGGTGCGAAAGAGGAAAGAACGAAAACAGTGCACGATTGGGATACGATAGAGGTTGGGCGCCGCGAGATTGTACCACAGCTGTATGATAGTCAGCGAATTCACAGTCTGTCAAGTCACAGCTTTCAGTCATGATGAGTTGTCAGGGTACTCACACGGCACACTTTGATACAGTTCAACAAGTCGGTTTGCCCTTGGAATGGCGCAACATCAAACCTGCGGTGTGTGGGCGGCAGAGTGCAAATCTGCTGGAAGACTTGGAGATAGATCTCCGGTGTAAGATCTGGCATTTTTGCAGGAGAATATTGTTGAGGAGGACAACGAGTGATGACACCAGAAACAGAGACAAGTGGTATAACAAAGGAGATCACTGGAGTACTACTGCTGCCAAAGTGCTGCTGAGTGGCGGGGTGATGAAACCGTATGAAACGACGTTACAACGTTGTCGCTGTAATGTTGTTGCAACGCCTGGGCCTGGTTGTCTGTGCTTGAAGCCTTGAACCGCTCGGTGCCGAAGGCCTAACCCCAACGAGACCCTGACATGCACAGTCTCAAGCATGTGGCTCGAGTATAAAGATGTAGGCTTCATCTGAACGATCAACTCCGCCTCGGGAACGAGACGATGGAAAACACACCCCACATTCACGTATCTTGGTCCGCACGGTTCTCCTTCGTTACATCATTGCAACCCTCTGGCTGTCCGGTGCTCCCCCCACTCCACCCGCACGCCTCGCACATCGGTGCTTCATGGATCGACTTCAGCTCGAAGCTGTCCGACAATCCCATCCCTTGCGGCAGCCCCATCAACCCCTCAGTCATCGCCAACTTGACCGCTGCATGGCTAAGTCCTGCATAGGCGTGTCTTTCCTTGTAGTCACCGGAAGTGTCCCTAGATCCGGGCCACAGAATGACATACAGTCCGCCATTGACAACCAATGAAGAGTCGGCTTCGTCGCCGTCCGATGCCGAGGCGAATTTGCGACGACGTTTCATCATTTTGGGAATGGATATTTGCGCGGCGTTGCACACGGAGTCGACATCGTCACCCAGCAATCCATCATAGTGAACATACCACCGAATGCGGAGGCCCAAACTGATGGGCCAAATGACGTCTCTGCAGAATCGGCTGTGGGTGGATAGCGTACCATGGAGCCCGTCTGGCGTCCGGCGATAGCAACGCCTGCCCGCATTGGTCGGCGATGTCTTGCCCGTCAGAGATATGGGAGTAGAGTCTCCGGTGCCGCAGAAGTGTTGGAGATCGGGCATACGTTGTATGAAAGTCCACATCTCGTCTTGGCAGACTTTGAGTAGTTTGGCGTATCTAGGGCTTTGGCGGAATCGCGCAGGGGCGAAGCGGTGTGCGCCAAGGACGGCATTGGTGGAAAGGGTTCGAAGGTGCCGAAAGATTTCCCCGTGCAATGTGATGCTCCTTGCTATAGAGTGCCATGCCTAAAGTAGTCAGCATAAGATCCCATCGCTGCTGCTCGACCCTTGGTCGGGACCGGAGGACACACCTCGAGCCATTCTTCAGCCAGCCTCACTTTGGGCAATTCCTCTCGGGTGAACGCGGTTCCTCGATATTCTCACCGACTTGCGCCAAATGCTCATTGAACTCTACATCCGTGAACGCGCTATGGGTCGCCTGGACCTCGCCTATCTCCAGGAAGAGGCGCTGGACCCGACCAAGTTGTTCACGCTTCGATTCGAGACCGTCAATGAGAACAGTACTGTCCAAGCCGATGATGAACTTTGGCAGAGAATGGACGATGGGAACACGATAGAGCATGGGAGTTGTGAGGTGATGCCAGAGCTACCCGACGTCAGCGACGCAAAACCTGACGACATAATTTACTCACCTTGCAGACCCTCATGCAGATTGCCAGAGTATCCTGATGGTAGACAGGAGCATCGTCTGGCGTAAGATGTGGAAGGGTATGACTACCAAATGATTGATGATTTGCAAGCAGATCTCTGCGCTGAGAGTGGGACTCATGGCGATAGGCTGTATCTGCTGGTAAAGTGAAGGCGAATTAGTCTGAGCTAGCCGAAGGGTGGTCGAGATGTGAAGTGTATGTTGATGTTTACCTTGTATTTCGATATCGGCATTCACACATTTGAAACACCCCCCTCCCGAGACCTTTCCCGCCACGCCTTCTTTCTGGATACGGGCTTGTGTCTCAGTTCAGACGTGCGCTCTGTCTATGTTAGGCAGGTTGTTTTGTGGTCCGAGCCATTTCGGGAGTTGGGAAGCTGCGCCGGAAACGGGACGACATCGGATCGATTATCGGCCAGCCTCCAGGGCTATATCCCGCGCATTCGACAACAGGCATCGCCTAGACGTGAGATGACTAGGGGACCTGAATTCTTCCACGTGCCCGAAATGGAGACCACGAGCGAAGGTGACTGTGATCAGATGCATCTAATATCGTACCAACTTCCTCTGCCATGCTTCAGCTTAGAGTACGGGTTGATCACGGATGACAGGAGGTAACGGGAGCCAATACTTACAAGTGGTTGAATCTCTTGAGATTCGCTATCGGCAATACGGATCGTTCACATTGGGATCAACGGACGCGCTTTCTTCGCTAAAAGCCGTCAGCCTCATTCTTGCAAATAGCAGCTCCAATCGAATTCGACCGACACCACTCACAATAACCCTCAGGCGGAGGAGCGTTCTTGGGATGATCAAGACTGAGATAACTCATCACGAGTTCATGCCACCCAGCCGGCCTGCCCATCGTTGACCCCTCCCAATCGCAAGCGTCGCACATTGGCGCGTCGAGTAGCGATCTGCATTCGAAGGCGTCCTTGGGGTTAACGTCGTCGGGTAGAGACTCTTGATTTCTAGTGATCAGGTCGCGTATCAACTTCTCCTCCCCCGCCGCCTGTGCCCTATGCTCCGCTCTCATCTCACCACTCTTGGGATGGTCATCTTCGCATTCTGGAAGATTGCGATAGAGACCTCCCGTCAAGCTCCACTCTTTGATCTCCTTTTGATCCTAGCTGAATGCCAGAAATAGCCGACTCCGCAGAAAACCCTCGAGGCAATGCAGCGCTTCCTCTGCCGCGATGGAGTCCTCATGACCCTCGTAAGGTAGAACGTCATCATAGGCGTGAGTGTACCAGCGTGTGCGGAGACCGATACAGGGTAGAGGAAAAACGAGTCCACATGCGGCCGAGCTATGAGTGGATACCGTGCAGGTGAGCTGATGGGAGCAGATGAGATAGTTTGTCGTTAGCGACAGTGGTCCAAGTCTGCCCGTCTGGCAGAAATGTCGGATCGTAGGCACGCTTCGCAGAAAGTCGTGCAGGCGATCCTGGCAGGCCTCGAGAGATACAGCCCATCGATCAGCGCCGCTTGGTAGGGATGGCGACAATTTTTGATTCTGCCAGAAAACCGGTCGATGTGCGCCGCTAATAGCGTTTGTCGAGAGTGTGTGAAGGAGAGGGAATAGCTCATTGGGGGGCGTGGGGTATTCTAAAAATTCCCTGCCAGGCCTAGGGTATCAGCAACATTAGGCTCCAGTAGCAGGCTTATGGCTCTGTTCACAACTCACTCTGGCGATACCTTCAGCCTCGCGGACTATCCGCAGATCCTTCTCACACAACGCGAGATCTGTATACTTTGCACTTATGGAATACTCCTTGACTTCCTCTTCGGTGATGACCTTCGCACCGGTTCCTTCTGCACCGCGGTATTCCAGAAATAATCGCTCGACCTTCTGGAACAGCTGGACCTTCGGCGTGAGCCCTTCAATGTGGGGATCATCGATGCCGGATATGAAGAGTGGTAGAGAGCGGACCACAGGAAACCGGTAGAGGCTGGAAGCTGCAAAACATCTGCATATCAGCAATGTTCAAGTGCTCCCGTTGGATGTTCACCTACCCGACAGACGAGCATACAGCTCGCCAGGTCCCGTTGACGCTCGTTGTTGCGTGAGGGAACGACAGAAAGCTCATGTGCTGGAATACCAGCAGGTATATCTCCGGCGTGAGTGGTTGCGGCATCGCGATGACTGATGAGGAGAAGTTTAGATGAGGACCAAGAGCAGAGAGAGAGGAGGAAATTGTTGCTGACAGGTCAGGGTACGGTAGGGACGTAGGTCGACAACATTTATGAGACACCTACCTCTCGTAAGCTGCCATCTCTCGATGTGATGATGATGTGCTCGAGGGAGTCTCAAGCACAGATACACTGTCGGGACGCACCGGGTACTAGATGAGGCTCATCTGGTTGTGCAGAGAGGAGGCTTCTGCAAGAGGTATCTACCCATCGCCTTCGATCCATATCGATGAAATTTGATCTTGGGTTGGAATTCTCTCCTTCATAGATTTCTTTCACAAGCCTGGCGGAGCAGCCTTTATCGCCTTTCCTCGGGCCAGCACCACGCATGACCAGAGCTCATGAAGAATGTACCACTTGCGGTGAATGAACGAGTCCGTCTACTTCGTCAGCCGTACATTGACAAGTGGACTCACGAGCAATCTCTGAGTAACCCACACCGATGTATCTGGCCCCAGCTGTCCTCCTCCTTACAAGGGATTAAATTCTATTGTCAACTCGCTCGATATGTCTGAGTCTCCCTGTCTCGTCAGCTGCAGAGTAACGGTCAGACGGAAGGCACTTCCTTCACAACTTACCTCGACGCGTGCTGTCACCCAATATCTCGATTTAACATCGTCGACCAACTTCCCTCACTCATAAGAACACACTGCATCCTCCCCTGTCCATCCACACGCCGCGCAAAACCCTTCGAAGAGAGGCTTGACTTCAAATGAATCGGAGACTTTGAAGCCTTGGGGTAAGTGTGAGTATTCGGACTCGGTCGCCCGCCCCCGAATCGTGTCTGTCCAGACCTCGGCGCAGAGCCTGACCTCCTTCTTCTGCTTCGCTCGCTCCGACTTGACATCAGACTGCGGCATCCCCAGGTAAAATTCGCAGAGTATGCTCCAATCGCCGGCCGCCGTAACATCTTGCACCCTCGAAGCCATATTCGCCCGATGGCGGAGCGCATCAAATGTGGATCCCGCGGCATTATACACGAGCGTGTCTTGTCCACTCGATATCGTTTTATGGCGGTACCCTTGTGAGGATATATGCCCGTCGATGTGAGCTATGCACTTCGTGCGAAGATCGAAGGAGATTGGGCCCACTTTGGGGCGAAATACAGAGCAGTGTGAGGTGATCGAAGGAAAGCGCTCGGCGGGGAACGTGCGATCGAATTCGTGGATGGATAGCATGCCATAGCCGACCTGACAGAAATGGCGGACCGCAGGTGCGTCTGACAAGAATTTATTCAGCGAGCGATGATTTTCGAGTGCAAGCTGGTTCCATCTAAATGAGGGAGGACCTCGCTCCAAGTACCCTTGAGATCCGGATATGGCGCCGACGGAGACCGTTCGAAGCGCCGGGAATAGGCTGGCTGGGGTATGTGGTCCATCCAGGATAGCGCGCCAGGCCTGGAGTATATCTTCCGCCCCCTTGACCATCAGCAAATCCTCCTTGACCCCTTCGAAACTCATCCCGGCCCCCGCGAGGGAGACCTCGTGTGCCTGAAGCTCCTCATCTGATACCGGACGGTCGTCAGGCTTCGAGCGGACTTCTAAAAATAACTGCTGTGTTCGAGCAAGCAACTCCGCTTTGGATCTGAGCCCTGTTGCTGATGGGGGAAAATCGATACCGATGACGAAGAGCGGAAGAGAGTAGACGATAGGATATTTGTAGAGTAGGGGACTGGCGAGTTCGTGAAACATCTGCGAGGATCATGTCAGTAGAATGATCAAGAACATCGAGAGTTCTGCTGACTCACCTTGCAAACGGACGAGCATGCCGCCAGCGTTGGCTGGAAACTCACAGGCAGCTCTTCCGCTTTCGCACGGTGCACCAGCGGCAGAGAGCACATATGTCGGAAGACCAGGAGCCAGAGCTCTGGACTGAGGGAGGGAGGCATGCTGATGCTATCGAGGCGGTCGCCTTGAGTGAAAGGCAAACGAAGGAAGAATCAGCGATCTGATCGATCTGAAACGCCTCTCGTAACATTTTGCTGTGCGAGGTCATTGCCTGCCAGATGCGAGGCTGTCATGGCTGGGGCACGTCGCCGTTGCATCCTGCCTGTGCAAGAGTGGATGTGGTCTTGTAGACTACAGCTCGACACTACCTCTCATTCGAGACATGCTGATGAAATACCGGGAAATGACCCAAGCAGACGACGAAATCTACTGGCCGTGGTCCCCTCCAAAGACCTCGTACGTATACGGCGCCTCGTAACAGGGTGACATAGACAGAATAGCCACAAAACCCATATATTATCGTTCAAGCAGGAGGCTTTTTGCGAAGGCTCAGCTCTATGAATGATCAGCTGAAAGTTGCAGAAACTCGAAATTTCGATCGAGCAGCGATCGTGGCAAAACTTACTGGCCATGGGATACGGCCTCATCCGCCGTGTGCTCTCGTCGTATATATCCATCTCTTTACCCCATCCGGGAGGTTGCATAGCGTTCTCCCCGCACCATCCACAGGCAGCGCACGACGCGTCAAAGAGAGGACGGGTCTCGAAGAAATCCGAAACCTTCGGTTGCGTTGGTCCGACCTCCGAATTCACAGCGGAGATCATCTGAGAAATTTGTTGCGTGTCTCTCTCCGCGTACCGTCTCTCTTCCTCCCTCTGACGTTCTCTCTCCGGTCCCTCCTCCTCCGCGTCCGCGATACCCACGAATAACCGGACATTGATACTCCAATCGTCCCTGGTCTCGCCGTCTTCCTGCGCGGCGGCAGCCCAATCACGCCGTTTAAGGATAAGCGTTCGAATGTCGTATTTAACTTCAGCGAATAAAGGGTGCGTGTTGCATTCACACCGGTGATGACCATCGGTGTGAACGATCCAATTTGTGCGGAATCCGATAGGGATGGGTTTGAGTTCGGGGTAGTAAATATCGGAATGAGTCGTAAGGGAGAGATTGTGCCCTGATGGCTCGGTAGGGAGCCGGCCTTCGACGTTGTACATGCCTAAGCCGGCTCGACAAAAGTGTCGGACCGCGGGCGCTTCTGTCAAGAATCGATAGAGGGCTTCTCGATTGTTGTCGAACAATGCGTCCCATTGTTCGGATTCGCTTTGTCCCGCCCACTTCCCCTGACTCCCAGATACAGCGCCCGCCGAGACTGTTCGGAGTCTCGGAAAGAGGCTTGCTGGTGTACGAGAGCCGGCCAGGATCACCCGCCAAGCCTTGAGTATATCCTCGCCCTCCCTCATCCGCATAAGCTCCCTTTTCCTGTCCTCGAAATTCTCGCCAGGGGTCTTTAGACTCGCAGTGTACGCCACGACCTCTTCATCTGAGACTGAGTATCTCTCGTCTGGCTCGGAGCGATCTTCGAAGAATAAGCGTTGGGTGCGAGCGAGTAGTTGCGCCTTGGAGTTTGATCCAGTGACTGCGGGAGGATCATCGATACCGATGATGAAGAGTGGGAGGGAGTAGACGATGGGATAAGTGTAGAGGAATTGACTGGCCAGGTCGTTGAATAACTACCACTTATCAGTACAGTTACAATCACGGGGTGATATGAAAGCTGACTCACCCTGCAGACAAGCGCACAAGCCGCTAGAGTGGGCTGAAAATCTGCAACTTCCTCCTCGACCGACTTTCGGTGGGCGAGCGGCATCAAGCACATGTGTCGGAACACGATGAGCCACAGCTCTCCACTGAGCGAGCGAGGCATGCTAAGCATAGCTGATGTCAGTGGTGGAAGTTGGAACTGAGTGGGATGGTGAAGGCAGATGAAGGAGCTGATCTGATCAGCTGAAACGCGTCCCTTAATAACCTCACTGAACCTTATACTTTTACTGCGATGCTCTATTGAAGCAACGGCGCGCTGCTACGGCCGACGGACTCTTCAGCATATGCTCGATGCACTCGACACTTCCAGATTGGAATGCAATTTGCTGACTGAAGCTCGAGGCGGGATCTGGTTTTATACATGCGGACGGACCGACGATCCAGTCCGATAGGGGCGACTTTCTCGACGGGGATCACAAAACAGGTGCCCTTATGCGCGACGAAGCTCTGCTATCCGTCAGCTACGTGTCAAAGATGCCATTGGGACAGTGAGAAAGTAGTGGGTTTGATGAAACTCACTCGTGGGTCGCCGGTCTCTCAGCAGCGGATCGTTATCGAGCATTTCCATCGCCTTATACCATCCCGCAGATCGCTTCGAATTGTCCCCAGACCACCCGCACGCCTCGTTCGAAAGAATCGGATATCTGCAAGCGCTCTGGTAATCCGCCCTTCCCAGTCAAGAGTACTTCCGAGATCCTCTTCGTTTCTTCCTCAGCCACGCGTCTGTCCAACTCCTTCTCGATCTCCCTCTTAGATTCATCCTCCGCATCCGCAATGCCAACATATAGACCGATGTTGATGCTCCATGCCCCGGTGTCTATAGCCTCATCCTCCATCTCGTCTGCAAGTTCGCGCCGCGCATCTATGATCGACCCGACGAGTCTCTCCGCGTCCTGGGCGCAAGCGATGGCCGCAGATTTATCCCGGACATGATCGGTCGTGTGAACGATCCAGTTGGTGCGGTAGCCGATGGCAAGGGGCTCGAGCCCGGGTTCGTAGACGCTGGAGTGAGTTGTGAGGGAGAGATTTCGGTCGAGCGGGGCGACAGGTAGCAGTCCCTCGATGCTGAACATGCCTGCTCCAGCTTGACAGAAATGACGGACGGCCGGTGCCCATCTTATGAATCGAAAGATCGCATCGGTATTTTCTTCGAATAAAGTCAACCATTCAGGTGACTCGCTGCGTCCCGCCCAATCCCCTTGATCTCCCGATATAGCGCCGACCGAGACTGTTCGAAGTCTCGGGAATAGAACAGCGAGATCATGTTCCCCATTTAGGATTATGCGCCAAGCCTCGAGGAGCTCCTTAGCCTCCTTCATCCTCATAAGCTCCCTTTTCCGTGCGACCAGATCATCATCATCA
The DNA here is from genome assembly GCA_001600655.1 of Dioszegia aurantiaca. Lineage (NCBI taxonomy): Eukaryota > Fungi > Basidiomycota > Tremellomycetes > Tremellales > Bulleribasidiaceae > Dioszegia > Dioszegia aurantiaca. The sequence continues at coordinate 619,562 of BCKN01000007.1, forward strand.
TCATCATTCTCCACGCTCTCAGCGTACACCGCAATCTCCTCATCTGTGACAGAATACTTCTCGTCTGGCTCCGACCGAGTTTCGAGGAACAAGCGCTGAGTGCGAGCGAGCAGATCCGCCTTGGATTTGGACCCGGGGATTGCAGGAGGATTGTCGATACCGGCGATAAAGAGTGGGAGGGAGTGAACGATGGGGTAGGTGTAAAGCAGGGTTCCAGCCAGATCATTGAACATCTAATCATTATCAGCGAGAGATCATATATCAAGCAAGATGAACAGCTGACTTACCTTGCAAACAAGAGAACAAGCTGCTAGAGCGGGCTGAAAGTTCGCGGGTATTTCCTCGATCGTCTTTCGGTGGGCGAGCGGCATGAAACACATGTGGTTGAACACCAGCAGCCAGACTTCTGGACTGAGGGGACGAGGCATCGTGCGTGTGGGCGGCGTGAAAGTATGATTGAGATATCCAGAGGAATGTATGGAGAAGACTGAGATCGGTGAGATTGAGAGGGGAGGCTTCCGGCCCGGAGTATTTTTAAGGTTCAGAGCATCATCGTGCAGGACCCCGCAATCGCAATCGTTGATACTGGGCTGGCGGGCGGGAGAGTCGATGTATTGGTTGTTGATATGTCTATCAGTCGTCAGTATGGTATGAAGTACGAAGGCTGTAATAGGTCAGCATAATGGAGGATTAACCCCGTCCGAGTTGCCACGTCATCGACTGAGAATTTGCTAGGACACCATGCATGAACCCTGCATCTCGCTCGAGATCATTTTAGAAAGGATACGCTTGTGCTTCTTGGGGGTGGGAGCAGCCTCAGCCATACCACCGCCAGAATTACCGAGGAGGAAGAGGGAAATGAGGGAGAGGGAAATACTCCACCCTGTTCTTGGGCCTGCTAGCGGGGCCGCCGGTGAAAGGTGAGATGGAATCACCTTTCCAACCCCTCGCGCTGAAGACAACTGCCACGTCGGTAGAGCCTTGGAGAAGACGGCGGGCAACCAGATCGGGACAGTTGTTCAGGTCGGTGGAGTTCCTGGCATCGTACACGTTGGGGAATTGGCTGATAGATTAGATTGAACCGATGTCCGATCGTGCCGCAACTCACAGATCGTCCCCTGCCTCCCTCGCAGCCTCGACTTCAGACTTCGACGCTGTGCCGTTGAAGAAAACTCTGTCCCAGGGGGACTTCCTGCTACATCAGCGAAAAGCAGCCCTGACATTGTGGAGAAGTGCCAACGTACCAGAAGAAATTGCGTGGTTTGTCGATGTTGTCGAACGCAGCCTTGAAGAGAGGAAGAGCTGCGAGGTACTCGGGCGTGTCGACATCAGAGGCGGAGATTGTGATGCTGTACGACGGATAGAGAGAGTCAGGCCGGATGGTGAGGTAGGCCTCCTTCATCTTCCCTGTGATGACGAATTGCTGGCACATCAGCATGGAACAAACCTCTGACAGTATAGGACAACACGTACCGCTCCATCTTCACCTTCCATGATCAGACCCAACCCCCCGGCGCCCTTCCCGGGCTTTTCCCAGGTCAGCGCACGGGTGGAAAGGGCATCGGCGCCCAGAGGGCTTTGGTGGGTAGCGACAGCATGGCTAGGGATATTAGCTGCAGCATGGGCAATTGAAGGGGAGTGGAACTTACTGTCGGACATGATGGAGGGGGAGAGAAATGCTGACAAGGGGTGGGGGGGATCGAATATGGCATCGACGGATACGCCACCTGGCTTCCTTAAGCTTCCCGACGAAGTGGACATTTGAATCCTGCAGCTGATGCTGAACTTCGTCGTGCGGGGACAAAGCGCGACCATGTTGTCGTCATTCGTATACTGGATCATTGTAGTGCTGCTAAGAAGATCTCAGTCATCATATCGGACTTACAGCCTCTGGTAATGCTCCAGTGGTTGCTTCCCACCAGCTGCCATGGACTTGGTTCCTTATATGCAGAACCTTTGCAGAGTGCACCCGCCAATGCATTGACGTATCTATTCGGTCCATGTACCCTGTTGCGGTTCAGCACAAATCAAATGTGAACAACAAAGCGGGCCTCCAGGCTCCGCGCGACTTACTAGTCTAGCATCTTCCCGGACCACATCAAGCTCGTCGACCCGTATCCCCGTCCCATCAGTCTTCGTCCGCCCCGCTCCATCCGCATGCAGCGCACGACGCCTCCCACAAAGGCCTGACCTCGAAGTCATCAGAGAGATTGATCCCCTCCGGCAGACCTTGCATTCCCTCGAGCAACGCTTGGCGAAGCTCGTCAGTCTCGTCCGCGGCCCAGCGCCTCAGGTCTTCTTTCCGCTGCTCCTTTGCTGGACCTTCATCCCCAACCGCTTGACCGACATACAGTACGCCGTTGATGCACCATCGTTCGATCACATCAGCGTCTCCTCCGCATGCCGCGAGGTGTTGTCGCGCCGCGATTGCATCGCAGATGGAGTACTGGGCGCGATCCAGCACAATGTCCGTGTGGTTGATATCCCAGCGATCTAGGGCATGAATGATCCACTTCGTGCGAAATCCCACCGTTCCCATTTGCTTTTTAGGAGCCCATGCTGTGGAGTGTGATGTCACAACGAGTTGATCGCTGCATGGCGCAGCTGGCGCGATGCCATCGAGAGCAAAGATACCCGGGCCGGCTTGACAGAAGTAGCGTACCCCGGTCGAATCAGTCAGGAAGCGGCGAAGTGCGTGACGAGTGTCCGCGTATATCGTCCTCCATTGAAGGCTTCGAGATATTTTCGGCCAGACACCTTGATCCCCCAATATTGCTCCAACTGAGACCGTCTTCAGTCTTGAGAAGACACAGCTGCCGGCAAGCTGCTTATCAGAGATGACACGCCAGGCGCGCAGTATCTCTTGCGCCTCCAACAGCTGCTGGGGCTCCTTCTCCTTCATCGTTTTAGTGACCACCGCGATGTGTTCGCGCCCGTTATTGGCAGCTGCAGCCGGCACCTGATATCTATCGCTTGAGTCTGGTGATATCTCGAGGAACAGGCGCTGAGTGTGAGCGAGCAGATCCGCCTTGGAACTGAGGCCAAAGACGGGTTGATTGTGTATGCCGACGACGAAGAGGGGTAGAGAGTAGACGATGGGGTATTTGTATAGCAGAGGCGCAGCAAGCTCATGGAATTGCTATTCTCGTCAGAGAGATCACAATGTTGAAGAAGCAATCCTCGAGACACACCTTGGAGACACCAGCACATGCCGCCAGGGTTGATTGAAGATTGGCGGGCGCGCGTAGCTTTTCGATCGGAGTCTGGTGAGCTACAGGAACGGAGACCATAGTCCGGAAAACGACGAGCCAGATCTCTGGATTGAGAGGGTGAGACATTGTCGTATGTATAGTCCGAGGATGGGCTGATGGAGAAAGAAGAGACATGCGTGCTGAGCGATGCAAGCTTGAGGTCGTGACCCCTGACACTATCGATCGGAGATGACCGAAAACAAATCGGTTCCGGACCCGGACCCGCGCCGCCACCAGCCGATAGGCCGCGTCTTGCTTGCTTGCTTGCAGTGCCGCTTCATCTCATCTCATACCTCCCATCTATAATCTTGTGGACACGAGCAGCAACATAGCCTTGTCATCGTACTGCACATATGATGCCGACCGACCTGTCTCTCCTCGATCAGCTTGAAGAGTGGCTCGAAGCCCAAGTTCCAAACAACTTACACGAGCTTCCGTACAAGTTGTATGATACAATGGAGCGGGTGACCCAAGAGCTATGTACGTTGACCCCTTGGCCCCACATGTGTTCACAGTCTGCTACTAGCGAAGAAGTGACGCTGACATCTAATAGTCGACACACTCAACATCCATGGCCCTCCTTCCATCTCCATCCCATTCCCGCCGTTCACGATCAAACAGCCGCCACCACCTCCTCCGCCCTTGCCTCCGCCCACCCTGCTCACTTCGATGGGCTGTACACGAGCAGAGAAGCTCATCAAGGCCCACCCATACGCCGTGGGCGCTGGAGCTGCCTTGGCCCTCACAGTGGGCCTGGGTGCTGGCGTGACGGCATACAAGCGAGGATTGTTCACCTTCGCTCGGCGTAACGGTCTCCGCGGCGAAGTCAGTGATGGAATGTTGAAGGAGGCTATCGGTATGTATCTTCATTATCAATATCCTCATCATCAAGAGATGCTGATTAAGCCAGTCATTCTGGCGCCCTCGCCTATGCCACCTCTTCTTTTGCCCTTGGCCGTCAGCCTGCTTCGAGCGGGTTATGTTGTCCTTATCGCTGTTCCGCATGTGGACGACGCGGAGCATCTAGAGAGGAAGCTATCAGGGCTGGAGGAGAAGAACGCTCTGCGTGTATTAATTTACGATCCTGAGGACGTATGTTCATGCCTTGACACAGTGCGGGGCAGTTAGCTGATAGTTCAGCCCAGCACTTTCCCTCCCTTCCACCGCTCTCTCCTCGCTACGCTCACCCTGCGCTTCCCCGTTGCTCAAAGCAAGAACTCGTCCGACTCATACAATCCTCGTCCGGACCACATCCCTCGGATCCACTCATACATCTCGCTATACCCTCTAAACCCTTCGCCGCCCTCCCACCCCAGTCCCCTACCGGCACTGCCTACCCTGCTCGCCCCTACGACTTCAGGCAAGCCAGCGAGGCTCATCACCATCTACCCATCCTCATCGACTCTCGTCCAGCCGGACTCGTTCGCCAATCAGATCCTTACGGCGAACCATCAGCTTCTCGGGCGTAATCTCGGCGCATTCTCCAGCGCTCGGGCCATATCGGTGTACGTCGGTGAACTCCAGTTGCCCGTGCTATCATCTCTGGTGATTGGAGGTGGAGAGCAGCTGTCCCGGCGCCAGCAAGCCCGACAGGCCTTGTCAAACGCTACTACCGTCAAGAAGGCGTCAATCGTCAAGGATTTCATCGGTGGCTACTTCTCAACTCTGTACCACCGCTTGGCAGCCTACACGGGACTCGGAGCCGCAGGGCGCGACTACGCCCTCTTCGAATCGTCGTTCCTCGGTATTGTCAAAGCCAACAATACCTGGCGGACCCGATATCATCTCGGGCAATACTCCTACCTCTCGCACTTCCTCTCTCGACTCCCATCCTTCTTCCTCCCTCGTCTCCTCCCTTTCCTGCCCATCCTGCCATCCGCCAGCGGGCCGACAGCAGACGACGTACGTGATCTTCCAGTACCACGAAGACCACTAGGCGGAGCGTCACCTCAGGCTCAGCCTCGCGGCCCTCGTGCTCGAACGCCACTGTCTGGGCAACGCACTACCGAGTTCAACGCGACGAGCGTGAGCAGCAGTGATCATGAAGGTGATGTGGATGCCGATATGGTCAGCAGCTTCCACACGAGCGCTACGGGCAGCTCGAGGGGAAATGGGGTAGATGCGGGAAGCGAGAGCAGTGCCAGGAGTCGGGAGTCGGGCGAAGGTGGTTTGGGGGATAGTTGGGTGGGATTGGAATCGACTGCGATGTGAATTAGGCTGGGCTGGGATTGGCGTATCGTGCCTCATGCTTCATCTTCAATCTTTCTGACTTCATTTCCTTAGTCTTTGTGTGTACTTTTTTTCTGCTCATTACGATCCCGTTTCCCTCACCTCCTTTCCACTTGTGTACTCCCGCTTGTACGTACGATATTTAATGTAACACGAGGTGATGCATAAGGATTGCGCGCCAGTCAAACGGATTGAGATCAATCAGCCATACCGGGCCCCTCCATGGCAGTACGTGGGGCCCGAGCTTGAATTGGAGGCTGAAGATCCTCTGAGGTGTTGCTTTGCATTTGTCCTAATTACGAGATCCTTGATTATTACAAGACTACAAGTTCTATCATTCCCACGAGACGACGAGGTAAGGGCATGCCGCAATCTGCGAGAGCGGAGCCGGGGCTTCTGCCGGACGCGGCGCAGTGAACGATGAAGACTACGACTCCCGCCGTGAGATTGCGTTCGGTCGGCGCTCCCACTAGTCTGCAAGGCTCGGCGGACATGCCGTAACTTGTATCATTTGCAGTCGGCTGACACTGTATTAAATAGGAGTCATGCCAAGACTTGGCCATCGCAAAGCGGATCTCGACTGAGATCTCAGCAATCGTGCGTGACAGCTGCAAGCAAGATTTGGAATTGCGCTTTAAGTGGCGTCTCGCCATCTCCCCTGTGTCTCAGATAGGCCCGGTCAGGTGGACTTAGACGTCGACGATCGGTCGGGCCATTAGAAAAGCTGACAGCTAGTGCCTGTTACAGATCCACACATCTTCACGCTCGCTGTTCGGATCCTCGGAGCTCGTGTAGACACGCTCCCTCTACTCGTGCTCCCTCCTCGCGCATGGAATGGCATTGGGTGCTGAGTGCATCCGAGTAGCGACCTGGGCCCCCGCATACCGCCGCCCTCACGCTGGAAATCTAGAGCGAGGAGACAGGAGGACCCGGTGAGCCGGTGAGAAGCGGTGAGAATACTGGGGCGCAACAAGATCGACACGGAGACGGAGTAAAGAAGACGCCGTAAGGTTTAGAAAAGGGTTCCCGCATCACAAGCCGCATCAATATTCGTAAACAGCTGCAAGGGAAAGAAGGGTTTACTCAAGGTCATGCGCCATACCGGCATGTGACTGTGACTCTTCCCCTATTCCAATCTGACTCCGAGAGTCCCTTCTCAGTGGGAGCTGACAGTTTCAATGGGGCCAGTGAGACATGGCGTGGTGTCTCGGGCCATCGATCCGCTGCATCGTTTGGAGAGTGGTAAATCTATGGCCTGTGGTAAGGTCAACAGGATGTCATGAGCAACTTCAGGCAACTCGAAAGATCAAGATGCAATAATAGCGCATAGTGGAGGCTTCTGTCACGCAGAAGAGGAAATGTCACAGCGATCAAGGTCACTACTCTTTGCGGTGCCTGAAGACATCCGGTTGCGTTATCTTCCTCTTCGGCGGCCCTTGGCCCTTGGGAAAGGGAAAACCAACAGCAAGGTTAAGAAGGCATGGATGGCTCTCAGTTGGACTGGGAAGTATATCAATTGCATGCCTCACCTCCTTACCGACTTCCACCAACCATCTCCTATCCCGCTTGATACATACAACTTCGACGTCTTCCCAATCCTCCCTGTTTCGGCTTTCGGATCTTCCTTCGGGCACCGAGCGACTTTTGTCCGGGGCACGGATACACCGGGTCCATCCACGGGCACACACACACACACAACGTAAAGGGATTTGCGCAACTCAACTCAAAAGACCTTCGGGCGAGAGGCAAGTACTCTCATTGAGCGCCAACTTTCTTGGACGATACTCTCCGACAAGCAGCGCATCGACCCCTTCAGTCCACCTTGTTGTCCGAAACCCGGGAGTCTTGTCCCTGTGGTGGTGCTGTCACCTTCGTGCGGCTGAGCTCCGACAATCATTCCTCCACAGTAATCGGTGAGTATTTCTTCTCCGTCCCTGTCCCGCACCCCTCACATACACACACACACCTTCGCAATATCGCTCATGTAATGCGCTTACTTCCTGCCACCCGCGCTATTATACATTGTTTCTGATGAGATCAGCAATCATGTCCCCCTGAGGCACTCTGAGACATTCCAAGCCATCCTACGAACGAGATCTGATACATACACACGCCCTTTCATTTGGCCCTGCGGCACCGCTGCGCAACTACGCCCTAGGCGTTAGAGAGTCCCTTTGGAATCATCAAATCCGCTCCATAGCTTCATCTCCGACGCCTGCGCCCGACCCCGCCCGCCCTCGAACCTTCCTTTGGGTGATCGAGTGAAGTTTATACACAGGTTTCGGGGCGCGGAAGGCGTGTGCAAATTTGACGCAAAGGTCAGCAATCAATTGGTGAGTTATGCACTGTCTCATAGCCGTGCCAGATCTCGTTACTGATGGTAGCAGGGTCTAATTCGCGCTTGGGGCTAGGTTTGGGTGTGAGACTATAGATAGTCCGTCTGTGTATATATGGTACGTCGACAACTCCTCATTCTCCACCACACACTCTACCAATCATCACGATGGGCGACACACCAACGGACCCTTCGCCTCAACCTTCAGCCTATGACTTCTCTATCCCCTTCCTCTCTCCTACACTTCTTACACCTACCACTGGTTCCGCATCTCACTGTCCATCTCCGCCTTCATCCCATCTCTACCGACTCCCGCTTGACGACGTCTTTGATCCGTATTCTGACGCTCTTCAATCGCAGATGTCCGCACCTTACATCTCATCCGCTCGACCTGGATGGAAACCGTCTCCACCTGCTTCAGCCATGGGTCCCCCTCCACATCATTTCGCAGCCTCCCTCCCTCCCCCCAACATCTTCTACGGCTCAGATCCCAGCCATCACTTTCCATCTCCATTGGAACATGACCGGTTCCGTCCTCCAATGGGCATCTCAATCCCTCCAGCAACTCCATTCGTCGACAGGGAGTATGGCGAACTACCGCTCAACTACGTCCACAACGATCACCAGCAGTACGAGCCGTCACCGTACAGCACACCAGCACTGGTACATCCCAACTCGGCAGGGTCCTCAGGATCACTCATGCACGAGTACTTCCCTCCCTACCCAGTCAACTCGACACCCGACTCGAATCAGCTGAGATACGGCAGTGCGTATCCGGAGTTCTCACCCACGTTCCAGGATCACCAAAACCACCGCGCGCAGGGCCTCGCACCGCCGCCTACGATAACGACCAAGGCTGGTGGGAGGTCTGGCACTAAGACGGGCAGGCAACAATTCTCGGCGTGTGGGGCGTGCAAGCACAGACGGGTGAAGTGTGATTTGAAGGAGCAGCAGGAGAAGCTGGAGAGTGGTATGGCGGGAGAGGGCAGTGGGCCGATTCGGGGCGGGAGAATAAAGCGGAAGGCGATTTGCTCGAATTGTGAAGAGAGGGGAGTGGCTTGTGTGTAAGTTGGACATCAAAGTCGAGCTGGAAGCAAGCTTACAGTGTAGTGACGAATACGCACCTATCAAGGCGGCCAAGCAACTCCGACGGGGCAAGCGGATATCCGAGATCGAGCACCTGTACGGCAAATCAGTCACAGAAGCCGCAGCTGTCGACGCCGGGCTGTCCTCGCCGGAACTCAAAATAGTAGCGGCGGAATTACCAGAGTTGACTCAAGCTTTCTTTGAGAGTGCATTCTTTAGGAGATTTCAGGTACAACGTGAGTCGCCTTGCCATCTTGTCACTGATGATAAGGACCCTTACTGGACTCTCGCGACTTCACTCAACGCTACCTCTCCCATCCTCAACCATGCGCTGCAGCCATGGGCACCGAGGGCGCCATACTCTGTCATGTCCTCTACGCCTGGGCTCTATCGTACGGCGTCGACGAGCGCGGTCAGCTCGACGTCCCGGAAGGCGGCGGAGACCCGCTCGGTCTACTCCCACTTGACCACTCGACGGAGAATGAAATGCGCCGGGAGATAGACCGGCAGAGGCGCTTTCAGAATATGCGGGGAGCCGTCGAGGTGGTCCTTCGCGAGATTGACGAGAGTGGGATCATGCGGAAACCGTCTTGGGATGGTGTGAGAGTGCTACTATTGATCTTACCGTTGACGGAGGGAATCTCGCCCTCGGTGGAACGGTTGTCGATGTACGAGACGGCTCTCAACCAGGTCTATTCTCTTTGCTCCTTCGCGGGAGTGGGATATGAGGGAAAGCCAGCGGCGATGAGTGGGGTGAATGGAGGTACGGATGTGAGCGGGCAGCAGAATGTCCAGATGATCAGAGTGAGGATATACTGGTGTAAGTCTTTGTCAACTGGAAGTTGTAAATGCTAATCACCAGATGCCTTTTGTCACGAAGGTATCACGACTGGACTCAAAGGCGGTCGACTACTCCTCGACGACGAAGATCTGGATACGATGCACGACTCGATCCAAAATCGAGCGGCCCTTGTCCAGAATTCGACACTACAAACATCCATGAAGTTTGCTACAGCCCCCATCAACCTCGCTCTCGCTTGCAGACTTATTAATCGGGCACTTACCGGTCCGTCCGCTAGGAGATCACGGTCCGTCAATGGGGCTTGGGTCAAGGAAGCGTGGGAGGCCCTTGAGAAGAGCTGGGAGGAGTTTGAAGCGCTCAAGTACGCCCCCGACGCCCAGAACGTCTACAGTTCGATGGATGAGGTCACTCGCTTCGCTGATGGATGGGTGAGTAGCTTTGCCAGTGTGTGAGATTAGTACTGACTTGAACAGAAAATCTTCCTCTTTGAAGCCCAGAATGTCATCCGGAAGATCCTTGAAGAACGACATGCTAAATTGCTGGCGGTGAGGGATGAGGCGTACATCAGCGAGAGTGTTGCCGGGGATGCTTCGCCTGGATTCAGCGCTGAGCGGATGTCGGAGCTCACCAATCTACAACGATTGTTGGATATCAGCAGGAGTAAATGCGAGGTCCAGTGTCGACAGATCTTGGATATGGTCAAATTGCATGTTGGGTCTAGGTGAGTCCTTGGGTCGAGCTGGCGAGCAGTGGCTAATGATATCAGGTTCTTCGAGTGGGATGCGAGCCTTGTCCGGGATGGCACATTCTACGCTGCGAAGCTACTGCCTCGGATGGGAGGGGGCGAGGGGGATATCGCTGTTTGTCTACAGGCATTGAATGTGAGTTCTCGACAGCTCTGCAATGCTGATAAGTCAGGAACTACGCTGGGCACATGCTAAAGCGCCTGATCGCTCTGCCGAGCTACGACAAGAATGGGTGAACTCGCGCCAATCCATCTCCCCACCCCTCATTCCTAAATGGGAACAAGATGTCTCTCCGCCTGACGTTGGTCAACAGCGATGGGAACATAACACCTTCCCTCCTTCTCGTCCTGCGCCCATGCAGGATCATGTCTTCACCAACTCATACGGTTCCAGCAACACCTTGGTATCGAGTACCGACTCTCCCGCCGGGTACAGCGGATACATGCCTCTTCACCTTCATCAACAGCATCACTCGCACTCCGGGCCTACCTATGCGGACTCCTCGGGTCTGCCTATCGACCCAAGCCGGATACCCAGGGGTGCATCAATGGACATGACCAAGGCGGAATGGACGTCGACAGGGGTGGACGGCATCGTCAATGCTGCGCAGGGCTATGCGGTGTATGGACACATCCCCGGTCCGCCGCCCCTGGGCACTTCTCTCAGTCCGGGATGTGGGGAGATGGAGGGTAAAGCCGGGAGTGGGTATCACACAATGGAGGACGGCTATGAGGCATTTCGCGGTAGTCACAGTCAGTAAGGTGTGGGTGGACAGGGTGAGGATGGATCACCTGGGCAGGAGGAGGTGACCCTTTGGCGCGCCCTTGGGGCAGTTTGTATACTTGTAGAAACAGATGCTGGGCTTTTGGGCACTCATGAGTATCGTGCATGTTGTCTCTGCAGCGAGCAGGCAGCTGCTGCTGCCGGACTTTGCGGAGAAAAGACGGAGAAATCTCGGGATGGGCCGGCATGGTCTGGCCTTGGATGTTGCGCCGCGGCTCTGGTGGATCGATCCCCTGGGTGGATGACCCTGAAATTACGACGTTTGGCTGCTGTACCGGCAAAAGTGGCAAGGAAAGGTAAAGTTGCCCTTACCTTGCTCGACTGACTCCGCACCTGCTCGCTCTGCTGCCCTTGCGCCGTGACACTGTGTACAAATTTTGAGCGCTACCCAGATCAATCGAATTGGCCGTGTCATACCTATACTACGATCGCTTTGTCAGGCATCGACATCCAATACGCACACCGCCAGCAGGCGAATCGCCACTCTCAGCCGGCAGCCGCTTGCTTTCTAGCCATTTTTGCTCGAGTCGACCCGACGTTTGAGGAGAGAAGGACTCACCGCGATCTTCGTGGTTGACCCCTCATTGGCGTAGGTGAGTAAGAAACACCCGTATCGCCTCCCCTCATCGACATCGGAAGAAAGCGGGAGAAGCTGGAACCTGTCGGAGCATGAAGCAGAACGCGCCTATACCCCTCTTAAAAACCCATCCTTTCACTCACTCCTCCTGTGTCTTCTGCCCTCTGTCGCTTTCAGCCTATATCGCTTGCTGACATCCGCCATAGCCGCCACTCCTCCACTTGACATTCGTCACGATAGCGACTTCTACTCCTTCGCCGCCGTACAACGGCCCTTCCCCGAGATCAACAACATCATCTAAATCGTCCCCTCACTCGTCTGGGTCATTTAGTGTAACTGCTTCGTCAGGGACCTCTCGGCTCCGTCCCATCCTTCCTCGTCCGTCTGGACCAGCCGTTGCCACCACTTCAGCGTCGGCGTTTAGCTCGACGACTGCAGGTGGCAGGATGGACAAGATGGCTTCGAGGACGGGGACGGGGAGTAAGAAGGGTCCCTTCACTGTGGATTCGGGAGGGGGAAAGGTACCCAACGCGAAGAAAATCATCGGTCATAATCCATCGCCAGCGGGGCCGTCGAGGGCGAACGTGTCTCCAGTGCAGAAAACAAAAAATCAGTTCCAGCGACCAGCGCCACCCCCCAGCCGGCCACAGCAGCACTTGCTGCAACACATTCAGCAGGCACAAAGTCATCCACACCAACCACAGTACCAGCCACAACTGCAGCAGCAGCCACAACTCCAGAACCAGTTCTCGCCCCTACAGTACACTGTACTCCAGCAGCAGCAGCAGCAGCACCAACAGCTCATGAGCCAATTCATGCAGCCATCCCCTCCCAACCCCATGCTTGTTCCCCAGCACAGTCGGCAGAACTCTTTCCAACAAGATCCATATTCTTCCATTGCCACCACTCCGAATCCCCTTACTCCTATCGATAACTCCCAGTTTGGCTCAGCGCCTACGAACTCCGCTTTCGCCTCGTTCGCCCAGCAATCGGGCTTTGGACAAGGGAACGGGATGGCATCAGGTTCGTTGCCTCACGAGGCGTCATCAGCGCCATGGAACGGAGTCCAGCCGAGCCAATCTGCTGCGCAGTCACCTGTGGACTGGAACGGTCCAGGAATGTCGTGGCTGTTCCCTCCGGGTCAGTCGGCGGTACCAGAGGAGTCAGAAAGGAATATGCTCAACAGCTTGGCGGAACTCATCCAGGAGGAGCAGAGCAAGGAACCATCACCCCAGGATATCGATGCGATTCTGCAAAGCGCATTCGGAGCTACCATATCTCCCGCTCAACAATCTCAGACCCCGCCTCAGATGCCCCCACAATCGACCAGCCTCCTTTCTCGCCAATTACAGAATCAGCCCTACGTCGGTGGTCCACTTTCGCGGACGAACAGCGGGAATACCAATCCAAGTCGATCTTTCCAATCTGGTCAGGCTATACCCACACCCCCGCAAAGCTTCGGCTCGAGCTTCCCCTCGCACAAGCCAAATTTGTCGCTCTGGCCACTACCCGAGCGTGCCACGGCGTATAACGACACACCAGTGACGACGCCCGGCGGCAGTGAATTTGGCTATGGGCAGAGTCCGGCTGAGGTAAGTTAGCACCTGTGGTAGAGCTGATCTTAGCCATCGTCGGCTACATTCCGCATGCCGATCCGGCGAGCTGCTCCTGTTCCTCCTACCAACGCATTCGCATCCTTCTCATCTTCTCCCACTGTACCCGGACCCAGCTCTATGCCTTCAGAAAACGCTCCCCACAATTGGCCACCTGAGCTGAGCTTGTCAGGTCTACCGCCATTCCCTCCAGGTCTTCCCAAGGAGTCTATCACACGTTTGCTAGATTTCGGCTTGTTTGGACTGGAATGGGCAATCAGGATGGGAGTGGGGATCGGGATCGCATCAGCACAACATGCCTCGCAGCAGATGGAGACACAAGTATCCAACAATACCCAGTCCTCAAAGATCCCAACACCAACAAAGAAGAAGTCTGGGACTATACGACCACAGCCCATTGCATCCACCTCTTTCCGAAGTGCCGCACCTGAATCGCGCACCAACGTCGTCCTCGATAATATCCTCAACGACAACTTCTTCTCCATCCGCTCGCCAGTACAACAGACGGGCTTCACCTTCCCCTCTGTACGAGATGTAGGAGCCAGTCCGGAACCGTCAATCATGTCCCCGCTTAATGAGGCAAAGGATCCACTGGCGACATGGAAGGCGTTTGGAAAGGCGAAGGACACGCTACCGGAGAAGAAGCTGGAAAATCTCACTTGGAGAATGTTCCACTTGCAACTGAAGAAGCAGGAGGAGGAGCAGTCATCGCTGGGCAAGAGCGCGACGACCAGTCGGGGTTTCCAGGCGGGATCGTTGGACACGGTGCGCGAAGAGAAGTCGGCGAATTCGCCCGAAGACGCGGCGCCCGTTGAGGCCGAGAGAGGGAGAAGTAAGGGGAAGAGCAGGGTTGTGGGGTTCAACAATGTGCCCAGTCCGCAGGATGCCGTGGAGGATGGGTGAGTCATGCTTGTGGTAAAGCTAACGCGAAGTGGTATGGATTGGCGAGCTGCGAGTCGATCTCGGTCAAGAGTACAGCAGGATTGGAGAATGGCTTCGAGGTCAAGGTCGCGATCGGTCGCTCCTCGCTCTTCAGGTTTCGGATCCGGTTTCGAGCGCCGAGCGGAGGACTTACTCTCGCATGGCCCAATGCTCAATGGCAATATGGGTCAAAGCATGCCTCAGCCCGCTGCCAATTGGCAGCAATCCTCGAATCTCGGAGCGGTATCCTCAGTTCCCGGCGACTACTCTCAGGACTTCACAAATGAGTTCGACCTCAACGCTCCGGCCTTTGATCCCCTTTCCAACTCTGTCCCCCAGAACCAGCTATCGCAAATGCTCGGTAGTCCCACCAAGAACGGTTGGGCCGCGAATCTACCGGGTATCGCGGGACCGGGACTCTACACTCAGACTGAGGAGAATTATCACCCTCAATTCGGTTTCTTGCCCCGCCGTGTGCGAAAGACGAGCTTCGATCATACCATCTACCAATCTCCCGAGCATACCCCCCGCGGTCTTCCTGTGGACATCAATCCCCGGAAACGCCAGGCAGAGTCTTCGCCTAGGGACGGAGCCAATGTTCGTCTACCCGAAGAGGGCGATTTCCCCTCTTCAGACTTTACATTTTCGTTCCCGCAGGAACTTGGTAATATCTTTGATCTACCCGGATCAGCCACTGCTATCGGTACCAATCACCCTACGCCGGAGGATAAGGCTTGGTTCCTCGCGCCGCAACCTCAATCAGGCTCGGCGGCGGGCACGAATCATCCCACGCCAGAGGACAATACGTGGTTGAGCCAATCTCAACCTGCTACCGGTAACAATTCGGCCTTCGGCTCGCCAGCGCCCGGGTCATTCGGTATCGATCCTAGGCTCATGGCGTCCCAGTCGGTAGGTACGGGTACGGGCGAAGAAGCATACGACTTCTCGCAATTGATGTCCTTGTACATCAACACAAATGCGTCGGCATCACCCTTCACCCACATCAACCCCTCGCAAGTCATTGGTCAGGCCCCCAACGAGACCAGCGGCCACGGACTATCAGGGTCGAGCGGGGAGCAATCGGGCGAAGGTCAATCAGCCCGAGGCAGCTTCTCACAATCTCCCCATGTTCCGCCTCCAGCGCCAACTCGGCCTGCACCAAAGACAGTCGGAGGGAAACCAGTGACCGATAGGCAAACAGTCCCACCGCCAGTCAGGGCCAACTCGTCTCCCAACCTCCAGGCTTTGAGGATGCAGGGCATGAGCTCGTCGTCTACTTCTCGGCCGACGACGGGTAAAGGCTCGTCTTCGTCGAAACATTCGAAACAATCAGCTTCGGTCGTTTCTGTCCCCAAGAAGCAGAGCAAGTCAGGGAATACTACGCCGGGAAGTGAGGATATGGCGGGAAGTGGGACTGAGGGTAAAGTGGCCAAAGCTGGGGATATCATGTCCCTCGGCGAGGATGGCGAGATTACAATATGTCAGAATTGTCAGACTACGAACACGCCATTGTGGAGAAGGAGCGGCGAGGGCGAGCCTTTGTGTAATGCTTGGTGAGTTTTCAATCTAATTTTGAATTTTTTGGTATGAACGTCGCTGATCGTGCAGTGGTCTATTCTATGTGAGTTGAAACGACCGCGCTAATTCGTACTGCCTTGGACATCATACTGACTTATCTAGAAACTGCATGGTATCAAGCGACCTATATCTCTTAAGACGGATGTCATCAAGAAGAGGTTAGTGATCGACATGTGTAGCTGTATCAGGCACTGATGAAGCCCGCAGAAACCGCACGGGCCCAACAGGCAAAGAAACCTCGACTCAAAAGAAACCCGGTAGCAACACCTCTTCATCATCCAATAAATCCAAGACACCTACCGCGCAGTCCAAACCTTCCTCACCCAACACCTCGGGAGCCATGACGATTCTGAAGAAGCAGCGCCGGGCGTCCGATGGGCGGTCCGTTGATCTGAGCGGGAGTCAGCCGGGGTCAGGTAGCTTCGGGCTTACGCCGGGACGGTATGGGTTTGGAAATGGTGGGCTACAGATGTCTACGTCCACTCAATGAGGGGAATTTTGGACACGGAAAGATTGAGGGGAGAACGTGAAGAGACGAGAGATGGTACGGCGAGCGGTACTGCAATCGAAAGAGTTCCTAGATTCAGTCAGAGTTAGAAGTCGTGTACCTCTTGTATCAACAGATCGGCATTGAAGAATTGGATAATCGGAAGGTGGCGTAGGCCTGGTTGTGCGTGTCCCGCAGAAGACAACAGCCATAGCACATAGGGCGCGAGAACAGGAAACAGCCCACGGATCAAGCAGAGTGCAGAGACAAAGCTCATAAGCTGGCCGGTGCTCGAATCCTCGGACGCCATTAAAGTGTTGTTCTTCATTCTTCATCTATCACCGCTAGTCTAGTCAACCACTCGTTACACGAGATGGTTACACTCAAGCCAGACATCCTTCGTATCATCTTCCAACTAGTCCACAATCCTCTACCTCCTCGCCACGCTCCTGAAGGCTCACGCCCCGACCGCTCCTCTATCCGTCAAAATGATCTGTGCGCGCTTCTACGCGTCAGCAAAGGTGAACAGCTCTTCTCTCTGCCCTGCCTAGTGCTGGCGGCCTAGCTGAGATGTCCAGAGTTCTACGATATCGCCACTCCCATCCTATACCACACTGTCGTAACCGACAAATTCCTCCAACTCGTAAATCGTGTAGGAGGCCCCGGCGTCAAGGGGGTCGCGACCAAGATCGAGCTCCTGAGCAAGGTTCAGCACCTGTATATCGAATACTCGGCGAAGGAGGAGAACCCCCTGTTTTCCTACCAAGACATCTTCGAAAATAATCTCTACCACATGATAGGAGGGGTGGACAAGGAGGCTCGAATCAAGCAACGGGACTGGCAGGGCGCTTTGGAAACGCTGTACCTGATTACTGCATGGGATTGCATTGCAGCTGAGAGGGCTCAGTCTAAACGGGTGTTGCAGAGTGTGCAGACATTGGCTACTGGGGCGATTTTCGGGCAGCAGGAGGAGATCTGGAGGAGCATAGGGACACGGTTCGACGAGTGTACCCAGTGGACCTTCGCCGCCCAGCGAGCGACCCTCGACTTCATCCTTCACACACCCTCCCTCCGACACTTCTGCCAAAGCGGTTCTGTGGGCGCACTCAATATCGGAGTCACATACATCACCGACTTGAACCAGAATAGGGTCACCATCGTTTCTCATAATCATTATCATGATCCCACTCTCCTCCCCACCTCCATCGGCGTTCGCTCGCGCTGGTACGTTCATACTCAAGCGAATCACCCCCGCTGCGAAGAATCGATGTATATCAGATGGGCGCGGATGAATATCGAGGACGCACTCAACAATCGGCACAACTTTGCGATGGACCGGGCATACGCTGTGCAGGTTCCAGATTGGGGTCTGGTAGGCGGGGTATACCGCAATTATCCTCAGCAAGCGGGACCAAGCGCGTACAGGCGCACGATGGAGCCTGTGATGGAGAGGTACAGGAAGAAGTTGCCGAGATGGGTCCAGGCGAAAGATGATTGGGAGGCAAACCATCTAAAGGATGCGCCGAACTGCGATGCATGCGGATGGGTACCGGACAGGGCGTGAGATGGCTTCATCTAAAGAGCTGGGGGAGGATGGGTCAAGTAGGGTCGTCGGTTGTCGGATCCAAAGAGCTGCCTTTGCTTGATACTGGAAGGTATGTCCATGGGAGGCGAAGTGCGAGGCGTGTGGATGGCACGGATTGGATGATCAATCACCTGTACGTTGGTCCGCATCCTGATTGGCTTCAGCTCGAGCTGACGGATAGAATAAAGCGAGGCCCAGGCGACATACCCTCACAGCTCACAGAGTTAGTGTCACATCTGACATTTTCAACTTTCGTCATACTGGGGATGCTTTAATATTCCCCACGAGTTGTGTTAACACTGGCGGATCTGGGGCACCTCGCAATGAAGCTGCGGGTCGAATGCAGGGTCAGTAGTTGCTGGCATGCACGCGATTCGGCTCTGATCAGTGGATATGTATGTGTCAGCGGCGTTAGAGTGGCTGAATCCGCCAGGTGGGATTCGCCATTCATTGCCGCTCGCCATTCGCTGCCCAAGGGTGCAACGAGATTGCGGGCGCCCTCCACTTGTCCTATCTCGAGCTATCATATTAGATGTCGCAAGACAAGATACTCCTGGCTGGGGGCTTCAGAACAGTGCCACCGCCCCTCGCGAAACACATTACACTTGAGTTATACTATGGCGTTTCCTCTCCCTGGGCCCTATTGGGCGCTCCAGTCATAGAAGAAATCGCCAAGAGCTTTGGCCTTAAAGTTCACTTGAAGCCTATAGTAGTTGTCGAAGAGAACGGTGGAATCCGTGTGAGTAAAACCCATAAATTAAGCAGCGCCATCATGCATCAAGCTTGGCTGACTTGTCCAGCTCAAAAGTAGACATGAAGCCCGACAAGCTTATCACGCGCTTGACCTTTATCGCGTTGCCAAATCCCACCATGTCCCCATGATACCCTCACCAAAGTACTACCCCCAAGCGCCGGGCACTATCGAGCTAGCCGGTCAAGCCATCATCCGCGTTCAACAACGGTATGGTGTGGGCTCGCAACAGGCCTTGCGCTTTTCACACGAGATTCAGCGGTGCATCTGGGTGACGGAGGAAGGCGATCATACGGATATCGAGGTGCTGCGTGCTATTGCAAGGAGATGCGGTATTTCAGATGAGGCTGTCAAGGCGGATGTGATTGATGCAAGAGGGAACAAGGAAGACGCGGGAGTGCAGGAGTGGGACAAGAATCACGAGGAGGCCGTTCAACTGGGTAAGTCAACCGTCTTCTACCGGCAAGCGCGTGAATTCCAGCTGAGTATTCAGGTATCTTTGGAACGCCGAATTACGTCGTGAACGGAGAGATATTCTGGGGCCAGGACAGGCTAGACTATGTCAAGGAGCGCATCATGGAGCTGATCAACGCCGGGGCCACGCCTGTAAAGTACGAGGCTCGTCCTCAGACGTAGGGAATATTGCGGCTCTTGATGTGACATGTATTGTCCATCGGCGCGGTTCTGACAAAGCGATGTGTACAGTCCCACATCACCCTCCTTGTCTCCAATAAAGCAAAGTATGAGGATAGCATGAAGTAGCAGGAGGAAGGAGACTGGAAGGAAACGATTGGAAACTTGCCCCATCCGGCGAATTCGGCCTTACGAGACAAGGAAGATCTTATCGCTTCCCGCGTCAGGCACCGGGAAGGATGCACCACTCAGATGAAAATCCGTCAAACTCAATCCTCTCTTTTGCTCCATACAGCTAGTAGCTCCATGCATGCAATTGTCTGTCATCTTGGTTCTCGATTGTCCAGTGAGAGTAAAGAAGGAGTGTAGGCGACTTGGTTGTCCTGTATGGCGCGCCCGGATGCAAAAAGCTCAAAGCTAAGCATGCCGTAAGTGATCAGGAATGACCAAACGCGGCCTTCTTTTTGGCACAGGTGGCACAGGGGCACTATTCTGACCTTGCTTCCCGCATCACGGCGTTACATGCTTTTCACCGATGGCTAATTACAATCTGTATGACCCCAAAGAACCATCTGAGTCTGACTGTGACAGACGGCATATAAGGGCTTAAGGGATTTCACCTTCCTCCTTCTTCACCTGTCTAAACCACAGATCCCACCCTTCGTTTTCTGTTCCATCCATCGAGCATTGATTGCTCCATCTCTTATATTTTCTCGGCAACTTAATCACCGACGTCTGTGACGCTCAACTCAAACCCTTATATTCACAAGCTCGAAGCTGCGCTTCGCTTCTCTACATATCAACCTACCTACACATATACTCTCGCATTCGATTCTCATCTGGCCGGTCCAGATCCTTCGCTTGCCCTAATCAAACAACACACATCATTCGGACACACTCCACCCCACTGCTCATCATCGCGATGCTCTTCTCTACCTTTACCTCTTTGGCCGTTGCGTCTATGGCAGTCGCCCAGCCGATTGTGCAGATGCCCTTCGAGATTGACACCCCTGTAAGCTTTCTCACCGACAGGATTGTCCTACGCGCTCGATGAATTGCTGACTCTGCAGACTGCTATCGCTCAATGCGTCCCCGTCACATTCACATGGACTCCCACTGTCGCCCCCTACTACCTCACCATCCACCACGCCGGCGAGGATGCCACCTTCACAGCTGAGGACGACCCCATCATTGTCCGATCTGCCAACTCTGCCGCCTGGATCATCGACTACCCTGCCGGAACACACGTCCAGGTCCACGTCCGCGATGCCACCGGCGAGGTCACTGCTACGTTGCCAATGCTGGTAGGCGAGGGATACACGGACTGTATGGAGGAGTAGGCGTGTAGAGTTGTTTTGTTTCTAAAGACGGACTTTGGTTATCTCGGCGTTGTTTCTATCTATTTGTTGGTATCAGTTCGGTAGACGGGAGATAGGATTCATATTCGTAATGTAGTCTGGTGCAATCTGGTTACAAGAGCTAGCAGTGCGACATTCTCCGACCCGGCATTACTATTCATGAGCTGAAATCTCATCTGTGAGAGAAACAGACGTACTAAGTCACAGCATCCAGGTGAAGCTTGGTGTGGTGGTTGTAGTTGATCTCAAACTTCTGTAGCACCGTCCATCTCTGAGCAGCCTTGGCAGGATCTGACTCGCCGTGAGGATCTCGTGCGTAGTTGGTCAAAGCTTCATCGAAGCGGACCTGATAGAGCGCAAACGTCGACATGGTGTTCATGAGTTTGGCGTAGACCTAATGTCAGCTCAATTCTAAGCTGTACTCACTCCAAGCAACTTTGACGTCGTCAACATGCACTGTTTCAAGCACGTATCCAAGAAATCCACATGATCCCTCAATAGCTGGTCGACCGTCTGGACATTCGCCAGCTTGTCCTCTAGACTTCTCCAATTTGGCTCTAACACCTCTCCAGTTGCGAAAGCCAAGATTTGCCTAACAAACGCCAACATCCTATCTCTCAACAGGAAGATGCGCCGCTTCCACTTCTCCAAATCCTCATTCCCACTGTTCGTGCGCCATTGCGGCGCTTTGTGCTCCAGCCACATTGCCGATAATGCTGATTCGAGGTAGTGGAGGTGGAGGAGGAAGCGGAAGATGAGCTGATACCGAGTGATGGTCTTGCGAGAGATGACGAGGGATAAAGGGAATCTGACGGAATAGTCGAAAGCCAAGGCATCGATAGCAAGGAGCGTGCGTTCCTTCTCTCCACGCTTTGTTATCTCCTCCTGGTCGTCCAAGACAAACTCGAGTTCTCCATCTTCATTCACATTCCCCGTCCGACTGACAATCTTCATGAGCCACTCATAAAGCCCTTGGCTCTGCAGAGTGACCTTGAGATCGTCTTTGTACGGGTCGTTTGAGCTGGAACTCGAGGGATTGCGGACGGCGAGGTCAAGCAGGGATTGTAGCTTGACAAGTGAGGCGTTTTTGGCGGGTTTGCGAAGCTCAGGTCCGGCGAGATCCAGGAAGTTGGTCAGGAAGTCGGACTGATCGAGGAAGAACCAATGTTTCATTGATCTGTCGTCGTCAGCGCTGGACAATTCATTGACTGACCTTAGATGTGGTATCAACTCTTGCTCATCAATCATCAATTTCAGCAATGTCCTGTTGGCGTGTATGTAAGCATCCTCTATCCGTTTGTAGAATCTGACATCAGCACAAAGCGACGCAGTTACTCACTTCGCCTCATTCACTACGACCATGTCTGCCTCTTCCGCCTGGTCGGGCTTCTTCACCTCGATCCCGCATTCCCGGATGACATTCAGGTATTTCCCGGCGAGCAGGATCTTATGTTTCCATGGTTGGAGAAAGGTCGGTATGCATGCGCCGCCAGGAAGACGATTCAGACCGGGACGAGGTGGAGGTGCGGTCGCGGATATTGTAGGCGCTTTGGTCGAGCCTACTTTGGTAGATGCTACTGTTGAGCCGTCTCTTAGCTGATCTGATCAGCTCTGCCTACCCCTCATTTTATCTCTGCCATGAAGGGGAACCTACCGTATACCGTCGCTCCCAGTACTCGTCCGTATAATCACTCTCTAGGACGACCTTGGTAATGTGCCCGCTCTCCTTCACCATGAACTCGTCGAAGGGGTCGGAAAGGTGTCCGGTGGTGATCCAGCGGAGGAGCATCCGGGAATATGGTTGAGCAGCGTGTAGCAGGAGATTGGAGTGCAATGTGGAAGCTGTCGGATCACTGTGTCATCAGCTTGACACCTCTTACGCCTGCTCCGCCAAGACCCACCCGCTCATCGTGATGTCCCGTTCAGACACAATCCCCAACACTTCCCCTCCCAATACCAGCCCGCCCCCATCCAGGCCATCCTGAGCATTCAGGTTCTTCATCAGCCCCTTCAGACCCGCTCCGCCCAATCCTAGCTCCGCTGCCATTCCTCCCAGGCCATCATCGTCTTCGTCCGTCGCATCGGAGTTGTCGATCTGCACATCGTCCGTTTCTAAGGCTTGACACAGAGATGCTAGGAGAGTCATGGTATGTAGAGTTGGATGTAGGTGGAAGTAGAGCGTTTGTAGGGTGAACGTTGATGACTGCAGGAAGAGGGATTCGAGCTGGGCAGTGAGGATGCGATACTCCTTGAGCATTTGGCGAATGCCGCTGCAGAGAGCATGGCTGACCATGCCGTACTCAGGACTACCTCTAGTGAAAATCAGCATTTGGTGTTGCGCTTAAGATGCAGGAAACCGTACCGAAGTTCCATCGATGCTTCAACGGAGGTAAAGGCTGTTGCAAGAGGCAATAGCCTCTCCACCAATGACAACAGAGAAGGATCTACACATCAGTAATCATCTCGCCGTCAGGATAGCCCAAGTCCCACCTAGAGACGCATCCACTCTCCATTGGGCGCCCTTCAGTCTCTGCCCCTCGTCGAGCGGATCATATCCATCATCGTACCGAATCAGCTGTCCCTCCACCCCCTGTACAATCAGCCATTATCGCCATCATTCCGGGAACCTACGCACCTGCAACACATATAGCAGATCCTCGCAAATGAACGCCTCCTGTACTTCCAGCGGGACCCCATCTAGTCGTCTTTCCGCCTCTGCCTGCACCCCCGCATCCTCCTCATCCGCCTCCGTCATCCTATTCTCTACCCTGACTTCCACCTCTATTTCTCGCTCGCGGACCCGTTCTGCGGCTTTACCATTGCGAGGCTGCCATACAGGGACCGGGGGACGATGATGCGATGAAGATGACGAGATTGATGGTCCGGCTTGCCGCGAGGGTGAGGGATCTGAAGGGTCAGGCCGAGAAGAGGGCCGGGAGGGTTCTGCCGTGCTGGTCGTCCGGGTAGCATGTCCGTTCACTGACTTCGTCAGCTCAGAATCCATGACACCGTCATACAGGTATCTGTAGCTTACATTGCCGTCGCAACAAGGTCGCAGCATCGGCTGAAACGTCCAACTCTTCGAAAATGGCATCAGGCCTGACTTTCCGGACAGAAGCAAGAGTCCCAGCGATCTAAGCGTATCAGCTAAAGACTTCAGACATTCTCGTTATTGCACAGTCAAGTTGCGCTTCTCAGCCTCTCTGAGTCGAGGAGATAGACGGCCCCGCCGCTCCGAAGTAACATGTAAACAAACCTTGGTGATCTCCTTGTCGGTCAAGCTATACCTCGAATTGCTCGCTTTCCTCGCCGGTCGAGGTGTGAAGGGTACAGTTGAGCCACTGGGCTTTCGAGATGTCGACATCTCTGCCTTGGGGATTGGCTGGTTAGGGCTGGAGAGAGGATGTAGATGGGTGGACAGCCTCTGGCATACCTTGGCTCAGCTTGAGTGGCCAAATCGCGCGAAGCTGCGACGCGCCGGATACACGTGGTGCTTTACGTCAGCGGCCGAAAGTGGCTCCAGGCTGGCATGGCCGGTGGCGAATCTGTGCTGTGGTGCGTGTATGGCAAGCAGGGGGTGTAAGGGGTTACTGGAAAGGATACAGGGTTTCCATTGAATTTGGGGAGTCATGCCGATAGCTGGTGAAGCGGTCACAGATGACGCCAGTTTCAGCCCGCATACATTCTACCAAGCAATTCCTCGATAAGTCAGACATTGATCAAGCCGGGCAAGCCATTTCAAGATGACGCCGTTTGTACAATACCAAGTTGATCCCATGGCTATCGAGTGAGCCCTAAGATCCTGCTGATATGCTACACTCATCGGACTGATGGCTACAGGTTTGATCTGGATCAACTCCAGCACAAGATCCAGGCTGTACGAGCCGAACTTCTCGATGACGAAATTGAAGATGTCGAAGGTGACAGTGACGGCCTGACACCCACTGCTGCTCACTTTGCCACTCCCTCTCAAGCTTGCGACATCACTACTGATACGGCGACCCCATCGCGATTCGCCAAGATCTGCTCTAGGTTCGCCTTTGGCCGTAAAGCCAATGGCGAAGTGGGCGGACATGACTCCCCCTTCAGCGATGTTCACGCCTCAACCTCTTCTTATCGACGAGGCAGTGTAGACTCTGATCTCACGCTCGTCGAATCCTTACCCTATCTCTCTTCCCCCATGAATTCGAAAGACGACGGGCGATATCTTACTCTCCTCGCTCCACTTGTCGCGTGCTTACAGCGGGTTAGCCCTTCTCTCCGGGCGAGTCAAGATCCCGGCCTTCGCATCACCTATTTATTGCGATGCGAGGAAATGTCCGACCTCCTCAAAGAGCTCCAGAAAGAGGCATTATATTTCCCTCTTCCCGGCTTGGGTGAATTTAACAACGACGACATGCGCATGCTGCTCCTCACTGCATTGCACAAGAAGGTCATGATCGAACAGACGAAGTACGCCAATCTTCAAACGCGAGCCCCATCCCCTCTGATCCCCGTGGTGAAGGCTGAGAACCCCTTCATCCTTCACTCTGCGACCCTAGGCAAGGGCAGCACTGTGGTGTCTCGAACTCCATCTCCGCCGAAAGCTATCGCGCCTGTGGTCAAACTCCAAGAGGGTGGCTTCTCAGACTTCATGGGGCACTCGCAGCAGACTTGGCGGATGAATGTGCATCGTCTAGGGAGTTTTCAAGCATCAGCGCTGTTCTCTCCGAGTCCTATTGCTGTCAATACAGCCTTGAGAATGGGAGTCAAGGGGAAGCGTTAGCAAAGAGCATGCAACATTCGTCAGTTGGTGCTTTGATGAGTCAGAATGTCTGTATGCATGGATACTACGATAAGTCGGAGCATACTCGAGCAGCTAGGAGGTCCGTAGGAGTTTCACGTACGAGCCACAAACGCATATATATAACAGGATGGATCATATTCCTTGGGGAGTCTACTGATGACAACCTTCCTGCCGTTTAGAGATATCGTATCATGCCAGGATACCATCCCTATCGCCCGCATTGAACTTGTCCTCGTTGAAGTACTTGGCGCCCTACATAATCAGCTCCATGCACTCCTCACAAGGAGAAGGACCACTCACGATCTTTCTTCCCCCAAATAACCTTCCATCCAGCTCTTTCGTAGCTCTCCACGCTCCCGCCAAACCCGAAAACACGATAAACACCCTCAGACATTCCGCCTCGATGACCGGTTTAGGCTCCACCACATGCAATACCACCCTTTCCACGATTCCCCACTTGCTACATTCTTCCCCGATCTCATCGCTCAATTCCTCATCTACTTCTTCTTCTCCTTCCACCAGACCCGTCAGGCAGACTACCCGACTGGCCTCTCCTAGCCTCTCACGCTCTTCCGCCGCCCGCTGATCTTCGTTCGCATTGATGATTTTACCCCGAGCGTTGGGGGCCTGTACCCATTTCCGCTTCTTGGCGTTTGCCGCTGCGACTTTTTGCTTGGCTTGCTGTCGTTTGGAAAGTGAGGGGTTGACGAGGGTTGCAGCGTGCTCTGCTGATAAGGCGTGGACTATCCCGTCGGCGCGGGCACCAATACCGCTGCCTTCGACGTGGCCCCAGCGCTTCATCACTGCAGAGTCAGCTTTCAACCTCTTTGAATGCTTTTGGATTATTATGAAACTCACTCTTCTCGGCGAATGTACCAGTCCTGAAGAGATCAGCAATGTACATGGTACCTTCACATAGGACTCACTCTTGCTCCCTCGGAATGGCAGTGACCTGTGCCGCAGGTGTGTATACAGGTGCCCCTCCCGAGAGTGAAGGGCCCGTGCCAGCCGACCCGCCCGCCAGAGCTGCGAACTTGGCAGCTATAGCAGCTGCCGCCGCCTTCCGATCTTCCAGCGATTTGGCAGCGGCCGCAGCAGCTGGGTCAACGCTAGGCACCTCTCTTGTGGCAGGAGTGACGAATGTCGGAACGTATGGGGTCGGTGCAGGTGGTGGCGGTGGCTGATAGTGACCGAAACCTGGGATATCGGACGAAGGTGGGGGGATGGGCGGGATGAACTGCGCAGGAGGTGCAAAGTTCGGCATGATGGGTGGCTGTGGCTGGGCGTGCTGTGAGTAGATAGCTTGCGTCATGGCTAGCCTTCTGGCGTAGGGGTCGTCAATCGCTGTCAGCCCTGTCGTAGGTGGTGGAGGCGGAGGCGGGGGTGCTGGACTGTCCGCGGGGCCAGCAGGCTGGCGCGGTGGGAAGCGGGGCGCAATGGAGGGTGGTGGTGAGTACAGCTTGGGCGGGGCGAACGATCTCATAGCTGTCGATATCAGCACCTTATATGCTCACTCCCAAAGATTTCAACCTACCATCTCGCCGTGGTGGAGCCTCTTCTTCACTGTCGGTATAATAGCTGCTTTCCCCACTGCTACCTTCTCTATCCCGCCTCAATTTATCCGCTACGAGCTGTGCCCTCCTCTCCGCGCGGAGCCGCTTCCGGTAGTGCTGATACTCGCCCAGGTCGTTTGGTCGATTCGGCTCATACATGTCGTCTGGCTTGAAGTTGGAGATGAATTGCTGTTGTTGCTGTTTCTTCTTCTGCCCAAGATCAGCCGGGTCTCATACGATCTGAGTGAGGAACCCCACCTTATTCTTCTTCTTGCGCTTCTTCTCTTCCTCCCGATCCCGCTTCATCCTCGTTTCTCCGGCTCCGGACGCTAGAGTCATAGCTGGCGCTTGAGCCAGTACACGGCCATCCTGCCCTAGTGACACTTTTACCGCCTCCGTAGGCTTTCCTCGCACATCGTTAGGTTCAGAAGTACTGCTTCCTGAGGCTGTAGCCGCTCCAACCAGGTCAGGCTGTCGCTCAATGATTGGCGCGGCAGTGTAATTACCGATGGGCCGGGAGGGCTGAGGGGGTGGTCGAGCCGTTTTGATCCGAGGTGCGAAGGCGAGTGCGGGGGAGGGTGCAGCACTCTTGTTACTCTTCTTCGAAGGCTGAATTTTGGGAAGCAGGGGTGTTGAGATTGTTGTCGGCCGGGATGGACCAGCAGCTGAGAAGTCAATTGGGGTCCGTCGCCTTTGAGAGTCGACCCACCGTTGGATCTAGCTTCTTCTTCTCGGGCATCTTTCTGAGCAGCCGCAGCTAGCTCAGCGGCCGAGAACTTGATACCTCCATACAGCGACATGGAAGGTCAATGCAGATCAAAGTAAGGTGTATGTGCAAAGCATGGGCTGTACACCACTGCTGCCTGCGCCAAATACATCCTCGCTTAACTCGCCAAAGTGGGACATGGACCTATAGACACGACCGCCGTAATTGGCCTTTGCTACCTTCCATCTACCACGGCTACCAGCAGCTAGTGGTATCATCTTGTACCATCTACCCAGTCACACTGGTGCATCAGCCATGTTCGACGACCTCCCTCCGCTGCGTCCCTATGTCCGCTGCCTCCCCTCGGCCGACCCAAAAATGTGGAAGGGGTCATTGAGCGAGCAGGTCGAAATCGCCAACCGAGCCCTTGCGGCCTTGGAGGAGGATGTCGACATGGAGGCTGCTGAGTATGTAGCTGCACATCCTGAATTTGAGAAGGCCAATATCCCTACGAGTGGAAGCAGCGTAAGTAGCATCATTCCGCTCCCTAAAGTAGGTATGTTGGCTGACGTTATGCGCAGGAACCTCATCGATACTTGCTCCTCGATACCAATGTCTGCATCAGTCACCTTGCTCTCGTAGTGCAAGTGTACGACTTCTTTACCGCCCGTACCAAGACCCACATGTCGCTTCTTATCCCAACGGCCGTCGTCAACGGTAAGTTGGACCATCCTACCCATGTTGCTCAACAAGAGCTTACCTTCTTCAGAGATTGACACCAAGAAAGCTGGCTACGGTCTCGAAAATGAAGACATCATGTTCCGCGCGCGCGAAGCCAACAGATGGCTCAGAGTGGTCGGCAAGGAGCTGCTGGATACGGGTCGCGGAGCAATACGGTATCAGCGATGGGCCGAGCGGAAGGACAAGACGATCCGGAAGGCCGATGACAGGATTCTTGACTGTGCGCTTTTCTTCCGAGAAAAGATGGGCGGAGAGGTGCTATTTTGGACCGAAGACACCAACTTGGCCATCCTTGTAAGTCGAGAAGTTTGGCTTGCGCACGTTCTGGACTATCATGGCTGATGGTATGCAGGCTGGGGCGGAAGGTTTTAGGACCATGTCCTTCCATCAACCTACACTGTCCAGCATCCTCCAGACCTGCGGCATCGCGGCAGATGCTGCTCATCCGCCCGTTCAAACCCCAGATCACCATGGTCCAACAGACTCGCTGAGCGCTTCTGCGCCCGATGACGGGATGCAGATCGAAGTTGATCTTTACCCGACCCCGCCTGCATCACCTACTCGAAGCACCGCCACTCCTCTTCCCCCTCAATCGACACCTCGTCCCGTCCGGCCAGTCCGGGCATCCTCGTCCTCATCCACCTCGACACCCTCCGCATCCCGTTCACCACAAAAACGATCACCGTCCCAATCGAAGATGTTCCCTCCCCTCCCTTCCCGGATCCCTGTCCCTCCTCGATCTTTGATCCCTATCGACATTCTAGCTCGCCTCACCGCCTTCGCCCAGATCCTCCCCGCCATTCTAAATCTCCCCCTCGACACTTCGCCCTGCCCTCCGACTCCAACGACCCCCACAGCAATATCGACACGCGCCTTCCTCGACCGTCTCGCATCCGGTATTCGGCTTTACAATCTGCCAGAGACCAACCACGAAGGTAATCGCCGGAAATGGCGGCTGGCGGCTTCTTTGATCGATCTTTCAAACTGGGTCAGACCGCCTGATCAACAGCACGTCATCCTGAGCCTTAAAGCTTCCGAGGCGTTGGATGGTGCTTTGGAGGTTTTGACCGAGATGGGAGTGTTTGCTGGGGAACAATATGAATTGCAATGTAGATTAGCAGAATGGAGAGAGCTCGTAGTGCGTATTCGGGCTTTGTAGTTGTTCAGTATAGTGTAGCTGTAGCATGTTGTACATATCTTGATCTATAAGTACTAGCCGATGCGTCATGCTTAGGATTTGAGTCAAATGATCACTATCCGCCACTCCGGCTCAGTCGTACAGGCAAGGCATTACTCCTCAGGATTCACCTGCCATCACACTTGCTTCGCTCGGCTCCAGTATCAGTATGGCCTAGTAGTGGTGGGCTCGCTTCATAGATTGGTTTAACATGTACACCGAAATAAATAGCCGACAAGGAGAAACTATCAAATACCTCGAATCCGCCATGTCTGCTTCTGCCTCACTACTGGCCAGCCTAAGCGCTCTTGCCTCGTAGAGAAGGGTGCAGCTGTAGATGTAAGCGATTACCCAGCCAACATTTTTGTACTCATGCTAGCAATCAACTCACAATCTGCTCATGAAGAGCTTTCCCAGCCGGGACCATGGGGTACACGTGCTCGCTGCTGACGATGCACTCCATGATGATTGGCCGATCATTATCGTACTCTAGGAACTCCTTCATCTTTGCTGGGAGGTCGGCGAGGGTGTCGACTCGGAGTGCTTTACAGTTCATAGCTTCGGCAAGCTTGACGAAATTTGGGTTGTGCATCCGTGTGTGAGAGTATCGGTTCTCGTAGAACAGGTCTGGAGTGTCAGCTTTGCACGCCAAAATTTGGAGAACATCGTAGCTCACCCTGCCATTGCTCTACCATTCCCTGGAACTCATTGTTGAATAGCAAAACCTTGACACCAATGTTGAATTGATCCGCAGTCGCCAATTCCATCGCCGTCATGCTGAATGAAGCATCTCCGTCGATGTCCACTACGATCTTTTCGGGCGCAGCGACTTTGGCTCCAATGGCTGAGGGTAGACCGAAACCCATCGTTCCTAGTCCTCCGGAAGATACCCAAGATCGGGGCTCGGACCATCGGTAGTACTGGCATGCCCACATTTGATGTTGTCCCACACCGGTGGTGACGATGACTTTCTCCTCTGAAAGGGTTAGCGCGGATATCACCTTTTATAGCGCGTACTCACTGCCTAGAATCTCCACCTGGTCGTTCAACTCCCTGACAATCTCTTGCGGCTTCAACTTCTGGCCCTCCTGACTTGGGATGAACGTGAAGGGATATCTCTCCTTGTTGGCTTTACACCTCGATATCCACGCTGAGCGATCCACGGCCTTGATCTGGGGCAGGAGCTCCGCCATGCTCGCTACGACATCCCCTAGAACCGGGATATCCGCCTGGATAATTTTGTTGATGTTTTTAGGCTGGATCTCGAAGTGGATGATACCACCTCGTCCCTCAAGCGATGCGGCTCGGGCAGCAGGAGCAAAGGTGTCGACTTTACCGGTAATTCGATCGTCGAATCGTGCACCGAGAGCAATGACGACGTCTGCTTCCTGCATGGCGAAGTTTGCGTACGCGGCGCCGTGCATACCGATCATGTGCAGAGACTTCTCGTCCCGCTCATCGTATGCGCCGAGACCCTGAAGGGTGGTAGTGACGGGGATAGCACCGAGATCGGCGATTTGGCGGAGGAGTTTTGGGCCCTCGGGTGAGGATAGAACACCATTTCCGCAGTAGATGATGGGTCGCTTGGCACTATTTATCATGTTGGCCGCGGCGGAAATGAGCGATGCGTCTCCAGGACGGGGACCGGTGTGGGTGACGGGGTTGAGAGGGGATGAGGGTAGGTAAGGTGATGAGCCGACCTGAACGGCTTTGGCAGGGATGGGATTACGGAGGATGGCGGCAGTGACGTCTTTTGGTAGATCGACGAGGACGGGACCCGGTCGGCCAGTCGTAGCGATCTTGAACGCTTCGTTTATCCGACGAGGTAGTTCCGAAATATCCTTCACCATGACGTTCCACTTGGTGCAACTGCGTGAGATACCAATGACGTCGGCCTCCTGGAAAGCATCCGAACCGATCAGGTTCGTCGCTACCTGTCCGCAGAGGACGACCATGGGAATTCCGTCTGACAGCGCGTCCTGCATTGGGGTAATGACGTTTGTAGCGCCTGGACCGGAAGTGACGAGCACGACACCGGGTTGACCAGATACGCGAGCATAGCCTTCAGCCATGTGTCCCGCACCCTGCTCGTGTCGAGGAAGAATGAAATCGAAGACGGGCGAATCGTGGATGGCGTCAAAGACGGGCAGGATAGCGCCTCCGGGGTATCCGAAGACTTTCTTGACTTCATGTCTGCGCAGCATTTCGTGTATGATCTGACCACCCGACATGCCAATGAAACTATCGTCAGCTACCTCTTGACATTGACTTACGAGTAATCTAGGCCATTCCGGACTTGTGAATCCCCCTCGAGCGGATCCCTGTACTGCGGGCTCTCCTTGATTTGCGCCTGTGGCGGAACCTGGAAATTTGGGCTGGGGTTGGGGCGGACGACGGGCGCAGCACCGGTGGACGCGCTAGACTGGATACGTCTGACGTGATCTCGTACTCGTGCCTTAGCTTCGAGAGTCATGCCCTTCTCGCGCGCAGAAGGGTGGACGGCATTTTGGACGGCGGAAGTGTGGACCTCAGATCGGGTCGAGGTGGATTTTTGGCGGATCACGCGGGAGGTGGAAGGGAGGGATTTTAGGATTCTGGTGGAGCGAAGCATGGTGATTGAGGAGTGTAGGGAGGTGTGAGGGAGGGTGAAGGGGTGCTCTGTGTGAGCTTTTAGGTGTGAGTGGTGTAGATCGAGTAACTTTTTGTCGGCTGGCTCGCTTCGACTCGCAGATCACTCACCCGGCCGAGCGGAATCAACTCAAGGTGGCAACAAGCGGCGAAGGCCGGCGGTGGGTGGAGGCGGAGACCCCGCTCATTAC
Organism: Dioszegia aurantiaca; assembly: GCA_001600655.1. NCBI lineage: Eukaryota > Fungi > Basidiomycota > Tremellomycetes > Tremellales > Bulleribasidiaceae > Dioszegia > Dioszegia aurantiaca. The sequence continues at coordinate 652,079 of BCKN01000007.1, forward strand.
GGCAGCCGGCATGGGTCGGACCGAACTTACCCCGCACCTCCTTCCTTGGCTGGCTTCGCAGCTTGACGCATACTCATAATACTTGCTCCGCAGTTGCATCCAGATCACCCAGCTCAGCAGATCATCCAGCTCTTCGGGCCAGGCTCAGAACAAATCATCACAATCCTCGTAGCGCAGCGGACCGCGTAGTGGCTCCTTCCTCCGACAATTCGCCTTCCTACTTCCAAGATGACCGACCAAGTCCCCCTCTCGAAAGATATGGCCTCGGCCAACATCCACGCTGAGGATGCTTCGCCAGAGCCAGCCAACTTCAAACCCAAGTCAAATCCCGCTTTCATCCTGCATGGCAAGCTGTCGACATCGTTCCAGGAGGTGAGGTCTTCTGACGCGGAGACTGGGCTTGGCTAATGTGTCAGCTTCCTGTCCCTTCAGTCGGTCCCGATGAGGTTCTGGTAGAGATCAAGAAAACTGTGAGCTGAGTTCCATTCACCTTTGAGGGACATAATGAGCTGACGTAGCAGGGTATTTGCGGATCCGATGTTCACTGTGCGTCCTGTCACTCCCCGTGAATATCACTGCTGACATCTAGTCTACAACACCGGGAAGATGGGTCTCGTATCGTGCACGGGCGACATGTGTCTCGGGCACGAGTCCTCAGGTGTCATTGCACAGCTGGGCTCTAACCTCGCCGCTCTGTCGCGCAAGGCTGGACCCAAAGTCGAGGGCGGCAAGAAGGGTGCGGCGAAGCATGTCTGGAGGGTCGGAGATCGCGTGACGCTCGAGCCCGGAGTGACATGCAGGATGTGCCCGGACTGCAGGGGTGGTCGATATCAGGTCAGCTCAATAGGCCTTGTACACGTCATGATCAAAGCTGATGATGTAGATCTGCGAGCATATGGCTTTCGCAGCGTACCCGCCATTCGACGGTACCCTCCAACGGTACTACAAGCTGTACGTGTACCCCATCTACTCTCTGCTAACACTCAGCCCCGCAGACCTAGTCTACCCCCTTCCCGACTCCGTCGAGCTAGTCTACGGAGCAATGATGGAGCCTCTCTCCGTAGCAGTGCACGGAATTGCCAATGTCGGTAAACTTCGTACAGGCGAGAATGTTCTCATTTTCGGTGCTGGGCCCGTGGGGTTGCTCGCTATGGGCGTAGCTAAGGGATTGGGGGCTGGCCGGATCGTAGCGGTGGATATCAATGAGGCTCGACTGAAGTTCGCCAAAGAGTATGCGGCTACGGATATTTACATCCCAGTATGTTGTCGAGTGCCCTCGTCAGGGTTTGTGCTAAGCGTACAGACTAAACAGAATGCCGACGAGTCTCGACCGGATTACTCCCTGCGCGCAGCCAAGGATCTGCTTGAGTCTCTTGGTATCCCAGCCAGGGGTCCAGGATCTATTGATCTCGTCATGGACGCTACAGGAGCGGAGGTGTGCATTCAGATGGGCATCAACGCGGTCAGACCAGGGTGAGCTGACTGTCTTGATGTGCAGTAATGTCCACAAGCTGACGTATCAGTGGTGTTTGTGTTCAGACAGGTTTCGGTCCACCCGACATCACTATCCCCTTGTTCCGGTTGACCACTGAAGAGATCCAGCTCAAGGGATGCTGGAGGTACGGTAGTGGCGATTAGTGCGTCTATCATTTGCTCGACCAGGAGCGCAAAAGCTGATACATCAGTCCTCTCTCGATTGATCTAGTGGCTCGGGGACTAGTCGACCTGAAGCCATTGCTCACTCACGAGTTCGCGTTTAAGGACGCGTTGGAGGCGTTTGAAGCTACCAAGACGGGCAAAGGGCCAGATGGTAAGACATTGATCAAGGCGGTGATTTCCGGTCCGGAGTGAGATAAGGGAATTAAAGAGGTGTGGATGTCATATTCGGGGATCTTGTGAGATTTAGTCAGGAGGCTAGGTAGTAGTGTATCAACTTGAGTCATAGCATACAGTACAGTTGCAGACCACCGTTCAAGTACCGCCATGCAGTACCCCACGCAATGCAAGGGGGACTCGAAAAGTGGAGGCTAGATCTGCTTCCGTCGGAAGGCCGAGCCCCGCCGAGCCCGAGCTTGAGCTGACTTTTGCACTCAACTCATACATCACCTTCATCACAGACTTATACCCCACACAGGTATCAAACAAACATGGCGTGAGTTCGTTGAAGTGCGGATCAACGAAACGTGAAATCCGAGCTGATTGATCCAGGACGTATGTCACGCGTCCAGGATTTCCGCACTCTGTTCCCTTCTGACTAATTCTGCAGCTTCATGAACTGGGCCAAGAGTCCCGCAGCTCGTCAATACTTCTTCAGTGAGTGCTTCACGCTTAAGAGTATATGGATCTAGCTGACTAATGGACAGGTACCCACTTCTGGGGACCAGTACGTGAAAATTACTATTCAGAACGATTTTTTCGCTGCTTATCGGTAGATCGCCAACTGGGGCCTGCCTATCGCTGCCTTGACAGACCTGATCTATCGTGATGAGAATTCCATATCAGGCGTGATGAGCCCAACTCGAAAGCTTATCCTCTTTGAATGCCTCGGCATGGTCATCAGAAACGTACAGAGCTAACGCTGACCTTCACAGTGGCCGCTTATTCGTGAGTTTTCGTCTTGCAAGATTAATCCTGGACCTGAGGGACGCTACTGACTGTACCAGTATGATCTTCATGCGCTTCGCCTGGCGTGTCCAACCCCGTAACTACCTCCTCTTCGCCTGCCACGCCACCAACGCGACCGCGCAGACCATACAAGAAGGCCGATTCTTGAACTACTGGTACTTTGGCGGAAGGGAGGCTAAGCACCCCGTTGCGTCGCCTGTTCTCGATGCGGTCGACAAGGTCAAGGAGAAAGCTGGGGAGGCTGTTAAGGCTGTCAAGGCCTAGGAAGGAAGACTCGAAGTGAGGGGCGCAAGAGGGCGGAATTTTCGGGAAGGAGCGAAATGAGTGGGACGGATGGACATGAGATGGAGATGGATTAGGGGGCCGGGCGGAGTTGATTTGGGGGGGTATCTGAGCCTCGATGAACCAGGGATCGAGGAGGGAATGGATGATCATGAGTGCCTCTGGGGGAAATGTACAACATGGGATCAAGCGATAGGATAGGGCAACTCCATCGGTGTTGTCGATGCTCATTCTCTCATTTGGCTATGGTAATATCACTGGCTGATACCTCACTAATCAGCAGTAACAGAATCTAGAGTAGGGTGCAAATCTGCCACGCTCCGGGATGACCGGACTTGTCAGAATGTTGCTACCCCTGATTTCTGAAACGCCTGCACTCGCTCGCTCGGACCACCCAGACGCCTCTTCAGCTATCCACTCTCTACCACTCGCCATCCGAAAGTCAACCAGCGAAGTCCCGGCATCCACTCCCTCTCCCGACCTTCGTCAACTCTTTGGGCCTATATCCTTCAACTCCTTCCACTTCTGAACACGACTTCGCACGACCAGACCAACCTACACGCGCATCATGCCGCCGCCCCTTCCCGCTGACGTCCTGCATCACATCTTCCGTCACTTACGACGACCACTCCCTCCTGCCCACACAAAGCTTAACGACAGGTCTTGTCTTCGACAGCCGGAGCTTTTAGCGTGTCTCAGAGTGTGTCGAGGCGAGTTGGACGTGGAGTGTGTCATCACGTCAGCTGATGTTGTAGAATGGTACAATACCGCTGCTCCCATCCTCTACAAATTCGTTACCACCGACGACTTCCCCGGCTTCCTCTACTGCTACAAGCGACCCGGTGCCCTAACCCACTTCATCATTCCCGGAATCATTTCCAAAGCCAGCCTGCTCGGTTTCACTCAGCGTCTATTCATCGAGTACGCACACAAAAGCGGTGTGAATATCGAGGAGAATGACGATCGGTTGACATGGATCAAGGAGAATATGATGGAGAGCCTCAGTCATGAGGAAATGGAAGACCTCTTCGACCCCGAAATGGCGTCCGTCGTCCACCTAGCTTGCGAGGTCAGGGCTCTCTCGGTGGCACTGGACCTGAATACTGCTTACCCAAATTATCGAAACCCAACTTCCTTCACTCGCTTGCGCACACTTTCGGTCGGCGCGTTTTTCGGGCACGAAGAAGAAGATTTGCAGGAGGAGCATGGCCCCACCGGAGACTGGGACGAATACGGACGGTTGCTGCGCGAAACGAGACGTTCGTTCTGCCAGTTCGTCTCGGGTGTCAGCACTTTACAACAATACTGCCAGGCGCCCCCTTCTGGAGCGCTTTCCATAACTGCCATCGGCCGACAAACGCGGAGGGACTGGGTTGGGCCTTCTAGTATCGCTTTTCACAGAAGTCATTCCGGAGAAATCCTCCCGCATCCGATCATTGGCATCCCACTGCGCTGGTATATCCACACAGCTCAGTGGCAGGGATTTGCAAAAGAGGCGTTCCACGACTTGTCAGTCGGGGAATATCGCCACTATCAAGAACGGCGTGATGAGCTCGCTCTCGGGCAAGAGTGTACTCCGCTTCAACTACGCCTCGACCTTACCGTCTATCATGGTCTCCCAGCCTGGATGGACTCGCCTAGGGAGTATGGCTCACCCACTTGCCTTGATCGACCTCAACCGAGAACGGATGAAGCCAGGGCCGAATGGCGCATCGAATCGGTCGACATCGAGAGGGCGATACTGGCGAATGCGCGACCGGTCCGGAAAGGCGTATCTGCAACTGGCGACGCGTTTTTGGCGGACAAACTCACATGGAAACAACTCTTTGATGCTCCGCCATGCGATGCTTGCGGATGGCGGTATGAGGAGTAAGGGGGATACAAGGAGTCAGAGTGGGTGGAGTGGACCGATGTGAGTGTTGAAGAAGAATCGCGCTTAAATGAGGGTTCGGCTGATGGGCAACAGATGATTCGCAGTGAAACCATGGATGATAAAATAATGGAGAGGGAGACACGTGTGAGTAAGTGCATTCTATGCCTCCGAGGTAGGACGCGCAGCTGATCTGGAGCAGAGGAAGAGCGATGAATACGCGGAGACAAGATTGAGCTGAGGAATGACATGAATCGGAGTGCGGTCGGGAGACTGAGTGGGCCCGAATGATCACATGTGCAGGAGGACATTGAGCTTCCCAGTCAGCGCAAGAGGTCGGTGCTGGTATTTACACCAGGAGACGCTCTTGTCAGGCTGGAACTCCGGATTGCATTCCACAACGCTGTCTGCTCCGATCAGTCATTACACGATGATGCCTTCATCATCTTCGTCTGGTACAACATCTGCTCCTTTACATCACTTCAGACTGGTCTGAGCGTTCCTCAGTGCGAGGTAGGCCTGATCCGCGCCAGGCCCCTATATGATCAGCATAGTCCTTGAGACTCGCCTAGACTCTATCCGCTTATCGATACCATACGCCTCGACTGGTAGAAAGATGAACTTACCAGATTCCGCACAACGTGCCACATCTCTAGACCCTTGTACCGCAATTTGGTCCGCGGGTCAGTATATCCCGCATGGAGACCAGTGATATCGCAGTACTTCTTGGCGGGTAGCAGGGAAGGTGGAGCGGTAGGCGTATGATCTGCACATTCAGCACTAGACCCATGGCTCATGCGGAGACCAGACTCACACGTGAATACCTCTTTCCTGGGCGTACTTCCTTCCGCCACAATCGGTCCATTCTCCACCTTATTCTCATCCCCCTCATCCCCACTATCCTCCTTCGCCGGCGTCGTAGCTCCACTACCCGCACCCTCCGTCTCAGCTGGCGTAGTCATGCCACTCGCACCCGCTACTGATCCACCTCCACCTTTGCTCATTCGGGCTTTGACGAGCCCGGCCAAGCTCCCTTTCTTGCCACTTCCCGGACCTCCTCCAGCGACACTCACTCCAGGAGCACCCTTCCTCTTCTTCCCACCGACATCGATTGGCTCTCCCCTCGCTTTCTGTTCCACTTGCGCAGCAGTCAGGAATCCATCGCCGCCCGAAACGCGTTCGCGCTCGAGCGTCAATACCTGCTTGGCGTTCTTCTTGGCTATGATCGATGCGGTTCGTGTGGCAAGGCGGGATTGAAAATTGGGATTCTTGAATGGTCGGTGGACGTCGTGGAAGTTTAATCTATCGGCCAGGGTCTTTTTAAGTCAGTAGGGGTTAAGTCGGAGTGCTAGGAAACTTACAGGTCCGTTATCGTCTGTTGGGCCCGGTGTCGAGTTGTTGGATTTACGCGGAAATCCGCCTCTTCCTCCGGGTCTGGGTGGCCTAAAAGTCAGCCAGATAGCTTGAGAGAACTGTCTCGCTCACATGTTGGCACTTATTCCAGATGGATAGATAAGGTAACAAGGCAAACTTCTTCACAGCGCTCACAGCTGATCACTTCAGGGAAAGGCTTGACGTAACACGTGACCCGCGAACCTGAAACACCTCGGAGATGGCCGCCATTTCTGAAACACCGAGCGGGGAATCCCGCCTGCTCCGCGCTCGGGAAGCTTCGAGAAGCTTGAATTGACACATGATAAGCGCCCGATATATCCGCAAGCCCGACAGCCAGCTCAATAGACGGCCTATCAATCTCTATTCACCCATCAGATTCACACAGCATGAACTCTTTCAACGGTCTTCGTGAGTTCCCTCCATACGGACTTATCCCATTGAGCAACCACTTGCCTTCAACTGTAGCGAGGCGGGCATGCCTGTACCCAAACCGTTCAAGACATTGATGAGTCAGAGCCTCCTCTCGAGCCGGCTGAGAGGGCAATCGTGAAAGACTACGGAGGATGGGGCAACTTCATGGCCTCGTACGGCCTGAAGCCGTATGAAATGGAGCACGCAGATGAAGGCTTGGATATTGTGCAAGGTTTGGCGCACTCCGATGCGGAGAACGCCAAAGCCGAGCCTGCCAGTGGGACGAAGAAGTGAAACTCGACAAGAGACCTGGGGAGGCGCAATGTGACGAAAGTGAGTTCCATCTTGCGCTGTTGGAGGAGACTTTGCTAATTTCAGTGCGGTGGGAACTCGGCTTCCGAAACCTGAATTATACTCTCTTATGAAGCTATTGCCTTCAGGAACGCAGCATGGTACCCAGCAGAGATATCTCATTGGCATGTAGTGACTAACCTCCATCGCCCTTGACCTAAACCCAAATGTCCCTTCAAACCATCTTCAAGACCTCACCCGTCTTCGCGCCAGCCGCCAAGACCGTTGGGTCTATCCTCCCCTCTCCCTTCTCTGGGTTCCAACCCGCCGCCCTGGACTTCTCCGACATTTCATCCCACCACGGGAATAGCAGATCTCGGCAGATGAGACGGAACCAGGGTGTAAAGGAGTTGACTATATCGATGAGCTCTGCCGGCAGCGCTAGGCCATGAAGGTGCTTACCTGGGTCGGCGAACATAGTTTCTAGCTCCTCTTTTGAGACGTACTCTGCTGCGCTGACCTCGTTGGGGTTGAGGTCGAGGGTGACGTCTAATGCGCAGAAAAGGATGTAGTCGACTACTCCATGAGTTGATGTACGAAACGATGAGAATGAACAAGTGCAGAGCTCAGCACGTACTCTCGTGTTCTCCCCACAACCCATCACTCGGCGCAAGGTAGTGTATTCTCGTCAGGTAGGTGAAGTCCTCTGGTTTGAGCTGCTCTGGTGGGATACCGAGCTCGTGAGGTAGTTTTCGAATAGCAGCTGCTCGAACCCCTGCTCTCATCAGCGAAGTATCTATGCCGGCAAGCAAGTAGACGTACCAGCCTGTTCCCTCTCCACTAGCTCAGACTTAATTGATAGCGGATGGGAACAGCAAGTGTTTGTCCACATGCTGGGGAAGGTGATCTTCTCGTCCGCTCTCTTCTGGAGCAACAGGCGTCCGTCTGATGGTCTGAAGAGGAAGACTGAAAATGCGCGGTGAAGTAGGCCTGAATGGATGTTTGCCATGAGATGACCTAGGATGTCAGCTGATTGGCCAAATACAGACGTGATCTCGAGGCATTTCACCGCTCATCTACGCGATGCAATCGGGATAGGGTCAAGGCGAAGATACACTTACAATCCTTCTTGCTACCCTCCCCGTATGCCTCATCTTTCTCATTCACCAAAATACATCGCTCCTCCATCAGTCTCACTGTAGGATCAGTCGACCGATCGCATCATGTTGCCGGATAGTCCGGCTAGACTCAGGTGGACATACCTTGTTCCTCATCATACGCGTCGAGGTCTGGAGCTGTCTGAGTCATTGTGACGGTGGCGGTGGCGGTGGCGGACATTTTCTCGGTGGCTACTTCAACGCACAGTGAATAGCGGGGGGTTCGTGGGAGGGCAGGGTGAGCTGCGTTGGAGCCAATAGTTAGGTGGCGAATTGTGGGTTTGAACTTTTCCCCAAGCAACGGCCAGGCGCGTGTGGGACGAGGCGGGATCTAAAAACACGTGGATATCTGAAACACTCAGCCAAACCTTATTGCGAAGTCCCAACCTCGCTCTCCCTCAGGTTCTCTCATCAGTCCAGAGTGTGTCAAAATCGCCATTCAACAGGTGACTAGAAGGTCAAAGGCTTTAGCCAACGCGCGTGATCTCCAACCATCCATTCGCTGTCGCCATGTCGGAATTCCGGCTCAACCCTCCCTCCCATGCGCCGCACTTTCCAGCCGAGATCTACACCGCGATCTTCCATTACACGGATGAGCGGACTCTTTGGCGCTTGAGAGGCTGCTCTCGGACTGTCAGAGAAGTAGTAGAGCCGCTCCTGGTGCCGTATTTGGCAAAGAAGACACTTGAGGTTGAGCCTTCGTCCCTCCCTGTCGATAGTGAGTCTTTACGAGACAAGCACACCAAATTCAGCGAGCTGATGAGTGATCAGTGTATCATCCAGATGCGATCACCCTCATTTCCGAGTCGGACGCAGCCAGGCGCATTGCGTTGCAAGGGGCATCCGAACGTCTCGCCAATCACTTCGATGCGTACCCGCCTGCGGCTGCCCATCTTCGGCACCTCGTATTAGAAGTCAGGGATGATGATGCTGTTGCGGGATGGGCCCATATCAGCCGCTTCGCCGCGACTCTGGAAACCCTCTCCATCAGCCTGTTGGATCGCGGAGGCATCTCCAGTTCTTCATCTCGTGAACCCGAAGATGTCTGGCAGATGGATTCCGGAAACCCACTGGCGAATCTGTGTCCCTTCATCTCCCTCTCATACACCTACTACGACCTTGCCAATCTCACTATACTCCACTTCCATACCACCTATCGCGTACTCGAGCACCTGTCATTCCTTCTCTATTGCGCGCCAAACATACGCGAACTAGCGATCAGCTCTACCGCGGGCACGGGCGGAGAGGACTGCGATTTGCTTGTCGACAGGATGCACGACGGCTGTGAGAAGCTCGAGCGAGTCTCTTGCAGTCTGTCCGGGGCGACAATGTCGGAATTATCGGCCTCCCTTAACCAATGCGAAACGCTTCGGTACCTCATCATCCACATCACTCCAGAGACATACTACCACGAGGACCTCAATCTCTACGGCATACTCTGTCAATTACCGGGGTATGAAGCTCTTGAAGGGCTGTGCCTGTACGGGCCGTGCGCCATGGATATGCTCGAGGAATCGGGTTCCGGGGAGCATCCGGGGTGTTTTGATCGCGTGAAGACATTGGTGCTCGAGAGGCAGGCGGACAGGGAGGCGGGAACTGGATCTGCCTTGTACCCTCTACTAGACCCTGTAAGTCTCTTGACGCCGAAAGAATGAGCCACGCTGACACCCAGCAGGCTATTCGACCCGAACTATCCGCAGTGATTCGACTCATCTTCGTCGACCGATCGGGAATGGCGGACGCCTACAGTGATACCTCTTTGCGCGCTCTCTTCGAGCAGTACAGCACGCTCGAGCAAGTGGAGTTCATTAGCGGCACCACTTCTTATCCTGCCGACCCTTTCGCCAACGGAACAGCAGCAACTTGGGCAGAGCGGAATGTCACATCGTGTGTCACCCGATCGGACATCTTGGGCATTGTAACCTCTGGCTGAGGGGCAAGGGCTGCAAAAGAAGTGGCGGTGATGGTGGGAGGAAGAGAAGGATATGGAGCAGTACGGGAGGGCAGCAGGACTGGACGGCACGTGGGAGGGGTTGATGTGAAGGGCTGGTACTGTGAAATTAACCTGATGACATAGTAAGTGCTACAGGAATGACCTTCGATAGGATATGAGTATTCGTAGCACGTCATACACTGCTGGACAGGGCATCTAGTATAGCTGCTGAGTGGCTCGGCCAACCAATATTCCCGCAGATTCCCGCCCGCCGGCCGGATCCCACAAACCTTAAAGTGAAACATCGCGCACGGATATCTGCCGGCGTTATGTATATAAGCGAGCAAGTCCGCCGCCCATCCACCCTTGCCACCCAACCACAAACATACCATCCACCCATCTGTGATCATGTCAGAGATGGCGCCTGCCCTTCATAGACTCCCTATGGAGCTACTGCAGCATATCGCAACGTTCTGCGATGAGAAATCGGTGTGGAGAATGCGGGCAACGTGCAGGGCGACTCGAGCAGGGGGCGAGTTGGCACTACGACCGTTTCTCAAAATACAGTCGGTCATAGCTCAGCCACCATTGATACCCAACAGTAAGTGTTTCGCACCATCATCGAGTAGGCAGATCTGATTCGTGCAGTCTATGTTCCCATCCACATCAAGTACGCACCCATCATCTCTGCTCGGCGAGACCCTGTCCGCCCTTTCGTCCTCGAGCAGAGGAGCAACTTCTTCCAGACCCACCTATCGAACCACCCACCATCCGTCGCGCACCTGCGCGATCTCACAGTGGAGATCATTGATAGCGAGTACGGGTCTGGGTGGCGATACGTCATCGAGTTCGCCCCCCAGCTAACTCACCTATCTCTCCATGTGTTTGACGCGCAGTGGTGCGTAGAATACGCCAACACACCCCGCCCCTTCCATCCACATGTCAACCCTAGGCACATCCACGGTCTTCTCATCGATAATATCTGGCCGAGCGTGTTCCGCGACGGACAGATCCTCTTCCCCAACCTCACCCACCTCACCCTCGCCGTGACTGCGCGAATCTTCTCGCACCTTGCCCAGATCGTGTCTTGCGTGCCAGATCTACAGGAACTGACTCTAAGTTGCCATGAGAACATCTTAGGGGATGTGAGACGTGTTCTAGAGGACCACAGACTTGATCATCTGGTGCGTTTGAATGTTACTGGACATCTCAAGGTAGTCCAAGCCGTCCTTGATGTCATCCTCGGACTGTCTGCTAGCATTCGCTACCTCTCCATTCACCTATCAACCCAGAAATTTGCTACTCCCATCCAAACTCTCCTCGACCTTGGCCCGGCCTGCGAGCACCTGCCGCTACTCGGCCTGGCCCTCCTCGGCCCTCACGCCATCGGTATGATTCGCGCTCTGCAAGAACGACAGAGTACTTTCATCAACTTCACCTTCCTACCCAACCTCAAGGTGCTGGTTTTCGAGCGACCAAACTTCTACAATCCGTACACGCCGGATAAGAACGGATATCCCTTGTTATCTGATGTAAGTCAGCTCAGCGTCCAGTCGGGGTCATAGCTGATGTTGGTTTAGCATCGGCTCGACCTCCCCGCTCTCCAGCGTATCGTCATTGTCGACTTGCCGTTCTGCCGGCTTAGCCTCTGGGGGCCATGGTCACGAGCACCGAAGCGTGCCAAGGAGATCGTTGTCAACAACCTCTTCAAGCCGTACCCATGCTTTCGACAAATACAACGGGTCACCGCGTACGCGGTCAATCCCTTCGCTGTCGATCAAGACACAGATGGCGAGGTGGTCATGTTTCAAGACGATGATCCAATGCTTGGATAGAAGCTCGAGACGATATGGGGATTGTAGTGCCCAGGTGGTGAAGTGAGGAACTCGAGTCGTCGACTGGGAAAGCAGTATACCCTCGCCTGTGACGTCGCTTGCCTTGTCATTCCTACATGCACTTGTTAGTGCGCCAGATCGACTGTACAGTGTAAAGTTGGATTTCCAGGTCTTCGATGAGCTTCCATTTCCACTTGCACAGAACTCCGCCGACACTGACGCGGTCAGTCGGGACAGACTCGTCATACCGAAGATGCATCTATTCCGGGATGCTTTTGACGTTCCGAAGGCGTGACCCAGTCTGTGGGTCTATACCGATACTGACGAACCTCGTCTCCATTCACCATATCTGACGCGTCCACTGGATTATCAGCACGTCGCATGTTTGATGGTACAAGGTAAAGCTCACCTCTCTCCTCGCACGCCTTGAGATCATCCACCACCCCAGCCTCGTAATTTCGCTTGATCAACCGCGATCTGCACACCTCTCGGTCGGACTCCACCCAGACTCGCATATCCAGCATCTCCGCACAATCTCTCCATCCAGGCTTGTCCAGCATTGTATATAGTCCCTCAATGATGATTATACGATGTTGGGGTAAGATAGGTGTCGGTGAAGGTGCGGGATCTTTCAGGGCGTGGTCGAATGTAGGGAAGGGAATGCCAAGAGGGGCTGGTTGGTTAAGAGGGAGATGGAGTTGTTGTAGAAAGGTGAGATAGGAGGGTAGATTGAAAGTGAAAGCAGCGCCCTGCATGTCAACAACACGCCTCCACCTTGTCAACCTGGGCGGTAAACTGCAGGACTCACCCTTCTCCAGTGCGCTTCTGCTGGATCATCAAAGTTGTCCAGCTCAGCTCTGGAATAGTGCCAGCCGTCCAGCCCAACGCAGACCGCGGTCTCATGATTGACCGTCCCGGCTCCAGTTTTCGGAATTGTCAGGCCAGTCTCGGTATCAGTGGTGTACGCTCTTTCCGGCTGATGTTCAAGGATAGCATTGAGATGGGCCGTGAGGGGGTATGCGAGGGTAGATTTGCCTGATCCCGGAGGACTAGACTATCAGCTATGACCTAGTCAATCTGTAGGTAGAGAGAGCTGCCCACCCTGCTATGCCAACGAGGAGTCGACGATTTAGGGGGGTTCTTGATTGATGAGCGTCTAGTCTTCCATTCTGAGGAGAGCGAGGCTCACTCTGCGTACAGCTGCGCGATCTTCCGGGACAGCCGCTCAATCTCCGGATCCATGATACCTCCGTGATGCCCCAATCGTTGAATCAGACCGGCAGGTTTATCTGGTGAGATGTATCGACGGTCCATGGGGGAGTTTCAACATTGACCAGCCGGATCTTTGAAACGCGTGACGTAATGGTGGAGTCTACCACTGGCATCATTCAGCGCCCAGCTGCAGAGTACGTGCTGATGTGGCATGGGAGGGTAGCTGAGGTTGGTGTACATGATTGTCTGCCACGCGTAGGCCAGTACGCAGCGGCATTCGAAATACCTACCGGCCACAAGCTATGGATGCAACCCAGATCTGCCTCTCCTCGCGTCCCATATCGTCCCTCTCTTACTTTGGAAATCCATACCCCGATTCGCAATAACGTGATCGATGCAAGCTGCAGTCGACGGGAGTTGATTGAACCGAACCCTCTCTGATCTCGTGAAGTGTGCTTCCAGCATGTACGCCATGTGCTTTTGACTGATTCATCAGCTCGGTGCACGGTGGATTAGGGACGAGACTCACAACAGTGGGAAAATCAGCCCATAATCGATGGACAACGCCATGAATTGTTCAACAGCATGATCTGGAGTTCTGTCGTAACCTGCAAAGAGCCCCGGGCTGAATTAATCAGTACAAGAGAGAAAAGCTGAATCAGAGCAAAAAAAAACTGTACGTACTTCGCAAGCAGACCCCGAGCAGCCATCACTCCCCTTACGCCTGTGCCCCGCATCTTTACACAGTCCTCCATGGTCCATATATCTCCGTTACCGACGCAAGGCACCTCTCCCTTGGCAGACTCGACCGCGAATTTGATACCATCGAGATTGACGGGCTCGGAGGATGCCTGATGACGCGTGCGGCCGTGTATCGTGACGTGTGATACACCAGCTTTGATTGCCGTTTGCACAAGTTGATCAGTCAAACTAGCTGTAGGTAAGCGAGTGGACCATTGCCTTAAGATGTCTGCAACATACCGAAGATCAGGGTCTATCCGGATCTTGACACTAACGGGAAACTCCCATCCCATCCGGTCCTTCACGCATCGGACCATATCTCCCACCAGCTCAGGTTTGCGAAGAAGCGCACACCCTATTCCCTCATTATACGCCCACTTTTGCGGACAACCGCAATTCAGATCCAGCCCATCGACGTACGGCGAGATGAGCTCGGCTGCATCTGCGAGCGAGGGGCCATTTGGCGAGGCGAACTGCGCGATGAGACAGCCTCGGACTAGGCGAGAGTTCTTCGAGGTTGGATTAAGGGATGGAGGTAGCCGTGAGTGTCCTGATGTATCGCGACGGCGTGATGGACCCGGTCGGTCCAAGTCGGCGTCGACATCGTCCTCCGCCATTTTGCAACTGGCATTCCTCGGCTTCATCCAGAACACCCCTCGTTCTTCCCTACTCGTGGTGAAGTCGCTGAGTCTCGCCATTTGGCTGCGAGAGAACTCCGGAGCCAGCATCATCGGAGTATGAGTGACATGCGTTTCGTATAGCGATGTCAAGTGTCGGAAGGGCAGTTTGCTGCATCGTACCAGCGGTGCCAAGACGTTGACCTCCTCCATCTCGTTTAATATCGTTGCGTAGCTGAGAATCTCAGCTTCTGGGAGGGCGTCCCATGCCTCGTCAGATGACTCGCCGACCATGATGTCCAGGGGTGAAGTATAGAGTCGCTGCAAGATGAATTTCCAGCGAGAGATCTTCCACTTTCGGCCATCGGCCTCGCCCGTCTCGATGACGTAAAGGGTTCAGCCCAGCCAAGCTGTTCCTTTCGCGCACCAAACCTCGCTCCATACATACATCACTTACATCCTACCTATAGCATCAGTCCTAGCTTTCACAATGTCGCTGATCCACACGCTCGTCGCAAGAGGGACAACAGTTCTTGCAGAATATGCCACCGGAACTGCAGAGCTAAAGCCTGGTGAGTAGTGGCAAGCAAGCGTCATAATTCGCGGTGCCCGTGCTGATTGTCCAGCTGCGCAGATTACTATCCTCAGCCGCATCCCACCGAACAACTCAAAGCTGACTTGTGAGCTCTCTTACTGAGGACAATGCGTGCTTGGCCGCAGCTCATCAATATAGATGTGTGGCAAGATCGACTAATACATTACATGAGCCTGGACGGCGTGGTTTACCTGGTCATGGCGGATGATTCTGTTGGGAGGCGCATGCCATTTGCCTTCTTGGACGCAGTGTCTCAACGAGTAAGCTATGGGTGTCTGCTTGGCTTTCTGGCGAGTTGATTGGCTGACATCAGTCAGTTCACCAGCTTGTTTTCGCCCGATGAGATCATTTCAGCCAGCTCGCATTCGCTCGGTGAATTCGAAGCAGAGCTCTCGAAGGTGAGTTCTGTACTTCAGTATGAGCAAGGCGAGAAGAACTGACGTGATCAGTTGATGCACCAATATACCACAGCCCCACCTGCCGACCCGCTCAAGCAGGCAAGAGGCGACCTCGATAACGTCAAAAACATCATGGTCCAGAACATCGACCAGATCCTGCAGCGTGGAGAACGGCTCGACCTCTTGGTGAACAAGACGGATACGCTCGCGGTGCAGTCGGTAGCGTTCAAACGCGGAGCGAGAAACGTTAGGAGAGCACAATGGTGGAAGAATATGAGAATCATGGCTTTAACCGGGGTTGTCGGCGTTGTAAGTCTTGTGCAAGTTGAAGGCGAGAGATCGGCATGCTGACTATGCAGCTGATACTCTATCTCTTCATCGCGCAATTCTGTGGAGCTTCTCTTGGCCACTGCCGATCGTGACCGCCCCCTTCCACGACTTAGACATGTTGTATGCATACTGTATTCTGGACCAGTGGTCCCTGATCAAGATGCAAAGGGACCGAGTGTCGTCCATCATGAGGCACGACTCGAGGTCATGATGACCTCCATGTAGCATCTGCGTCCTCCTAAACACTGATATCTCGTATGACCGTTTTTACCAACGGGATGTCACTGGGGCGGCGGACATGGAGCAGGAGGTCGG
Source organism: Dioszegia aurantiaca (assembly GCA_001600655.1). Classification (NCBI taxonomy): domain Eukaryota; kingdom Fungi; phylum Basidiomycota; class Tremellomycetes; order Tremellales; family Bulleribasidiaceae; genus Dioszegia; species Dioszegia aurantiaca. Next base: position 668,086 of record BCKN01000007.1, read on the forward strand.
CTTCGGCGGGATGTAAGAAGGGTTGGGAGGGGTATTCGTCTATCTCACGAACTTGGACACTTCGGAGGTTTCCGAATCTTCGGAATAACCGTCGGATGTCATCTTCGTTTGGGGTGCGACATTCGGCCCGGTCACGAGGTATCAACCACACGAAGCGCTCGAGGGTTGGCAGTGCGATGAGCTATTTCGTGGAATCAGCCGAGGTCTTCTGCTATAGGGTATACAACTCACCCACTCCGCCATCTTAGGAGCCAGGCCGGATGTTGGCTCCTCTCCGAGCACCAGACATTTCAGGGATGACAGGCGATCACGATAACAACCGTCGGCATCACAATGATGCTCATCAAGATCGTAGCTGCCCATCTTCAACTCCCTGAGCGTAGCCTGGAATTCCCGAAGCATGTTGCCGTAAAGAGCGAGCCCCTCGATCTCAGAGCAAGAGTCCCAAAGGGCGTTAACCATGGTATAGAAAGACTCTACATGTTTGGATATCGCTTCAGTTTCGGAGAGGTGTAACGTGACGTTGCGAAGACAGGGTGAGCACACGACGATGCTATCGGCGATTTGGCCGATGGAGGCATCTCCGCTGATCGTGAGATTGATCAAAGGCAAATCGGGGAAATTTTCATCGGTAAGGTGGACGAGCTGGTAATCGTAGGCCGTATTTGAGGACCAATGGTTGGATAAGGTGAGGGATGTGAGCGCGGGGAGGCACCGCAGTAGACCAGCAGCGTGATCGATGACTCTGGCTGTCGCGCAGATCGTAAGGGTGACCAGAGATGGAAATTGCAGTGTGTTGTAGTCGGTGATCCTTCTCCAGACGTCGGAGGTGTGCAGGGATCTGCGGATGGCTGTTTCGCGGCGGATCAACCGACCATGATCCTCGCCTGCCTCATTCCCCGCCTGTGTCTGCCGCCATCACCCACAGCCTGTCCATGAAGTGGATAGTCAACTCCTCAAGCTGAGGAGCGAATCTCTTCAGATGGGTGAAGCCAGCTTCGTCGTCATCATCTCGGAGCTCCAGCGTCATTCGTTTCAGATTGGCTGAGGCGGCTGGGTATTCCGCGAGATGCCGCCCGAATTTAGCGCTGACTTCTCGAAGCTTCAGCCGTCTGGCGCGGTTGTGGAGAACGAAGGTGGAAGAGATGGGGAGGAATGCTGAGCTCTCATCAGCGCGTACTTCAGGCTGGAGAGGTCCCATTTGACGGTGCAAAGGGTAGACGTACAGTTTCTGACGAATGGCGGTTGTACTACAACCACCTGATCCTCCTGGTATGGCTCCAGTGCCTTGTCCCCAAGCTCGCGTAGACTTCGGCACACCCTCATCCGCCAAATCTCTGGCTCATCGCTGAATGCCATGACTTGGCGAAAGACGTCGGCCGGTAATCTCATTATCGTAAGACTACACGGCTGGATCAAGTGGATGAGCGGCGTGAATGAGTGCTGGAGTGATTGACTATCAGTACTAAGTGCGGGTTAGCCTTTTAATGGAACACCGCACCCCTCCAGTGAGCAATGTCTTACAGGGAAGACGACCACAGATTGAGATCAGAACTCACGAATTGAAATGTTGGAGTGGATTTCTCTCAAGAAGCTCAAGAAGGTCGGTGTCGGGCACTTGCTATGTAATCCTGACAAGGGAGCGCGCTGGGCGTGTCAGACTATCGTAGGAGGTCACAGGCAAGGATGCACCAAAGATGAAGAATAACGAAAAGTGCAATATTGTCAGCCAAGATGTCAGCACTAAGAATCGCTCGCATGACTCGGTCTCGGCCGAGCTCGGCCCGAAGTGGCTTTGAGCTTTGAGGAGAATCTGTGGCTCGCTGCCGTGCTTCTAACCTGTAGATACTTTACAAGCAGCTATACTGGACCATGACGTGCAGCGAGGTCAATACAGCAGAACATTCAGCAGCATAGTCAGGTGCAACCAGATATCGTCTGCGGACGCTAAGCCCCCACACTTCCGCAACCCTACTGATCCGTCGCAACTCATCACGACATCCGATGTTCATACCCATGTGCCGGCTATCCATGTGGGTTTAGAGGTCTCTGTTTCTCGATGATAAGTCTGATGACATCAGCATCTTTCTATGTGTGGTAGGAGACTGACTTCCGGACGAGAAGAGTGCTCACATTGTGCTCACCCGCGTTTGAAACAAAACTCCCTGATCCTCAAAAGCCTAGGGCAGGGCAGTCTCTACATCCACCAAGCATTCATGTACCCGATCGATTTCCGCGCTCACTTCCTCCCAGTCCACGGTGTGGAGCGATCTTCCATTAGGTCTACCGAAGACGAACGTCGGAACAAATGGGTCGGCAGGATAATCGTCGAGGAAATCCATATGGATAAGATTGTCATTCTCTTCGGACAGAGTAGACAGGGTGCTTAAAGCAGGATCGCGCAGTATCTGCAGAGGGCGGGCCTCATTCTTGCGATCGATGAGCGTGACTCGAGTTAAATTTGGGAAGTTGATGTCATCCGACTTATCCTACGTTCAAAGTCAGATACTAGCGCGTTTTAAAGACCTGGAGAAATCAGCGAGGTTACGTGGACTCTACAGCGATGGAGCTCACGCTGGAACCTGAGCTTGGTAGCGAGACCTCCTATCCACTCCAATTGCTTCCCAGCACAGCTCCCAGTACCCTTCCTCCAGTCACCCCACCGCCCGTCTTCCACCACAATCTTCTCACATGTCGACCTCCTCCTCCTCCTTCGGTAGCTCTTCAATCTTTGGCGGTCGGGCTATCTCTTGAATTACCCTCCCATTGTATGGATATGTGGGCGAGTCTACCATGGAGGGATTGGCTGGGAAATCGTCCATCCAGCGAGCGAGACGGAGGGTAGGGTACATGTCGAAAAGCTTCTTCAATTCCGGGTCGTCTGGGGAGGGGAGCGGATGTTCGGCGTGATTCCGGTCCACCCATGTAATGATCTCCAACTTGGGGAAGCGAGGGCGTTGAGACCATCCCTACAGAACATCAGCTTGATCTTATCTTGATAAGGGCCAAACTCACGCCAGACAGTAAAGGGTAAGGATTGTCGTGTTTCTGATCTCCCTCGCCATCTGCCAAGTCTTCATACTGGAGGTACAGTTCCTTGAGATGCTCGAAAAGTCCTGTGCCCGCCACCACATCCTCCCCATACCTGAAACCGATCAGATCCCGCATACAATCCCCCGTCCTCGTCCCGTACACCGACAACACCTTCAAAGGTCTCTGCAGGCTTGCCATTTCCTCCAAGAGCACCTCGAAATCGTCCATAGAATCTGTGGGGAAGTTGGTAAAGTGGAGGATGAGTGAATTGATGGTCGGCGATGATCTGATAATCTCCCGAGCCACGTAGCTCATCGTGTCATCCCCCGTCAGGGTGACCCGTTCAAGCGCCGGGAATGTACCCGGGTCTTCTCCGTCCCATAATGGTGTTGGATCGTACTCATAATCGTCTGGATCGACAAACCAGTGCGAGCTGAGCACGAGATCGGTGATCCCGCGCACAGTGGGAGCTATACCGCCGAAAAATTCGATGATGCGAGAGGTCGATGCAATTGACAGGATTTTTAGTTGCGGGAATTGGATCGATCCGTAGTCTAGAATTCTGCGAAACACGTCGGCAGTGTTGGCGCATCGTTGATGGATCTGTTCCGGATCGAATTCGAGATCCTTCTCAACGAGCATCATGAGTCTATCAACGTGATGGATGTTGAGGCGCTCGAGAGCTGGGGCGAATCGCGCGAGATGGGGCCACCCTGCAATATCCTCATCATCTCTCAGCTCCAGAGTGATTTGACGCAGGGAGGAGGCGGAGGCTGGATAGGCGTACAAATGGGAGGAGAAGAGTATGCTGGTCCGCCGAAGGGCATTCCGGCGAGTCAAATCTTCGGCAGCAAGTTTTGCATGATCGAGTACCTCAAAGACTAAACTCAGTTCAGCTCGCACGACGACGACTCGAGCGGCGCTTTCTCAGATCACTCACTGTTTGTGACGAATGGTGGCTTGACAGTGACGGTCTTGGACACCAGATATGATTGTAAAGCCGCTCGCCCGGCATCTCGTGTACCCCGAGAAATTGCCGAGAAACGCCAGACTGTCAATTCGTCCGCAAAGCTCAGGATGTGGTGCTGAGTCTCATGTGGAAGTTTCTCGAGAGATGCTGCTGATGGTGGCATTGTGTTTCGTGCAAGAAGTTATTATTGGGAGTACTCAGTAGGGGGCGGAGTATCGTGATTCCTGCGGAGTGTCAGCGTGGAATTGTAGAACCTGGTCTAATTGCTTGCGCTATCACCGACTTAAACATCGATTCCTCGTGGACAGGAGAATTACTGACCTCTAGATATTGGCTGGTCAGATTACAAGGCGATGATTCAACGGAGAGGACGAGGTGAAGAGAGATTGCAATGGACGAACAGCGATAGTCGTCGAGTCTCGACCGAATCCTATTCTCAGGCACGAGGGATGTGATTGGTGGATCCGCCGCTTGCGGTAATATTGTGGACCCATGCTGAGCTGAACAGCGATGCGAGCTAGATCTGACCAACGGAGACCTGCGGCGGCTTTTGGCAATGTGACATCAACACCCCATACCCCAGGTCCGACAAGCCATGCAAATCATCATAGCCGTCCTGTGGTAGTGGCTCTGACACAGCGAGTATGGCACAGCTTTGATTTCCGCCACAATGATCTGCTTTCCTCGCTCCAGCTAAATATGCGTCAATCACCCGTTCTAGAGCTGTCAGCGCGATATTGGTGAGCGAGTATCCACGATGGACCTACCGAGATCGCTCCCATCCGTTCTGGCGCCTGTCTCCATGCATCTCAGATAGCCGACCAACACCGCCTTTCGTTAGCCCCACGAATTGTGGACGCCGGATCCGAGCGGACGACTCGTTTCGTGAGCATATATTGACTTCAAGCTGTGCGACTGAGAGCTTAGACACTCACGCAATATGACGACCCATTTTGCCAACCGATCCGATCACCCTGCTCCCCACTTCTAAGTTCCCCATCCTGACACCGAATCAATTCGCCCGAAGCCCCCATGACCTGACACCGAATCAATCCGCCCGAAGCCCTCATAACGCCCTGTGTTCTGTGATCGAATTTATGCCCTGGGCCGATCGACTCGATGAATGACCTTCCCGTCATGTCCATCTGCGGGCGAATCCACAGTGTAAGGATTGGCGGGATTGTCGTCCATCCACTGAACATGGGTGAGTTTTGGATACTTTTTGAACAGCCTCTGCAGAGCCGATTTCTTATACTGAGGAGGGAAATCAATCTCCTCGCGATTGATCCAGGTGATGAGACGGAGGTTGGGAAGGATGGGAAGTTCGTACCAGTCCTACTCATCCTCAATCAGCTCATTCGTCCTGTACATTTCCAAGACCACACGAGAGATCCGGACAAACTCACACCGCTCAGCATCGTATACGGATAATCGTCCTCGAGATACTCCTCCTGGGCGCAATCGTCAATGTGCTCGAGGTACAACTCATGCACGCTGTTCAGACGCGAGGGGTTGGGCACTCCCTCCCGCCGGTCATGCTCGACAATGGCCCTTACAAAATCCCCCGTATTATTCCCGCATATCGCGAGTTCTCTGACGATCTCATGACGTGTCATCTCGGAGATAAGCGAGCGCATCGCCCGGTCATCCCTATCTGCGCGAACGCCTGTGAACTTCAACGTGAGTGTCGTCCAATTGCCCGTGAGATTGAGGAATTGTTTCGCCATATAAAATATGGTGCTGTCACCGATGAGAGTAATGTAATTGAGGTGATCGAAGAAATCGTAGTCTAACGCATAGATGGGGGAGGGTTTGTACCTGTAGTGGGCGACGTCTCGCCAATTGGCGCACAATGTGATCGAACGAAGATTGCGTAGCGAATCAGCCATGGCTGAAAACTGATCGAGGGCACGACAGGGAGAGATGATGCTGAGGTGATGAAGTCGAGGGAAATCAACTTCGCCGAAGTCCAACCCCCTTCGCCAACAGTCCGAGGTATTTGAAGCTTGTCTTACAATTTCCCCCTTGACATCCTCGCACGGTTCGAGATGCACATCGGAGACAGCAAGTGACCACAGGCGATCCATAAAGTGGACCTCCAGCGATTCCAGTTGAGGCGCCAGGGTCCGGAGCAGCTCAAAGCCAGCTGTGTCGTCATCGTCGCGCACCTCGAGAGTCATGGATTTGAGATGGTCGAGTGAGGGTGGATAGGCGTTAAGATGCGCAGCGAAGCGCTTGCTTCGCTTGCGCAGCGCTTTGCGGCGGACCAGAGTATTCTCCGCGAAGTCTTCGTTGATTTCGTCCAGCACTCGTTGATCATCAGCGCGGTCACAGGCGTGGAAGGGGTAGACTCACTGTCAACCACAAATGGAGGATTGACGGTAACGGTTCTACGCGTCAAATAGGGCTGGAGCGCCATCTGTGCGCCTTGCCTCGTGCCCCGGCAGACCGCCATCATACGCCAGATATCCAGCTCATCGCAGTAACTTGCGATGCGGCGGTGTAGTTCGACCGGAAGTGAGGGAAGATTTGCGGAAGGGGTAGATATCGAACGCAGATCTTGGGTCTCATGCGAAGTGACCATGGTCGAACAGGCACGGAGGGAGGCGCTCGGATACGGAGAGGGTGTAGGGCGGGGTCAAAGACCACAGAAGGGCAGTTTTGCTCAAGAAGATCGATTAAGGAGATTGATGGTGGCCAAGACGCACCAGCAGGTGATTTCACTTCAGGCACGAGGAATGCTGGCAGTCGGCCGTGGTCTTGAGCTGTCTTGCCAACGCATTCGCGAGCAGTTTAAGCCCGCAGAGAAGATGGACGTGTCTCAAGAATTGCAACAGGCTAGCGTATCCGTAAGGCAGAGCGATGCAGAAGGAAACCTCGGGACTCATCTGACATTACCTGGAGGTGATCTCTGACGAAGTTGCATAATGTCTCCAGACCAGGTCATGACTGCCCTGCGCGACCTCATTCTGGTGTGTCTATAGCTCAGCCAGTACCTACATTTATCAGTTCATTCCTGTCACGCTCACGCGGCCGATTGAACTTACACCCATCGCCAGATTCCTGCTGACTTGCGTCTCCATAGCCTTCTCCGCCGCGTCCGCCAAATGCCGCTTGGGATCGAGCTTGCCCACATGTCTCGTTTTGAGCTGTTCAGTGGTGAGAGTAGCCTCTTCCTGGACTGATTTGGTGTATGATGATGCGAGGTGAAGCATTTCCTTCGGTTGTCAGCTCTAATACCCACATATATTATGATCTCCGCCAAGTGTACTCACCTTGACGGCCTTCTCATTACCCTGTTGCTGATCGTTGAAATCCTTCAACTTGAGCCCCTCGGTCCATCCCCTCTTGTGCAGGTTGAGCAACATGCCTTGCTCCGCTTCTGTTTTTCTGTAATCTATCGCGAGACCTACGTGTCAGCTAACGTTTGTTTGATGACGTACTGTAATAGTGTCTGTTCAACCCATGGATCAAAGCCTGGATACTAGGCTTGTTGAGGTGTCCTATGTTACTGGTCGTTTGTCGGCTCTCTTGGCCTTGGATAAGGGATTGCGGGTTGATGGATCGGAAAGCGTCAATGACAACTTTACCACGGACGGATTGGATAGGGTCGACAACTACAGCCACACAGCGTGGATTGAGCTGTTCAAACGACTAGCATTGTCAGCTTTTGCGCATGGCGTCGTGGCACGCAGCTCACCTGCTGCGTGTTTACATCGACACTACTCAACCAACATCCGAATCCTGGATGAGAGTGATACCACCCCACAACCATTTCAGGCCGGCCGGTCTGCTTCAGCATGTCCAGCATTTTAGTCTGGAAGACGTGATCCACTGATTCGACAGTGACGGTTGTTCCCGCTTGCGGCATGGCGAAGACGTCAACGCAGGATATCTGCGGGGTCAGACCATACCCTCAACATTAAGAACGCTTACGCACCGTATAATCATCCACGAATTCTCCAAGCATCAGACCCATAACTTCCATTGGAACACCCGCTCGGCCGTGCTTCAGCATCTGGCAGTCAGCCACTGTGCGCTTCAGAGAACCTGAGGTGTCACATTTAGCTCACCTTGAGAAGCGCAAGGGAGGAAATGTGGACAGTCTCGCCGCTGCGAAGTCAGCTGTGCTACTTTGTCTGATTGAAGAAACGGAGGGAGCTAGTTGACATACTTGTCAGCCAGTATAGTCTCGCCCTGCGGTGTCCGCCTCGACCCTCGTTCACCTCCACCCATCTGGTCCAGCAGTCTCATGATTTCCGGGTTCATATTGATCGATTTCTATCGGGATCAAACGGGATGCTTCGTTTTTTTGACAGTAATCAGTGCAGATTCAAGCCTGTTCGTTGATCTCGGTGAGGCGAGTCTGTGTGATGTAGATGGGTGCAGTGAGTATGGTGTATGTATGATAGGAAAGTTGTATTGAGGCGGCGGACGATGACCACGCGCCAGAATGGGTGACCGTAATTGAGCCCTCCATGTAAGCTGGGTATATCACCGCGACGAAGGTCCAGCCTCGCCCATCTTCCACTATACATTATACCAAAACACTTATTCTCTACAGCGCAGCACAAGGGGGCGCCTTGTCAATTGCTAGGCTCCCCTACCAATCCCGCAGAGCTTTCATTCCGCTGGTCGTACTTATCGATCCTACCGAGAGCCCATTTCCAGCAGGTCCAGGATGTCTGAAGTACGCCCGTTCTCCTTTGTACCTGTGCCAACGCCGCTGACGGGCAGTACCTCAAGACCAAAGCCCGAGCGCAGGAGTTCCAGGCGCAGAAAGAGGCAGAAATCAAGCGGGAGATTGAAGCTAAGCGGGAGAGGGACGTTGCGGCGGCCAAAGAGGCAGAAGCTGTACGTCCCTCCTGGACGAGTAATACAAAGCTAATGTCCTCAGCGACGCAAGCGGTTGGACGAAGCTGCAGCTCAAGCTCGCAGGATAGAGCTTATGGCTGCCAATGCTGCTCTGACAACTATACCCGCTAGTACCGCCAATTCCCGGCATGTCGAATACGACCCCTTTGCAGAGGACGAGTTCAACCCTTCCTCCATGGCTGGACCAAGCAAGCCGAGGAACAAGCTCGCGGGGGGCGGTGGTAAAACAGGCAATGGGACTGCGCCAGCACCCCGGAATGGGTCGTCGCAGCGGAATGGCAAAGGTGGAGGCAAGAGCAAGGAGAAGAAGGAAAAGGAGGACTCTCCGCCGCTTCTTCTGAGTCGGAAGGAGAAGGCAGCGAGAGATTTTGCCATGCAAATCAAGAAACAGACGAAGGGAGGTGGATTGGCGTCAATTCGGGATCTGGTAGAGACGGACGAGCGGGGCGGCTCGAGGTCGCCTGCGCCCAAAGCCCAGCCAAGCAGTCAGTATCGCCAACCGCCACTGCATCGACCTCCTGCGTCAAATAAGATGGCTGCGGCGGGCAGGAAGGGAGCGGCGGATGTCGATAATTTGAGGAAGCTGGCGCCGGGCCGAGCGGGATGGGACAGGCGGTCAATTGATGAGATTGCGAGGGATCTACGGGCGAATAGAGCCAAGGCAGAACCGATGGGTCGGACTAAGAGCTCCGAGGGAGTAAACACCGGCGTGTCCAGAATGAACGGCACGAAACGACCTCGAAGCGTATCGCCTAGACCTGCAAACAGGCCCAAGATCAAACCGCCTCCCATCCCCTCTTCAGCCCGTCCAGTCAACACTCAAAACAAACGGACTCGACCCCGTTCGCCCTCAACTTCATCCTCGTCATCCACATCCCCCATTCCTGTCAATCGTCGTCCCCTGGATTTGGATCCAGACGACGTGGCGGGCGTATCAGCTACAATTCAAGCGATGTTCCGGCGTCCGGGTGGTGCGCCACCAAGGGCAAAGTACGCTGCGAGTGATGGGTCGAGCGATATGGAGGCTGGGCTGAGCGATGTGGAGGAGGAGGAAAAGAGGGCAGCGAGAATTGCTCGGAGAGAAGATGAGCTCGCCGAGAAGGAGGAGAGGGAGAGGAAGGAGAAGAAGGAGAGGATGAAACGGGCGGCGAAGTGACGTCTGACGAATTGTGACGACTAGTGATGAGGAGGAGTGTAGCAGGGAGTGTTGATGGCTTAGGCTGTGATGTCGCGCAAGTGTTGTTCCTTGTATCTGATGAGCAATGGAAAATCCTCTCACATGTCGAAATGTGTCAGTGCTAAATTCGACCTCCGAGACATTCGAAGCACCAAGGAGAGTGGACCCTTGACGGTAAGTATTAGAGAATTGCCGAATGCTTCTGTCCGCACTGCTACACTTCGAATCCGCGCATCAAGTTACTATAAGAGACCTGCATTCTTGTCTATAGGGAGAAACACAACAGGGAGCCAAAAGGGCGACTACCGCAAACTAACATCGAAGAAACAGCTCTCTCTCCCCTCACACCCTCTTCTCATCTGTGCTCGAGTTACCCGCTGAAGCCACTGCCTCCTCGTGCACCTTGGTCATCTGCGCTCCGTGTGCGTTCGCTCCCGCCTCTCGTGGACCGGTAGGTCCAGCTGAAGCTGACCTCTCTCCGCGCCCGCGCCTGCTCCCAGTGGCATAGTGGTCCTTGAATCCGGGGTGCTGGTACTGTCCCTCGAGATCTCGGTCGAAGAAGGCGTAGTCGGCGACGTACTCGCCCAACTCTACTTCGTCCATACCCACAATCTCTGCCTCTTCCTTTTATGGATCAGCACAGCACAGAAAACATGAAAGAGAAGAATGCTAAGCTCACCGTTGCGCGGAAGTGCAGACCAGGGACGAGGTTGATGATGAACATGATGGCGTAGGTGACGACGAAGGTCCAGGTGATGCCTACGGCTGCCCATGCGACCTGCTTGCCCATTTGGATCCAGTTACGGTCCCTGCCAATCAGCCATAGCCTTACGTGAAGGGAGATGTACTTACAACCATCCACCGTCGATAGCTGAGAAACCATCGGTAGCAGCCATGGAGGCCTGAGCGAACAAACCAGTCATGAGGACACCGACGATACCTGCCAAGGCGTGGACAGCGAAAATGTCCATGACGTCGTCGACGCGCATGGTGTGCTTAAGCCGGGTGCACAAGTTGGATACGACGGCAGAGACGAAGCCGATGAGGGCAGCGGCGGGGGGACCGACGAAGCCGGCGGCAGGGGTGATGGCGACGAGACCGGCAATGGCACCGGTACAGAAACCGACCACGGACCATTTACGCTCGAGTCGGTAGTCCATAATGAGCCAGGTCATGGCACCGACGGAACCGGCCAAGTTGGTGTTGAAGAAGGCAAGGGCGGCCTTGATGGAGGCTGCGAAGCATGAACCGCCGTTGAAACCTAGCCAACCGACCCAGAGAAGGACTGTGCCGAGGACGATTTGGGAGACGTTCTGGGGTTTGAAGAGGACACGGTCGGTACCGTAGTCCCTTCGCTTGCCGATGAAGTAGGAGTAGGCGAGACCGCCGATACCGGATGCGATTTCGACGGGGACACCACCGGCGTAGTCGAGGACACCCCACTTGAACGCCCATCCGTTGGAAGACCACACCCAGTGTGCTAGGGGGTCGTAGACTAGGGTAGTCCAGAAGAAGAGGAAGACCATGGCGGGGAGCATGCGCGATCGCTCGGCAGCAGCACCGATCATGATGGCTGGTACGAGAGCAGCGAAGGTCTGAAGTTAGCGTTGACAATGAAGAGGGCTCACCAATTGGTACATGGCGTATGCGAGCTCGGGCTGTTTGCCGTTCGTCTCTGGCATAGGTCGATCGAGGACATTCTGGAAACCGACGTTTCTGCAAGTCAGCTTTGTAGCGAATCCAACTTGAAAAGGCTTGACTTACCGTCCGTCACCCCAGAACACACCACCGGTAGCGGAGAAAACGAAGGAGTAGCCGATGAAGAACCACTGGAAAGAGACGACGGCGAGGGAGGTCATACATATGAAGAGGAGGGATAGGGCGTTCTTTCTTCGCGCAAGACCAGAGTATAGGAAACCGAGACCGGGAATCTGGCGTCAGTGATGTTTTCCAAGTTGACTTACCATGAAAAGGACCAACGCTCCGCAAATGAGCAAGAAGCCAATATCTCCTGGGTCAAAGGCTGGGAGTAAGCATGAGCCTTGGGGTCAGAAGATTCAACGTACTAGCTGCAGCCCCATCCAGATCGTAAGAGACCACATCAGTGCCGAGGGGGTTGAAGATTGCAGGGTCGGCGTCGGTTGCACCGGGGGAGAATGACCCATAGGTCAAGTTGGGGGTTATACCGAGACCCATCTTTTTTTGCGATGCAGGAAGGAAAATGTACAACTGAGAAAAGGGACTCGATGATTTTCACCAGATGATATATCAGCTTGGTCACTCGACCTCTTTGCTGTTTGGTCCCTTGGCTATCCTTGGTCAATCAATCAGAGATCTCCCCCACCGTTCCCCGCCTTATCTTTCGCCTATCAACCAGTCAGAAAACGGATCAGCTGGAACCGAAACCGTCCGAAACCCCGAGACGCGTTGACGGCGAAGGCCAAGACGCTCGGAACTGAAATAGCCTCACTGGATCGTCCAATCAGCTATAGGCTGCTTATCTTGATTAGGAGAGTCACCGGACAATGACGGATCTACCATGGCGTGGGTAATCGGACCGCGGACAACCGAACCACGATCGCCGGCCCGGCTGATGGAGATCTGGCAATGTCCGCGTTACGTACAGCGGAGTGTTCTCGGGATGATTCCGTATGAGCGCGCTGCATGAGAACTTTGCCCTGCCATCCACCACGCATGACTATAGTCGATCAGCGCCTAGGTGCGCTACTAGAACAGAGGAAGTTGAAGAAGAGGTATCGTACACTGAAGGAATATGACACTTCACATTCAAATTTGGTCGACTTTGTAAGCCCCATCATTTATCCAAGCTCATCAAAGTCCTCGAACGACTACCTATCCCTCACTTCCAGCTCTGCTCTACGCAAAGCATATCTCGACAAGCTATCGGAATCGCCTCAGATACTCGGATCGACAGGCTCGAGATTACTCAGCGGTGGAACTTCCGCTCATTCCTCACTGGAAGCTCGCTTTTCACACTTCTTCGATTCACCCTCAGCCCTCTTATTCAACTCGGGCTGGGACGCTAATGTCTCATTCTTCAGCACCGTACCCCAACCCGGAGACTGGGTGGTATATGATGAGCTCGTTCATGCAAGTGTGCATTCCGGTATGCGCGCATCGAGAGTGAGGCCCGAGCGTCGTATAGCTTTCACGCATAACGCTCCCAGTGCCCTCAGGGACGTTTTGAGGCGCATCGTCAATGGCGATGAGTCGGGACCCTCAGGATCGACGGGAAAGAAGGGTGTGGTGTTTCTAGCGCTTGAAAGCCTGTATTCGATGGATGGGGATTTGGCCTGCCTGCCGGCGTTCCTCGATGTCATGGATGAGGTGGTTCCCAGGGAGAGGCAATGCGTGGTGCTCGATGAAGCTCACTCTACCGGCGTCTATGGAGAAGGTGGGAGAGGCATAGCACATGCTATAGGCGAGGCGGGTGAGGGTAGGGTAGGAGTGAGGTTGATGACGTTTGGTAAAGCTGTGGGCAGCTCCGGAGGTGAGTTGAAGATTGTCCGGACACATAGCTCACACCGCAGCGGTATTGCTTTGCTCGCCTACCATCCGATCTTTCCTCATCAACTTCGCCAGACCGCTTATTTTTTCTACAGCAATCCCACACTCAACTTTGATCTCGCTAGAGTGTGCATGGGACTTACTGCAGGGTGAAGATGGCAACACCGTACGTCTTCAGCCGTGACAAAGCTGACCGTGTAGCGTCGACGAAACCTTATGTCACTCTCATCAGACTTTCATGCCCTTCTTGCTCCCTTACTGCAACGCATACCTTCGTCCACACTGTCCCTCCCACCAGCCTCATCCGCACCATTCCGATCCGCGCGATCTCGTCATTGCTCCCTCCCCGCTGATCCATTCTCTCCCATCATCGGTCTCCTCACTCCGCAACCGCACGCACTATCGGCTTTCCTGCTTGAGCGGGGGTTCGTCGTCAGGCCGGTCGTCCCTCCGACAGTGCCACGTGGAGGGGAAAGGGTCAGGATCTGTTTGAGGGCGGATATGGGCAGAGAAGTGATCAGGGGTTTAGCAAGAGCGCTGGAAGATTGGGTAGGGTCACAGACGACCAGGTCCGGACCCCAGACGCTGCAGGGCGAGATGAGGATGCGCTCGAAGCTCTAGCTATGGATGCATGATTCCAGACTGCCAATTTCACACGTCGAGCTCATTTCCCGCCGGCTCCGTGCCCTGCAGTATGGCCCACCCCATATCTTTGATTCTCGAATGTCAGCTCCAGCGATACAAGAAAAAACCGGCTCCTCCTCGGGGCCTATAAACCGTTCGCCTGTGACGGAACGAGGCCGTGCGCAACGTCAGCACAGCTGGTTAGAAGTACTCAGCATGATCAAGTCAGCTTGCGTGAACTTGTGTCAGGCATCCACAGCAATTAATGAGGAGGATTTGAAAACAATAACGTGGTCTGGAGATCGCTGGTAGTCCTAGAATTCGTGGTATCATTGTCACACCTACGAATCCGTCTTCGTCTCCGTGAGCGATGACGGACGATTCCATGACTTGTCGCTTGCTGTGGGCATAAAGATATTGGGGTGTGGCTAGGGCACGGTATGAATTGTGCTTATGCAGTAGCTCAACAGGTAGAAGAGGAGGTGACTCTCGAGTCTCGACTGAATCCACGGGCGGAAGTAAATATCCGTCGGCCGATGCGAGCGAAAAGTCGGCCGATGAACCGAGTCGAGTCTTCTGACCCCTGATATTAGCAGGCTGAAGATTACCCGGGTCTGGCCAATACTGCTACTTTGGGGAGTTAGTGGGCGTGTTTCAGGGGGAAACGTAATCGGAGTTTGAAACAATGTCAGGGGTCAAGTACCGGTCAAATCCGCGAATCAGCGATTGAGGGATGGTCAAAAAACTCCACTCCACCTCACCATCTCACATTCTCCTTTCTCCCCTTTCTCATCTCCATACATCCCTTGCCGAACGGAAGTCACTGGTGCACATCCACCTGCATCGCGTCACACACTCCAGACACTGCCGCTCAATCTTTCCGGACACCCAAAATGCCTGTCGCCACTTCTCAACCTCGCACTCTGTAAGTTCTCCCCGTCTGCCATGACTTACTTAACCCAGCTACGACAAGGTATACGACTCGCACATCGTTTTTCCCGGCTGCCTGTTCATAGATCGCCACCTTGTGCACGAAGTTACCAGTCCACAGGCGTTCGCAGGTCTGAAGGCCGCTGGACGAACAGTCAGGCGACCGGATTGCACTCTGGCGACTGTGGACCACAATATCCCGTGCGTCTTCCTGCTTCTGTGGACGGGCAAAATTTAGCTGATGGACCAGCACTACTTCCCGCAAGAACTTCAAGTCGGTGTCTACTTTCATCGACAACGCAGACTCGCGAACTCAGGTACAAACCCTCGAGGACAATGTCAAGGAGTTTGGATTGACCTATTTCGGTATGGACGACAGACGACAAGGTGGGTACTCGCCCGCTAGTATTCGCTGCTTCTTTAAGAGCTTCGCTGATACGCAGGTATCGTGCACGTAATTTCTGGAGAGCAAGCTTTCACTCTGCCGGGCACAACGGTCGTTTGTGGTGATTCACACACATCCAGTAGGTCTCATCTTCACATCTTCGCTGACATCCAGCGCACGGAGCCTTCGGCGCTCTTGCATTCGGTATCGGTACATCAGAAGTTGAACACGTACTCGCCACTCAATGCCTCCCCCAGGCTAAATCCAAAAACATGCGCATCTCAGTCGAAGGCCAGCTCGCCGAGGGTGTCATGTCCAAAGACGTCGTCCTTCACATCATTGGTGTCATCGGTACTGCCGGTGGAAATGGAACCGTGATCGAGTTTGCTGGCTCAGCCATCCGCTCGTTTTCAATGGAGGGTCGAATGTCCATCTGCAACATGTCGATCGAAGGTGGTGCTCGGGCTGGTATGATCGCACCGGATGAGGTCACCTTCGAATACCTGAAAGGACGCCCCCTCAGCCCTCGGGAGGGAGAAGAGTGGGATGCCGCAGTTGCCTACTGGCGTACTCTCAAAACCGACCCCGGAGCGAAATACGATATCGAAGTCGAAATCCGAGCGGAGGACATCGTACCCACTGTGACCTGGGGTACATCCCCACAGGACACCGTCGCCATCACTGGTGTCGTCCCCAATCCCGCCGACTTCAAAGCCTCAGCCCGTCCCAACGTCGAGCGCTCGCTTGAGTACATGGGTCTCACCCCGGGTACCCCAATGGAGAAGGTCAAGATCGACAAGGCATTCTTCGGATCATGCACCAATGGCCGAATCGAGGATATGCGCTCTGCCGCTCGAGTCATTCTCGCCGCGGAGAAGTCGGGCCAGAATGCCAAAGTCGCCGAGTGGGTGGAGGCGATGGTCGTGCCTGGCTCCGGTCTCGTTAAACAGCAGGCGGAAGCGGAGGGACTGGACGTCATTTTCAGACGGGCGGGTTTCGACTGGAGAGAGGCGGGATGCTCCATGTGTCTCGGAATGAACCCTGACCAGCTGCAACCGCAAGAGCGATGCGCTTCGACCTCCAACCGAAACTTCGAGGGTCGACAGGGTGCCGGCGGGCGGACTCATCTTATGTCCCCTGCTATGGTTGCTGCTGCCGCTCTGACCGGTTACCTCACCGATGTGCGGAAGTTCATGGGCGGTGGGACCGACGAGGACGCAGGTATCAAAGTCACCTCCTATCACGATTACCTCCAGCCCGTGGATCTCCCCCACCCCCCAATTGCCCCCGTTGGCGACGAAAAGTCCGAGCAGACCGCTGTTCAGCAAGCTGCTGCTGCCTCGGCCGGACTTCCCAAATTCACCGTTGTCAAGGGTATCGCTGCGGTAAGTTTGGATTTCTCCTTCTCCTTCCCCTGCTAATCATTACAGCCCTTCTCCGCCACCAACATCGACACAGATGCTCTTATCCCCAAACAATTCCTGAAGACTATTGTCCGCACTGGTCTTGGTTCTGCGCTGTTCTGGGCTCAGCGATACGACATAAAAACCGGCGAACCCAACCCCGACTTCGTTCTCAACAAAGAGCCATATACACAGTCGCAGATCCTTGTTTGCACTGGTGAGAACTTCGGATGCGGGTCATCTAGGGAGCACGCTCCATGGGCTCTGCTTGACTTTGGCATCAGGGGTGAGTTCATGCTCGTGCCGCACATACCTCGAACCAAGCTGATCTGCAAAAGTCATCCTCGCCCCCTCTATGGCCGACATTTTCAAGAACAACTGTTCTAAGAACGGCATGCTCTGTCTCGCTCTATCCGATGCCGAGCTCGCCCTTCTCCACGCAGACGCGGAAGCCGGTCTTGAGCTCGCAGTCGATCTCCCAAATCAGCAGATCATCCGACCCAACGGCCAACCCCCTATCGCCTTCGAGATTGACGCTTTCAAGAAGCACTGCCTCGTCAATGGCCTAGATGACATCGGGCTCACATTCCAGCACAAGGAGGAGATTGAGCGATTTGACGAGAAGCGGACTCGTATCTGGCCATGGCTCGATGGTGTAGGATACGCCAAGAAGGGACAGAAAGTCGTTCCTGTCAAGAAACCCACCAAGGGGATTGATTGGTGAGGAGAGGGTATCAAGGGTCGGCTCATCGCCGATGGGGATGAGGAAAGGAGGAAGTGCGGAGAGTAATGAGGGATGAAGGACTTCTTGTGGGATTCACATATTGTACATATCTATTCTATGAGCCATCATTTGCAGTACCTCGGACCTCAGGCCTCAGGCCTCACGCGTCACGGGTCAAGTGGCAAGCCAGGGATCAACCAAGGCAGGTCTCAGATCTCAGATCTAAGCTCCGCGAAATTGAGAGCAGAGCAGCTAAGTAGCTAGATATCTGGGTCGTAGCGTGACACCAGGCCCTGCAGCGTAAATATGAGAGTTTTTCGTGGATAGGAGCTAGCAAGGATACTGTAAGGGCAGGGGAAACCCAGCATGGGTTTGGGAGAAACTACTTTGTGATCGATCATACTTCTTCACCTCTTCCGTTTCCGTCCTTCCTTGTCTGCCGCTCATCGACTGCCTGCGGAACCGCATCAAGGGGGGACGTATCATCTCGATCTCGCTGCAAGGCACTAGACCAAGAGCGTCGGAATGGCTGCGACATTGCCCACCGGTCTCTCACCTCGATTTTGGCGGAATTGGCGGCCAAGCGGACCCATCAGTTCAGCTCTTCAGACCAACGAGGAGTGGATAGGAAGCTGGGATGGACTAGGTCTATATGAAGGGTGTGTACATCTTGTATTGGCCCCAAAGGTCTCACGAACGTGGAGCTGATAGTCCAAGCAACAACAAGGTCCCAGGTTATCAGTCCCTCATTTTTCACCTCACGACCCACCGCCTGCTCCTTGAGCCTGTCCCCGAAGCTGCGGTCGCTTCATCCTTCAGAGGTCCCGCTCCCACTCCTGGACTATCCGCCTCATTGAAGGATGTCCGGCAAACTGAGTTCTATACTGGATTCATGCGGTCCTCAGCCAAAATCACTCTTTCGCTTGGTTTGCCCATCGGATCTACAGGAGTGGACGCAGTGCAGCCTGGGCGGAATCCTGACGAGGCAGATGGAGAGAGCTGGGCATGCGGGGTGTGTGGGTTCAGGAATGCGAGGGACGAGGGGAAATGCGGGCTATGTGGAGTTGGGAAGGATAGGGTACCGCACAGTCGAGCTGGCACGCCAGTGTCCTCCTCCGCTGCGACTCCGGCAAAGCGCAGATCATTACTGGACGTGTCAGCTACCCCTGCTCGGACAGTAGAAGGAGATGGGAGTACCCAGACGCCGGAGACCGGGAATGGAGCTGCTATAGGAGGCAAGATCGCTTGTCCAGCTTGCACTTTTCTAAATCACCCATCTATGCGATCGTGCGAGATCTGCTCCACACCTCTACCTCGACCCGGCACCACTAACGGTAAGACAGTGACATCGACTCCCGTCTCAAATGGATCCCCCAAATTAGACGACACCAAAATGGATATTGTCCGACTGAGCTTTCGGAAAGGCGGCGAGAAGGTGGCTTATGCAAAGCTGAAGAGTGTGCTGAGTCAGAAGGCTTGGGAACGTCAGGTGTGTCATCCATACTGGATCCAACTCAAGAGTAGAGAGCTGATGCGAACAGGAGGTAGACGGGCGCAGCAATACAGGGCAGAAGGAGAGCGGTACTTCCACACCCCGAGCTTCGGGCATTGGTGAGTTATCCCCTCTGTTGTTGCTCATTCAACAGATGGGATCCTACAGACCATGTCCCTTGATGCCAAGAATCGATCAGCGAACGTATCATCCGCCTTTGCAGATCTCGAAGTTCTGATGGTCCGCGCCGGAGAGATGGTCAAGCTCGCTCAATCGCTCAATGAGAAGCTCCTCACTCAGCAGCGCCTGAACCCACCTACGGGCGGGGCAGAGAAGGCTCGACAGGAAGAAGAGGCCACACTCATTCGCACGTCTCTCGTGCAGCTGGGTCTGCCGGCTCCCGCGCTGACGAGCGATATGGTCCGGAGCGATGTAGAATATCTCGAGGGGCTGGCGAAGGAGCTGGGGGCCTTACTTACAGGGACTGCCGGTGTGAAGGGGAAGGGCCGAGAAGTCGAGGGATTGATGGTGGGTAAGAATGGAAGGGGAGTAATTGGGCTAGATGAGGTATGGGGATTGTGGATGCGGGCGAGAGGAATCGGTGAGTTCCGGCTGGAATGGATAACATCGAGCTAAAGGACGCAGCGCTCTTATCGCCCTCAACGCTCATATCCATCCTTCCCTTCCTGAGTGATCACACCTCCCCTCCGATTCGTCTAAGAACTCTACCTTCGGCGTTGAAAGTCCTCTACTCTCCGACATACTCACCGCCGAACATTTTCGCCCGCCTCCTGGCGCTTCTCACTCCCACTGCTATTCAGCTTGACGCAAGCCCAGCAGCAGCTTTAGACGGCTATGTGATACCAGCGCCCGCAGAGAACAGTCTCAGCCTGATTGAGATTGCGGCGCACGAAGGGCTGGCCATCGGCTTAGCGAAAGAGTTGATGGAGGAAATCGAGAAGATGGAAGTCTCTCACGGAGGGGTGAACGGTATTGTGCGGGATGATCAAGCAGAGCAAGGTGCTGGAGGTGTACGCTGGTACCGAGACATCATCACTTCTTGGGCTCTGGAGGAGTGACATCCGGGACATTCTGGACGGTAAGGCGATCGTCAGACAGACAGGTGAGACATCGTCATCGCCCTGTAGATAATAACTAAGACATATGCAGAGGAGACCAGACCGAGGTCTGAGACATCTGCCGGCACTCGATAAGCGGGAGCCGCAATCCGGTCCGCAAGTATATGAGGAACGAGAATGTCCAGCGAATCATCTTAGTCTCATACTCTCCCGTTTCGCCATTGTAGTTCCATCATCAGAACAACCCATCAAAACAACCCCTCAGCGACATGACCCTCGCTACTAAAACTTGTGCTACCTGCGACAAGACTTGCTACCCTACCGAGAGAATTCGAGTGTCGGATCTGTGCGTACACAAGCACTGTCTCAAGGTGAGCCATGCCCTTTCAACGGTCCAAGCGACATTTCACTGAATCCACAGTGTTCCGAGTGCAGCACCACACTCTCGCTCAACTCAGTGTACGTTGCCGCCTCCCCAACATGCCCTTCCACTAAACTCCTTTACTGCGCAAAGGATGTCCCAAAGATCGTCCACACCAGTGTTGTCGACTCTGTCGCGCTCAAAACCGCGATGCGGGCACCAAACCCGACCACTGTACCCACGGGCGTGATGGATGGCAGGAAGGGAAAAGGCAAGGGAAAGACAATCAGGTTCAAGGGGTTGACTTTGAGGAGCAAGTCTATCGCTGCCGGCCTAGGTATGTTTTCATCAATAGAAGGACTCTGACTGGACAGGCGCCCCGAAGCTCGACGTCACTGGTCAGCTACGAAACAAGGTCATCGTCGGACAGGTTGGAAATGTAGGACTGGATTCATGGGATATAGCCCATGCCCTTAGTAAGTGACGTTGACTAAGATTTTAGAGTTGTGCTGATTGAGTCCAGATGTGCAGTCTCAAGTTTCCGCTCCGATTCGATCACATCCTGCCATTCATGCCCAGAGGACTGGGACTGCCGCTGGTCAGTGGCCGATGCCTAGCCAGCCTCTCGAGCCTCAATACACTGGTCAAGGCCAGGACGATATACTCAGCGCTTCCAAGGGAGAGGAGGGTGTCGCAATCGAGAATGACTTGTAAGCCATCATACGTACACAGCTGAGATGATAGCGTCAAGAACCTCATCAAGGTCTTCCAGCTCGACTCGCTCGAACAAGTGGAGGTCGACACCGACAGTTCTGGGTCCAGCCTTTTCGGCAACAGTCTCGAAGTCGACATCATCGGCACTGCGGCCGAATACGATGCATCCACCTGGCAGGGGACACTCAAGCCCTCTTGCTCCCGCGCAACAGCGCGATCTACAGTCCGGACCCTGCGCACCCTCGGTTCAAAGAAGGGCACGCTCACTCTCGCTCGACTGAAGGGCAATCTTCGTCGGCCTGCACTTCGGCAGATGTTCGACAACGATTTGATCGCAAATGCGGATGTTGTTGATGAACGCTTCATGTCCGTCACCGACAGTGTGCCCCAGAATACGCCAATGAAGGGAATGAGAGGCGGAGGGACCGTTCGGGAGTCTGGTGGAGATGGCATGGGGACAATACGCGCTGGAGAATTGCTACAGGCCTTGCTCCCGCTCGCGGCGCATCTGGTGCCACTGCCCCTTGGAGACGACGATGAGCTAGAGGATGACCAACACTTCGAGAAGGCTCAGCAGCAGCTCGCAGAGGACTTGGAGTCCGAGGGACTGGAACTGGTGGTGAGTATGGCTGCTGGGAGTATCTGCGAGACGCTGACAGCTTAGATGCTTTTCGAGGAGGAGCCAGTCCTCGCTTATGCGTCTTGAACCCCATTCACCTCAAGCCTCCCTGGTCTGAACTCCTTATTAGTCCTATAATGGTGCGATGCGATGGATTTCATACCCGCTGCGATTTGGCTGTACGAGCTGTGATCTCAGACGGAATATTCCAGAAAGTCGCATCTTGCGCGCATTTTGCGTCGGACAGCGGGATTGACACGATCGAGCGGGAAAAGTGTGCACCTTTTGCGGAAGTGCGGCTTATTTAGGCCTCGAGAGCGATTCCGGCCTAGATTAAGCCCATAGAATCTTCTCGAAAGCGCGCTCCTTTGGCGGAGTTGCGAGCTTTTTGCGGTCTGAGCGGATTTGGCGTGAAACAGCTTTACGGCATGCCTTTAGCGGGTAGTGACGTAAAGGACGTCCATACCGCCAAAAAGCCTCATCCAGCCATATAAAGTCGAGCATAAAGCATCTCTTCCCCCTCTTTCATTCCGCTCATCAACTATCATACAAGCACTACACGCCACAGTCACACTCTTACATCTATATCTATCAATCAATACCATGTCTGAGTGAGTAAACCGTCCCCCATGTCGAAGAGCAAGACCCACTGACCGAGCTCAGCTCATTCACCCTGCCCACTCCCTCGAACGCTGCGGCCTGCTCGTGCTCCAACAGCGGTGGCACCTGCGCGTAAGTTCTCTTCTATCATGACTTCAAACCTGTGTCTGACTTGCATAGATGCCAGACTACAGCCACCTGCAAATGCGGATCGTCGTGTCGCTGCGCCAACTGCCCCGAGCACAAGTCCGACTCCAAGGCTGGGTGCTGTGGACCCAACTCCGACCCTAAGGCTTGCACGTACGTCTATTCACTGCGCCTATCCCACTACTTCCATGTCTTTTACCATAGATTTTTACCATAGAATGACATCGCTGACTACTACAGATGCGGAGGCGATTGCAAGTGTGCGCCCGGTGCCTGCACCTGTGCCAACTGCCCGAGCAAGGCCAACAAGTCGGAGGGCTGCTGTGGATCGAGCTCTGACCCCAAGACATGCAAGTAAGTCGCCACACTCCTGCGTACTGCTACCTTTCTGTGCTGATTTCGCTCAGCTGCGGTGGCGACTGCAAATGTGCTCCAGGAGCATGCACTTGCGCCAACTGCCCTAGCAAGGCGACCAACAAGTCTGGCGGGTGTTGTGGATCCAGTTCCGACCCCAAGACATGCACGTAAGTCCTTGGCCCCTTCTTTGGCTTTCTCTCCTATGTCAGCCTTGTTCACCTCACGCACAGACATGCCGCTGACCCTCTCAGATGCGGTGGTGACTGCAAGTGTGCCCCAGGAGCCTGCACCTGTGCGAATTGCCCTAGCAAGGCGACTAAGTCGGAGGGGTGCTGTGGGTCCAGCTCAGACCCCAAGTCTTGCACGTACGTCTCCTCTCTATCTTGTCTCCGCTATAACCGCTGATCAGCCCAGATGCGGCGGCGATTGCAAATGCGCGCCGGGAGCTTGCAAATGCGCCAACTGCCCCAGCAAGAAGGAGGCTAGCGGGTGCTCGTGAGTCTCCTACACTTCCTGCGTCGGCCACACAGCTGATCCGATAGTTGTGGCGAGACCTGCTCGTGCCCTCCGGGTGCATGCTCGTGCGCGAACTGCCCCAACAAGAAATAGGTGCTTAGTCGCGGAGCCAGGCCGGTCTTGGACAAGGATTATGTAAGATTTGAGTCAGTCAATTAGTCAGTCATTCATGTATTGGTCATCAACCCTTTCAAAGGCGTACATGTAGCAGAGATATACACACACAGGACACAGACTCTATGCTTGCACCATTGCCTCAAATCTGATTCTGTTCAATTCCTCTCGATCGATGCCCTTCACGTCACAGAGACTGCGGAAGATCGAATCAGGGCGATCGAACAAGACCAGTGGATCATCGAGCTGGAATCAGCCGCACCCGGATCTAAGACTTACCTCGACAGCGACACCATCATCCATGACCAAGATTCGGTCATAGTACGCAACAGTCTGCAAGCGGTGCGCGATGGAGAGGATCTGGGTCAGCATAGCTCGGGCTCGACTTACAGTCACATTGACAAACGACTTCTGTATGATACGCTGAATCAGCGCGTCCGTCTCCGGGTCAACGGAGCTGGTCGCTTCATCCATGACCAAGACTTTGGGTTGACCCGCAAGCGCACGCATCAGTGCCACTTAGCGGTCAGATTGGGCGTAACTCAGGCTTACATAGTTGTCGCTCCCCTGCACTGAAATTCACTCCTCCAGCATGCACCTCTGCGTCCAGTCGGAATTTGGCCTTCAGACTGCTCGAAGCGGAGTTGCTTGAGTGCACAAGGGCCAAGGCATCGTTGAGATCCGAGTCGGTCCGCTTGCCCTTCGGATCGATGTTTATGCGGACATCCCCTTCGAACAAGAAGGTATCTTGAGGAATGATGGCCAGTCGACTTCGTAGCTGCCATTCAGCGGAATTCAGGTTACAAACTCACTGTGTCTAGACCGAGAGAACTGAGATCCACCCCGTCGATCTCTATACGGCCACCACATAGCTCGACAGTCCGGTACAGAGCCTGGACGATACTGCTCTTACCGGCACCTGTACGTCCAATAATTCCGATCTTCTCTCCAGCCTTGATGGAGAATGACAACCCGTTCAAGATAGTAGGCAACTCCGGTCGGTATCGAAATTCGACATCACGGAAGGCTATCTCGCCCCGCGTCGGCCAGAGCTGAGGATCTGGGTCTGTCAATCGATGCGAATCCGCCTCCGCTGGTAGATCATTGTAGTGATTCACTCTTTCAACGTGAGTCATTTCCTGCTCGCACTTCGCCCAGGCCTGTCAAGTCAGCGTGAAGAATGCTGAATCAAGATGCCGCGGTCAGAACATACCAACGTGACGAATTGCAAATCTACGTCAGCATCATATTATCTACACCAACTCACTCGCACCTGACGCCAATGTGTATACAAGCACAGCGCCGAATCGCGCTGGGTCTACGGTCTTGCGGGACAGAATGCCAAAAACCATGACCAGCTACTTCGTCAAGTCCAATGCTTTGCGCAACTTACGTAGGCTAAAAGCTTTCCGAGTGTCGCCAGTCTCACGATCAACCAATACAGCGTGTATATTGAAGCTAAGTGTGCGTCCTACCAATCAGCCAGGTTCTGCTTAGTGTGACCTACGTTTTGCCGGTCGACCACCAGTTGCAGGTCTCTCTCAAATCGCTCACGACATCCGAATGCGTTGATCACCTCGACGCCAGCAAGCTGAGTAAGCTCAGCCATGTCAGTGACTACCTGCTCCGAGAATGAGGTATAAACGTGACTCCGGAGCAATGACTCTACTCTCTGGACTTCTCTTGAGGCTTTCCGGAAAAAGGAGGTGAGTAGATACTGAGATCAGCATAAGATATAACGTGGTCATCAGTGCAACTCACCATGTAGATCAGGATTGGAGCATAAACGAGGCACAACCAAGGATAGACATAGGCCGTCAGGCCGAAACTTCCAAACACTCCCAAAACTGTGCTGATGAAGCTGGCCCAGACAGGTGTGAGTTTGCCATCCAAGTGCGCCACATCTGCTGGATTAGCTCGAATCTGATTACTCGACTCACCGCTGGTGAGCCTTGAAATAACTCGCCCGCTCGGCGTGCGATCGTGCCAGGCAGCCGGGGCTCTGATTACTCGATTCCACGCGGTACCGAACATCCGCTGCGAAGCCCGGATCCCTGCGACCGCCAGGCCGTATGTAGCGGTAAACTACGGCGTTAGTTTGATTTGCTTTCGGTCTTATCCTGACTCACGCCACAAAGCATGATGGCTAAACCGAGACCACCATAGATACCCATGTACCCTCCATGGGACAGATCCGAAAACTCCCTTCTACTCCAGAATGCTAGCCACAGAGAAGTACCCACCGCCGCCATTTGTCCAACACAGAACGTCAAGGCAATGGTTGCCAGTATCGTCCACGAGCGCACTGCCTTGAACCAGGCAGTGTAGACCAGCCAGCCTGTCTCGCCAGTCTCTCGCTCCTCCTCGAGGTCAAGCCGCGAACAGATCGTCTGCTCATCGGATTTGAGGAAGCTTTCCGGTTTCGACTCGGAAGCTTGAGACGCCGCTGATCCGTAATCGTCGATGACATCCCGGAAAAGACCATCTTGAGCAAGAAGATCCTGTCGGTCATTTCAGACCACGCGTATGTACTCACTGCATATGTGCCCTGCTGCACTATCCTCCCTTCCTCGCCATGGCGATCCATGACGAGGATGTAATCAGCGAGAGGAAGAATGTCCAGTTGATGTGTGACTAGGATGCGGGTGCGCTGACTCAGGGGTCCGGACATGATGCACTGGTGCATCAAGTGCTGACCCACCACTGGATCGACTGCCGACAGGGGGTCGTCGAGGAGGACGATGGCAGCGGGATCCAGTGCAGCGCGAGCGATGCAGATGCGTTGCTTTTGCCCTCCTGACAGCGTGATGCCTTTCTCGCCGATTTCTGTACTGGAAGATGAGTCATGCCCGCATCGATGCTTACTCCAGGCCATTGGAAAGTCTTTCCACGTCTTGCCGCAGAGCGCAAGCGTCAACCACGCTCTGCAGATCAGGACCCCCACCCGCCCCGGCCGAGAAGGTGATGTTGTTACGAATCGAGCCGGATTGAATCCAAGCGTGTTGTGGTACTCAGACTTAGTTCACATCACATGCGAGTACTCACCATAGCAGATCTCACTACCAAAGCGGACATCCCCTCGTGTTCTTCGCAGAGCATTGATCATGGCGCTGAGTAGAGCTGACTTTCCCACGCCCACTCTCCCTACAATCAGGACTAAGGCACCTATTGATGTCAGCGTCATCCAGTCATGAACGCACCATGAGGGATCTGCAGCTTGACACCGGACAGAGAGAACGGCACTTTAGCGGCTTCGAATTGGGTATCTCCGTCCTCACTCCGACTTGCCAATCTTTGTAGTAGTGTTGGGTCTTCCTCCAATTCAGCCTTGCCCTCGCTCGCCTCGTAAGCAAAATCTGCGTCCATCTCATTGCAAACTCCGCGCCCTTGTCAATCTCGTTGCCGAATGGCTGTTCATCCGCTCGAAGCATTTCTCCTATCCGCACTACATATCAGTTTACATGCCTCTCGGGAAGACTTACAGATTGCTAGCTGTGCATCTGCGAGACTCGCGGTCAGGGATGGCAGAAATGTAATGGGGTACGCCAACAGAGAGAACATTTGAAGAGAAGCAAATAGAATAGCCGGGTCGAGCGGATGTCCCGTGACCGCGTATGTCACGAAGGTTACTGTATTCATTAGCTTGGTCAGAGCAATGACTCACCAATGGCAGCGAGGACAGGCACAAATGTCATGGTACCCTGAGTGAAGGCTCTTGCCAGGACGTTGCGCCGCAAGTGAACCAGCTCCGCGTCCCGTTTTTCAGCAATATGGATTCCGAAGTACGCCTCGTATGCGTACATCTTGACAGCTCGAATGCCCCCGATGACTTCCGATATGATCCGTACGCGCTGATCCAAGACTCTCTGTTGAGAATCTCGGGAACGGTAGATACTGCGATACATGACCCATTGCAAAGGGCCAGAAAGAAGGAGAATCTGTAGGTCAGGCAAATGCTACCGCGCTTGGGGAGTGGACTTACTCCGACGCCAACCAAACCAGAGTACCCCAAAAGCGAGATCAAGACGGCGATACCGCTGAGGGTCTGCGGGACTAAGGCGATACTCTCCACCAGGTCCGTAATCAGCGCCTCCAAGTACGAAGCGTCTGTCGTAATCATAGTGTTGTTGCGTCCGCTTGTCATGGTGAGTCTTGCTTTATTGGACAGCTTCATCGATTTGCGCGAAATCAGGTCGACCACCTCAGCCAATCAGATGATATCAACGTGCAGGTTCTGAATGACTCACGGCTCCCCGCAATCGCATACCCAGAATCGAGGTGCGCACCTCCGAATGGGACTGCAGGAAACCCGCAGCGATTGTGATGATCAAGTGACTTGTAGCGAGAGCAAACATTTCGCCGACTTTGTCTCCGCCAACGCGGCTTATCAGGGGTCGCAGGATGAATGGCATGTATGCTCGCGAGGTCACTATCAATCAGCTCTTGCTATTGCACTAACTCACATGAGATGACGAGCATACCGAGGGGCAGCCACAATTCGCAAGAGACAGCCTCGAATATAGCTCGAGACAGGCTGGGTCCAGAAACTTCGTTTCGTGATGCAAGTCCGTCCGGGTTGTTGTAAATTCGGTCGACCCGATCAGCGAGAATAGCACATTGCATCTCTGCTGGAATCGTCCAGAGGTCTGTTGATCAGTTCCATGCAAACCATTCGGCGAAATAGCGACTCACCGTCCTTCTCGAGCGGCCGGCTGTAGCCAATCTTGACAATCGGCGTGAACCAATGGAAGAAGAACCTGGAGATTGGATTGGCTGTTGATCGAGGGTACGCCCGGTCAGGGCCGGTCCCCAAGGGTGCGGGGTCGGGTGAGTAAAATGGGATGGGCATTGTGGGCGAGGAGGTGTAAAGAGGATGGGTCGTGCTGCTTGTAGTCTATGAGTATCCCAACGCAGACGCTTTCTCGCCAAAGGACGTCAGTGACAAAGGATTTTGAAACCGGGACGCTTGTCGTTTCACAATTCATACTTCAGCGGATCCCCAGACGGGAGTCTCAGGACAAAGGGATGAACGATGAACAAGCTATCGGATCGCTATCGGGTTGAAGGATGGGCGATAAACCTCGCTGCACTGAAAGGGTCTGGGTAGAGGATGCTTGACCGGTTCGCTCGTAGTCTGATTGGGTAGTAGTTCGATTTACAACGCTTCCTCCCTTGCACGATTTCCTGTCTTCCTGTCAGCTCAGCGTCTCTTCAAGTATCAAAGTCAGGACGAAGATGTACCGAACGGCGTAAAAACCTCCACTTGACCCGTCCGGCGAAAGGATCCCTGTAGGGTGATTAGCATACCCATCCATCCACGTAACACGACCAATGTTCGTTCCGCGACAATCTACGATCTTTGACCTGAGAACTCGGTTAGCCGTCATCAGTCCCGCTCCCGTTCGAGTGCAAGGAGCTTGCTGGCTAGATCAGGAAGTAAACTTGACCGATTGCTAGAGAAAGGGCAGTGCCCACTCCAAGCCGGTATTCCAGGCGCATGTATGCGTATAGACGAGCCAGCTTGAGCAGATGGGTGACAACAAGGCGAGAATCGCAGCTGAGCCTATAAAAAAGCAGTCAACCTGACAGTTAGTAATTGCATTTATCCTGCTTACGAGATCCTGGAACATTACAAGTCTATGGAGCTCTACTACTCCCACGAGACAACCTTCGCTCGTGCTTTAACCAAATTGATACTAATAATCCTCAACATCGCTGCCCAGTCCCACTCGCTGACTCCTTCCTTCCATGCATTCATCTCCTTCATCGTGTCTTCTTCGACGATTCCGCCCGTCGTCATGACAATCGCCGCAAACTTCCCAATTCCGCTCGGAGCGTGCTTCCTCGCCTTTGCTGCTATCGCTCTCAGCGATTTCTCCGCCTGTGCCTGGATGTGGTTCCACAGTGGTTGCTGTGAAGGTGGCTCGAGGGGGACGAGTGGGTGGACATACTCTTCTCATCTGAGGGAGTTAGGCAGGGAGACCCGCTGGGACCATTGCTCTTCTCCATAGCGATGAGGGTAGTACTGGAGGAGCTACAGGCGGAGCTCGGGCCGGACTGCATCCTGTTCGCCTACCTCGATGATGTGTACATCCTATCTACCGACTTCGATCCTCTGCCCCGCACAACCAACTTCTTTGCCGCCAACCCCCAGCATCTCACTCTCAACGAGCTCAAGTGCAAATCCTACACTTGCGAATACATCCGTACTGTCGGCATCCCCATCCTTGGCAGCTTCATCGGACCTAAAGATGGCAGGGAGAAATTCCTGAGGGGCAGAATTCAAGATCTCGCAGACAAGCTGGCCGAGCTCCCTAAAATCCACGCTCAACACGCACTCCTCATCCTCCGCGTATCCTACCAACAAGGGCTCCGACACCTCCAACGCTGCCTCGATACGTCGGACATCGGACACGTATGGGCTGAACTCGATACGCAGCTCTGGTCCTCCATCAAGCTGCTCCGAGCAGCTAAGCACAGCCATCCCAATGATGACGAGATCATCTCCCTTCCACTGAGACTGGGCGGGATGGGAATCCTGTCCCACGAGGAGGTTGCACCAGAGGCAAGGGCAGCAGCAGAYGAGATGGCGGATGCTACACTGGGACCACTGCTGGATACCGAGGATGATGAAGAGGAGGAAGAAGAGATRWGAGAGAAGAAGCAAGTGAGAGGACAAGGAGAGAGGTGCAGCTTGTTGTTCCAAGCAAGAAGTGAAGCGTTGCTGGGGACCTTGAAGGACAAAGAGAGGAAGGCCATGGTGGAGAACGGGTCAATGTTGGGGAGGAAGTGGTTATCGGCGATTCCGTGGAACAGTGCGCTCAAATTATCAAATCAACAAATCAGCGTCGCTCTCCACTCCCGTACCCTCATCCCTCTCASCRCACACTGCACCCGATGCGGTGCTCGAGCCGATCTCGGACACGGCGAGACGTGCAACATCAACAACAAGTACTACCGACACAACCAGGTGGTCCGCGTTATAGGCAAAACTCTCAAATCCGTTCGAGGGGTCGGCGTCGAATACGAGCCTACTGCCACAGATGAGTCAGGAAGGCGGAATGACATCCGCATCATGGCATCGACAGACGCTGGCTTTGCCTCGAGCGAGTACGACATCAAAGTCTACTCCATCTTCGGTCAACCTGACAAGGTAAATTACGTAAACCGGCCACGGCCCAGCACTACAGCTGCAGCTGAAGCTCTTGACGGTGTGGCATTCACGATAAGACCCATGGATTGATCAGAGGCCCGCAAAGGAATCATCTCCATGCGGTAGCAGTCATCCCTGCTGGAGCAAGGCAGACTCTGCACTTTACGGGGCCGCTGTGGCTCCTGCTCCAACCTGTCACAGTGGATGCCGAACCGGCTGGCGGGGCCCTGTCGAGGGTGGAAGAGCACGAGGGCAGGGGTATTGTGAGAGTCGAGGAGCGAGGTTGAGTTGAGGATTGGGGAAGGGTCGAGGAGAGAGACGGGGTCAAGGGATGAGGCAGGAACGAGGTACGAGGCGAGGACGAGGGTCGAGGCGGGGACGAGGGTCGAGGCGAGGACGAGGGTCGAGGCGAGAACGAGGGTCGAGGTGAGATCGAGGAGGCGGGCAGGGGAGATGTGATAGAGGGAGAGAAGGCAGTGTTCCACCTCGAATTCTGCTGCAAGGGGATGGAATTRGGGGAGCTGAGACGGGGCGTACGGAGGGTATTGAGTGTTTGGCTTGGTGKTTGCTGGGTGAGTGTCGTGGTATCGGGCTCTGAGATCAACATAGGAACTTCCAAGCTGATGTACTCAGGCTCGGTAAAGTCGTGTACGGCTMGATGTTGGCGCATCCATCGCCKACYGAGGATGATGTCGATGCCGATGTCGGTGACGTAGCATGGAATCAGGAAGGGGTGATTGGCCAAGGTGAGTGGGACGAGGATTTGCTGGGTGATACGGCCGGTTGGGGTCTCCTTGCCGTTGCCGAGGAGTAGGCGGACGGGGGTGGCGAGATCGAGGGCGACGAGGGAGTGTTCGGAAGCGATGGAGGACGAGATGTAGCAGTCTGAAGCACCACCGTCGAATAGCACTGACACTTCAGATGACTTGAGGCTAGCGCGGGCGACGGAATCGACGAGGGGAATATCGAGGGCAATGGGCGTTGGGAGGTCATTGGAAGAGCGCTGGATGGGATGGGATGTGGGGACTTCGGCAAAAAGTGAGTCGATTGTGGGATTGGGAGGGCTGGTGAAGGATTGGACGAGGTTGATAGGCGGGTCGAGAGCAAGGGAGTGGAGGTGGACGACGGGTTGAGAATCGGAGGCTAGCTGTACCGCGGACTCAGCTAGCGGCCGACATTTGGGGCCGGAACCGAAGCGCGAGGAGCGGGGACGGAGGTGTTGGAGCTGGCTCGATTCCCAGGAGCGAGAGGGCATAAGCTGGCGATATGACCTGACTGACCGCAGTAGTTGCACAGGTTGTTGTYTCTCCGGTGCTGCTTCTCTTCGGCTGAGAGTGGAGCTCGAGATCCGGCGGACGGCTGGGCGTAAGAGGGAGGAGTGGCGTTGCGAGGTGTGGTCGAGTGGGAAAGCTCGGGGCTGGGGGAGGGTTGGTTGGGTTGGGTGTTGGGCTTAGTAGTGGCAGGGTAAGTTCCTCCTACCTTCTTCTGAGCCGTTTCTCTCTCCTTCTTCCAAGCGAATAGTCTGTTATCGAGCTGACAGATGTAGGATTGGAGAGTCGAGAATGTAGTGAAGATAGTCGAGATGCGAACGAGTTCACCCTTCAGTTCGGGCTTGAGTTTGTCTCGAGCCATATCGAGCATGAACTCTTGGTCGAGGTCGTAACCGAGGGTAGTGGCGTATTGACGGAACTCGGAGAAGAAGTCGGCGGCTGACTTGGTTTGGTGGAGCTCGGCGAGCTGGCGTTTGGCGGTAGCTCGTTCGTCGGGATCGCCGTAGTTGAGTCGGAGGTAGGCAAGGAAGGCGCGGAAGGAGGAAAGGTGTGGGGAGATGGTGGGTGAGGACTTGAGCGCCTCGATGGCCAGGAGTGGTGCTTCGCGGAGCAAGGTGATGACGAAGTTGATCTTGACTGTGTCGGTGGGGAAGCGAGAGGGTTGGACTTCGATCAAGTTCTTGCACTGCATGAGGAATGAGGTGAGTTGTTTCATACCTCCGGAATAGGTGTCGGGTATGGCGGCTTTAGGCTCGGATGGAGCTGACTGCAGTTTCTGTCCTTCGACTAAGCGACCCAGAATGGCGAGCAGGGCATGGTCCATCGGAGGAGCTTGGGCCCAAGGCTGTGGCGGCACAAAGTGGGGCTGAGGCGGCGCAAAGCGAGGCTGATGAAGTGCCGGTGGGGTGAAGGGTGGAGCAAAGGATGGCTGAGGGAATTGCTGAGGTGGGAATTGCTGCGGCAGGAAAGGGGGTGGAGTACCAAAGTGAGTCGGTGGTGTTGAGTACCGCGGATTCTGGGAGTTGTGTGAAGACGGCGCGTGGTGATGAGCGTTGCCRAATGGTGTGGAGTGGGCAGGCATGAATGGGGGRGAGTGAGGGAAAGGGAATTGAGGCGTGAAGATGGTGGCGAATGGTGCCTGAGGCGGTTGGTGTGTATGGAGAGGTGGATAGACCTGAGGCTGGATAGGGAGGCGAGAGAGGGAGGGGTAGATTGGTTCGCTGGATGGTTGTCGTTGGGGATGAGCAGTCGATATGGCGGAGAGATGGGTCGAATGATGAGTCGGGGGCGAGGTTTGGAGTGAGGGTGGGGGACTAGGGTGAATGGAGGGTGGGGCGGATAGTGCGGAAGGATCTTGGCTGATATCCGCAGTGGCTAGCGCATCGATAGCGGGCGCATCTGCGCTCCCTACGGATTGAGCACGCGGACGGGCGGTGGGCGGGCGTCTGGGAGCCATGTTGTCGATGTGAATGGGGTGGGAAGGAGTCGATTTGGGTGGGGTGGCGAAAAATTGGAGATGGGTCGGGCGTCGATATGAGTGGAGCTAWYAAGACAGCCACACCACTGATCGGTACAGGTAGTGGCGCTCTCGAATACTGTCACAGTGGATGCCGAACCGGCTGGCGGGGCCCTGTACGATGGGTGGGGATGGCCGAGATCGAG